>KB664054.1:4606883-4640694 GCA_000349025.1 Anopheles minimus | reverse complement strand
GGATGTGATCGTGTGCTTATCATAGTTTGAAGTCCGACCGTTTAGACAGGATGGATGATTAGGGTGTGATTGTTAGAGCAGAAGACAGGGAGTCTTGATGATCAGTATCTTCTTTTTTTTCGCTTGTCGTCTGTATATCGCTATCTAATGGCACCCTGATGGAGATAGTCCGTCAAACTGTGTACGCCTGAAATCAAATAAAAAAAAGCAAATAAATATGCGTAAGAGCGACTGCGTTACTTACAAGATCTTGTATTTCTTGTACATGTTTTTTTTTTATTTAATAATCATATAACTTATCCAACAGGAGCAACAGGTAAACGATGTTAATATTACGTTCTATTGCATATGAATTATATTGAGGAATGTCCTCATCATTCATAAAGTCTGAAGAAGTTGGAGACATTTGTGGCCTTCTTTTTTGTTGACATCTTCATGTTCAATTTATAAAGATGTATTGCTGAAAGATTGATATACTCTTTTCAATTTATATTCCAATTTGTTAGAATTTTGAATAATTTTGCAAATAAAACCTGAGAAGTCTCAAAACTTAACAAGGAAATTATTCGTAATGAAACAATGGTTTTCAATTGTTTCAACAACAATTGGGCGCTACACTATAAAGTACATCTATAATCTATGGATATTATAGGCGGGAAGAGTGTTGTACAGTTGTTTACGGTGATTTTCCTAAATCCGGCGCTCAGTGTTTAGACGGATTCAACATTACACATAGTCCCATTAAATGCGACTTATAATCCAATCTGCTCTAAAGACACCCCTGTCCTGGGACGTGGGATTATGCCTGTAGATGCATCTGTCCGTGCACCAGTCGAATGGGGAAGACACCCAACGATTTGGGTGAGGCGTGTGAAAGCGATTCTAATGAGTCAATCAGGGCGCAAACGATGATAATGATGGCTTACGATTCAGACGGCCCGAATGCTGTTACGATTTGGATTGCAAGATAGCGTCACGGTCCAGGGGGGTGCATCGATAACGCTCGATTGGATTGGATGTACTGGCCATCTAACGCCATTATCAGACCGACCAGCCGATAATCGAAACGTACGCAATAAATCTCGACCGTATCCTTCGGACCGTTGTGCATCAGACTCTGATGGCCCTGAGCCGTGCACATCGTCCAGTTCCGGACGGATTAGTGCACACCGGACACAATGTTGCATACCTGTAGGCGTTGTCGGGCCCCGGTTGTGCGGGAACCGGCATAATCCCATAATGTTTAATTGCGTTACAATGGTAAATTGAATTTTACATAATAATACACACGAATGTAACTTATGGGGCAGGGTTTCGTCGGGGGAATATTCGACAAGAAGCGACGTCTCGGGGATTTGTCTCGCTTGGAATTGCTTCTGTGTACAAATTAGAACGTTCCGGTATGCCGGACCCACGACATTGTTTTCGGGGGAAGAAAATTAAAAAGTCATTTCCAGCAGGTGAACTTCCACTCAATCCCATTTTGCATACGGTTCAAATTACACAAACCCACACAAAAAGACACGTTAAAAAACCCCCCGGAAAATAGACAACTATTTCTATTTTAGTGGTTCGTCTAGTTCGACTTCCTGAAAGTGAGATGGGAAAATATGGGATCATTGCGTTTTTGGGTCGGTAAATAATTATCCTTTGATGACAGGGCAAAGATCTTGACCGTTGGCCGTTTACGGCCTGGAACCTCACATTATAAGGAGATGAATTTAATTAAAACCAACACATCCGAACCCCTGGGAGCTCCCGATACATTTCCCAAGCCCCGGACCGAAATGCAAATCATCGGAAAATCCGAGTGTTTGGGATGAGGCAAGATAAGAATTTACAAACGCGAACATCTTAAGGATAGCCCAAAATGCCCACCGGCTATTAGAGACAGGAAGGGGAACAGGAAGAAAGATTGGTAGGGAAGTTGGTAGTTTCATAAACTTTTCCTTAAAACTTACAAATAAACAGCATCCGCTGCGGTCATGGGTAATAATTTTATTAAGTTGTCTCTCGCCGTGTGATGCCGCCGAGGGCAGATTGTTGGGCGATACGGTGTAACCATTCAAAAACCCTTTCGCTGCCCGGAACTTGGTCACTTTGGCAGCCAAAAGGGTGTCCCTGGTTTTGCGGTTAAATGGGAAATTGATTAAATGGTGGGATTTTGGCTGTTTGTGGTTTCATTACGGCCCGGAACCAGATGCACAAAAGAACTTCTCCGTGCTCGAAGATGCTGAAGGAGTTGGGAGGGGTAGAGAGCAGAGGGGAGGGGTGGGAGGGAAGTGTTGTTTGTTTGAACCCTTGTTAGAATATTATCTCACATGCCTTCAAAAACGTGTGCTGGGTGTGTGATCACAAGGACTTCTAACGACAACAGCTAATGTCCCTTCGAGGAACGTCCGTTCCACTAAAGATAGTCCATTTGTGGCTATCAGATATCCCCATTCCCTGTCTTTGATTATCTCCAGAAAATAGTAATGTGCTCCTTCTTTTCACTGTCTGTGATCTTAAACTTATGGTGGACTGTTAAATGCCACCGCTGGACGAAGAAAATCAAATTTATTATAGCTTTTATCGCATCTCCTTTTGTGGTTCTTGTTAAATGGTGGGTGATAGAGGATGATGTTGAATTCAAAGATAGTTTGTACATTTTGTGGATGAAAGCTAAGAAAAATGTATAAACTATTTTTTGCCAGTAGAATTGCAAAAATTCTGAAAGTTCTTCATATTATTGCAAATTAAGAGATGTAACGTGCTGCCACACAAGCGAACACTTCAATATAGTTACATTTATAGCAAATCATTCAAATACCTTTTTTGCTTGATTAGGAGATATTTTATATTTCATTTTCAATGTCCAATAAATCATTTCTTGTTAAAAGAAAGAGAATAAACCAAATACTTTTTTATAGCATCTCATTTCCTTTTTTTCTTAAAAATGCATCATTTTCCATGGAGATTCTCATTGTTCGCCGTCATCCTCATCGGAGATTCTAACATTTCGCCCTTTGTGCGTTCGATAGCCATTATGATACGGTAGTACGCAACACCGTACATACGTGACCTACGCTTGTGTTGAGGTTCCCGATGCGGAGAGCTTTGCGAGCATAATTACACTCCCATCCTACTCCCCAGTACATTCAACAGGAGGTAAATCGTCCAGCAGACAACGCCTTTTAAACCTTGTGTTCTTTATTCTTAGCTTGTAGGATTTTTTTATTATTAATTTATCTATTGCTGTTTTACTGAGGAGAAGAAAAATGGGAACCGCAGTCAACCTAACGCTGCTAAAATATCCTTCAAATGAACCCAGACCATATCGGTTCCATTAAGGACGCATTAAGGACATCAAGAAGAGAAAAAAGCAAGCAGGACACACTGTCGTGCCACTAGTAGCTAACGTTGTAATGTTGTGCGACTGCTATAGAAGCAAGGAAAGTTGAAAAAAAAACACAAAAATCAGACACACACAAAAAAACTTCACTTGTGTTGATGGCGCAAACATTCAGGCGCCGGTCGTTTTTTCGTTGTTGATGCTACTCTTCATTATTTGTGTCTACTGCGATAATGTGCCCAAGTAAGCACAAAAGCCGACCATAAGTCAGCAACTTATCATTTCCGTACTTTCAACATTAACCACCCATTTCCACTGGTGTAGAAAGTTGTCCTTACGCAAAAGCACCGTACCTGCCCGTTCCGGCTTTCCCCCTCTTCAAGCATTAATATTTATTAATTTGTTCTATTGATACGGTACCCCACCCGGGACCCCTCTGTTTCCACTGTTTGATCTTGCATAGTCATTAGAAGTGGCACGCAAAGGAGAAAAAAAAGAGGAATCATCCACTTCCAATCAAACCGTGCAAGAAGTGACGCATCGAAGTGGTTTCGGATAATGGTGACTAATAAGAAATCATGACAACATCCCACTGTGTGTGTGTGTTTGTGGACAGGGCAAATTTTAAAAAGGACTGTAGGCGTACGGAATGCGTAATTGACAGTTGAAGACATCGGAAATAGGGAGATTTGGAAACTTCCCAACCAAAGCCGTTGTTTAGCCAATAATGGAAAGGGGGCCGGTTATTGATGAAGAGTGGCAGGAGAACCACCACCGGATTCGGAACGTTTGCCCAAGATGGCTAACTAACTGCTTGGAAATTGTGGTGCAAAATTATAGTGGTGAAGGAAAATTGGCCCAAAATCACTGGTCCGTTCGTGTCGTCACGTAGCCGGCACCTGGGAATAGGAGGGTGAAGGAGAGAGTATAAAGTGTGCTATACCGTGAACCATTATCGTAAAATTTTATCAACTTTTCAATAAATTAATTAGCGCTCACTTATTCTTTTGAGGAGGCGCTTGGGAAGGGTGTGGGGAGGGTAGAAAATTACAGGGGAAGTTGAAGAAAGATGACCACTAGGAAGCGACCAACCATGAGGGAGAGCAAAGAAAAGTTTTCCACCGTCCAAGAACGGCAGAAGTTGATTCGCTTTTGCATACTTCCGAACGCGTGGTGGAGTGGAGTTTAATTAAATTTATCCTACCAAGATGGGAAGCCCGAGGTGGCTACCGCAACCACAAGTGCTTCCTACATCCACGCACAGGTTGTACATGTGTGAGGATGTGTATCTTGTTCGGTTGGGAAAGTTACATCCATTGTGAAACAGTAACAAAAGTTTGTTTGCGGTAAACCCCTTTTGTCAAATCTTTCACCATCGTCCAATGTTCCCCGTTGGACGCTGGAACGTTGGATCGTCTTTTGGACGGATCACAGTGAACCTCGCCACGGTTACTACAGCTTAATCTCGCGACCCGTGCACATCGAACCAGGCGAACGGTCGATTTCCAATAATCTTTATTGCAGCCACGAGACGAGTTTGGGAAATCAAATGGACCCGTCTTTGCAAAAAGCGGACAAGATGATGTGTGAGGTTCGTTGGTGTCCCAAAAGAATGTGGGTGTTTTTTGCGAGGAGGAAGTGGATGAGAATGTTGACGCTTTTCAACAGAAACTTTGCACAATGAAGCGTGAAGCGAGCGGTTTTATGCCATGCCGTCTAGTTGCTGGAGCTTTACGAGCGTCGGAATAAAATTATATTGCATAAATATTCTTCCTGCCATCCTTCTTCGCCCGTAGGATTCGGTTTGCATAAGGATTGTGATGCAGTCTGCCCGCCGGGTTGTCGTTGTTTCGCGTGCGAAATCCTCATCACATCTTTATCATGGGCGCCACGTTTTCCCCCCCTTTCCTGGATTCGCGTGTGGAAAGTTATGAAATTGCACTCAAGACGGTATGCTGCGATATATGAGGTGGTTGTAAAATCGTCAGCAATCTGTAATATGGTTGCCACCTTCTCGGCGAGCTGCTATAATTCGTGCACCAATGTAAGCATTCCCTTCCAAGGGGCAAGTTTTTCAGTGCCACCAGTTTGGAAGACACTTTGATTAAATTAGTTTTCATTCGGTACGCGACGTTGCTGCAAGGTATTTCAGAATACCGGGCCCCGTGTGTCCGTGCTGGGAAATCCGAAGCAAAACCCAACACGAAAAGAAACGTGTCTTGTTGCTGTGGTGTTGTGTACCCCCGTTTCGCGCAGAGGATTACGCGACCTGTGTTGGCAAGTAGTTCATCATTCGCTAGTGGCCGTGGTGTGATCGAATCAGCGTATTCCGGCTGGGAAGCTTACAATGTACGGCAGAACGTGCATGCACCTGCGATTGCACAGCTTCCGGGCGCACAATGTAATGAGTACGGTCGGCGGACGGTACGGATTTAGCGACCGGGTCCAATCAGGATGCTTCCAGTTCGGGGCTATGTTATGTGCTGGCCCCGTTTCCATTTATGATTACCAGATCCGACTGACCGGTCCGGTTCGCATCCGATCCCATGTGACCGGGTCGTGGATTGAGCTATAAATTGTGTGTTTGATTAAAATTTTCACCAAACAAGTCGTTTGCAGTTCGTGAGGTGAGGACTACAAAGAGCGAGAAAAAAAAGATGGAATGCATATAAATCCCCGAGACAACCGAGATTCGTACCGTGTGTATGCTCCTGTGCGAGAATTTATTTCCATTGTTTCCTTCAAACGCTTTGTCACCCGATTGAATTCTGCTCGCCACGATGATGGACGTGCTCATGTGCTCATCTGCTACCCTTTTTATGCTTTAGCTCGCCACAACAAAACCAGCTACCAAAAAAAAAGAAACGAGAACACTAGTCTGTATGTCTCCTCTTTTCGAATTGCTATGGGGAAGATTGGGTGGGGAAATAAGAAGAATCGCAACCTAACAGGGCAACAAATGGGCAAACATCAATTTAGCTGCACGCTTGGCGATCACACATAATGGGCGACCGATAAATCAACCGCACTACAGCCCGTACAAACCGGACAACCGGATTGCATACCGGCCAGGCGCGTACACCCTGCCATGGCCAAAAATAGTCAAGCTTTTTTTTCTGGGCACAAATAAAAAAGGATTTACCATTCAACGCAAAACAGAAAAAAAGCAGGAAAACAAAACTATTCTCATCCTGTCATCCGGTAAAACCCGAACGTCCGCATGGTTTGCACTCGGTGCAACTGATTTACGATAATTATTGGACCTTCCTATGTGACATGTATCGAAAAAAAAAAGTAAATAGTGAACCACTTTTGCTGCGGTTATAAAAAGAGCTTCGCGGGTGACAAGACAACAGGCATGGAGAGCAACAAGAAAAAATCACCCGTGAGGTTAAAAGGGGTTGATACGCTGCCACATACATAGCGCATAAACCCTGGAAACGCTAATCAGTGCACCGAAGCAGTAGTAGCGAAGATTGCGATTTAATTATCCCATTAGGCTGGCCAAAAATATTTCATCCCGTGCAGTCTCTGTTTAATAGAGATTCGTTCTTTTTTTTTTGGGGGTTAAGGTTTTCCAGCGTCACAATGCATTAGCTGCAATAGTAGAAACAAGAACCGGATCTCCTGGGTTCCTAACAAGCAATTGGGTAATATGATTTACTTCCCCCTTTTGAAGCGTGATGGAAAATATATATTTTTGGGTTAAAATGCTTCAAAATCGAAACGAGCGTAGCGTAGCAAAAAAATAAAGAAAAAGCCATGCTACCGTATCTAAGGGGGTATCGCTGATTTTTTTTTTGCTGTTGTCAAAAAAATGAAAATAAAATAAAAAAGTAAAAGGGACATCCATCGCCCGAGGGGGCAAATGAATGAAGCAGAATGTTTGTGTTTGTTTTCGCTGCACATGGTTTAGCTGATTAGCTTCCGTAAGGATGTGGTGCAGGGTAAAACCGCTTCTTTCGCCGCTGGAAGGTAGGCCACCCGGGTGTGCAGTACATCCAGCAAAAGCTTCGTTACACCGATGACATCAATATCCGGCTCATAATCCCTCATTAACGGGTGATCAGTTGTTTGGGTTTAGAGTTCAGCCATTCATTTCACTCCGTTCCGTTCCGGCTCTTGAGCGAATTATAACCGAAAGCGAGAGCGGCAACAAAAAAAAATCCACCCTTCTAGGAACTCCCGTGGACAAAAGGTCACCCACCAAAGACCTCGGCTCGCGCAATGGTACAACGGTAACACCCCCTGCAGGACACACCGAACGGACCAAAAAAAAAACTCTTCGGTCGCCCAACAACCCGTGATGCGCATCCCGTTCCGTCGCGTACAGGACACACTCACTCTAAATTAGATTTATTATACCGCCGTAAAAAATCGTCCGTCGCAAATGCGTTCCGGCGCTTTGCTTCATTGGTTGCATACTTTGGCAGCGACAATTGACCGGCCTTACTACCGGGTTCAACACTCGTCTTTAGCAAACACAAAAAAAGAAACCCTTTCGATCTAGTTGAATTATCGTTTGCCATTCGGCAACTGTGGCGGCCGGTCCGATTTTTGCGATTGTTTTTGATATTTCTATTACCTCACCGGACTTGGTTGGTGTTTGCAGGAGAGAAAAAATATCCGGTTGTCCGATAGTCGAGGAAAATTCGATTATCGGCCACGGGGAATGTACTCCGAGTGTTTCCCTCTGTCTGCAAACGATCGGGCATGCAGCGTACGAAAGAAATATGCGTCACAGTCGAACCTAATGGGCAGGAACGGGCCACACTAAAACTGGGCTGCTAAACGGGTGGGCATTAACTCTTTATTATTTTTTTTCCTATCGCTATCCACAGATTGACCAGTCGGTGCAAAGGGGTTACGGGAGGTGACTTTTGGGCAAGTAAATCCGTTTGGCAAAAAAAAAAAGATATGCTGGCAGATGTAATGTTGCCCCTGCACGGTAGGGATGAAAATGTTCCAACAAGAAAAAAAAATACTGTAATAGATTGAAACCATCTCAGTAAACAGTGGCGGCATATTTACATGCCTCAAGACAAGGCGCCTTGGATCAAAGGCGGCACGCGATCCAGGACGAACAACAAAAAAAAGTACACTCCCCAAAGGGGCTGGACATAATTTATGACAATCATAAACAGATTACCGGGCGAATTGATTTCCTTTATTGAACCCCCGGTCGTCGGACCGGACACAAAACCGGTGAAGTTTTTGGCACAACCGAAATGCGATTGATTCTGTGCTTGCCACCGAGTACCGAGGGTCACTGGACGACATCTCAACCCTCGGGTGTGCCCATGCACTGGACGGAAATTGATCAAAGACGACTCATCCCCGAAAGAAAGTCACTACAACTTTTACCACAATTTCACTTTCTATCTGGCTCGGTGCTGGTCCGAGGTAGAGAGAAACTGGATTCATTGAAAAGGGGTCCACGGAGGTACCTTGCCGGGTGGTGGAAGATTATGCCCGGGAGGTAATTCTATTTGATATTTATTTGTCTTCCGTTTGCGAGAGACGTCGTTAGCAGGACGAGCTGTGGACATGAAAGCAAACGAACTGTACGGTGTGATTGATTTGCTGGACAACTGGCCGATGTGCGGCATAATTGGTTGGGAACTGTTGCTTCCCTCCCCATTTCCCTCCTTACCCCTTTTAGTTAGTAAAACGATGGTTTTCTTTTAGTTCTTTCCCATCCTTACTCACGTGTTCATTTCCGTGCTCCGGTTCGTGTTGCTGTCCAATTTGTGCGAAGAGCTAAAAATACAAGATAACTGTTGTCGGTGAATAGTATCACGAAGTATTTCATTATTGGTATTAAAGGAAATCGGAAAAGATTCCTCCGGATTTCATTTGCGTTTTTGCGAAAGTGTGAAGCTTGCTTCAACGTTTGACCACATATTAATCAACAGCTTTGAGGTGATGCTTTTAACAAACGAAAACACTGCACTAGATATTCCACCGCCAGGTCCAATTGCAAGCCCTTTACACTACATCGCAATAAGGAAAATCTGATTTCACTGAACCATCCCACTAGCAAACTTATCAACAGCTACTTTGATGATAGAAGTGTACGCGGTTACAGTTTCTATGACGAATTTGTTCTGGCAATCTTTCGTTTGATTTTAGTGACGATTGTGTTTGATGATTTGCATTCTTCGATCGAAAGTAAGTCACAAGCGCGATGGTCATTAGAAAACGAACAAACAGTCCTAAAACGGATCAAAGCAAGCTCTCAGTGTTGATAGTAGCAAGGATTCGTATGGTAAACAAACGATAATGGTAATGAACCGTGATCTAGAACTTGTTCCAAATAATCTAAATGATTTTTAATCATGATAATTCTAACAACTCACTATAAACATTCGCTTATTTCAATAACTAAAACACTTAATTATACCATGGCGTTTGTTTACATGATTTGCAAAATTCATAATTTTTTCTCTTTGACAGAACGATCTGGTTGACAGATTGTTTGACAGATCCCCCACAACGTACATTGGCGTACGAATAAAATAAAAATCACGCACGGAATGATCGGTTCGTTGGCGAATAGAGGCAAATGAGCCGAAAGTCTCTATAAAACAATTAAACAACAATCGTTTGCGAATCGTGCTTTTCTGGTCACCTAAACAGTGCTTTGTTTGTGTATCGCTGTCAGTTGGCAGTTGGGATTTGAAAAATTTCGAAAGTGGTTATTAATCCGACAATTCGAGTACGGATTCGATTCGAGCTCGAACGCACAAATTTCTGCGAAAAGCATGTAATGAAATTGCACCATTCTTCACGTGGATACCGCACCTACTGGATCGTTCTATACCGTGATTTACGTTCATCATCATGCTTGCTACACTAATGTGGCAGTACCGGCAGTTATCTAATCTGATAGAAAAATTTCAACAAGTTTTACAGGTTGTAAGTGTTTTGTTTAGTTTTATTTTTTTGGGCAGCGTTTCATGAATTTAGCACTACTCCATGTACTGTTGTTTTTCGCTCACAGGAGACCATTTTACGAGCGGGTTACAAAGAAATGAGTTTGCGGATCTTACAGGCGATGAAACTCATTACTGCATTCCAAAACGACCAACAAATCCTCTGGGAATATATTATGCAATATATGGACCAGCCGCACCCGGTGCATACCTTTGACGAGGTGTTCTTGCCGTCCTTGCAGCCCATTGTTAAGTTGAGAGACGTATGGATGGTTAGTTCGGTTGATACGGTAAGCAATGTGTTACACTGGTGAGCCGATTCCACCGAAGTAATAACATCTCCCTTTCCCCTCCACCCTTTAGCATTCAGAACCATTCAGCGTGGAAGAAGTTATTCACGTGGGTATGCTATGCGCGGCAACTTGCAATTCGATGTACGAAATGTGGGGCACAATGTACCAACGCCATGAACGTAGCATCCTTTGTGTATTTCGCAAACCCAACGCGGGACCGTATGTCATTTACGAGGTTAATACGGATGCGAATTACTGCACCGTCTTCCTACGACGTTAGCTGTAGAATCTGGATGTGTGTTTAGAATGAACCAATAAACTACAGGGAATTGTGAAGAGGTTCAATACCAAGGTGTTCAGCTCGTGCCAGTGAAGAGAACTGTGATATTGAACTTCCGCGTTCTTGATCGTTCTTCAAATTCCAGTCGCACAGGCGCTCATCGTTGTTGCTGTTGCCTTGGGAACCGTGAATACTGTCTCAGAGTGATTGTTCATATTGTGTGATCCGCTGGGGTCTTAGTGTTGGATATTCGTCCCATTCAGAGTTCTACGAATCTGCAGCTAGATCATTCCGCAGCCTTATCTGGGAGTAGTAACGATATACAGACATTCTCTTCCGAGTTTTGCACGTTGATCCTGTTGCGCAGCAGAAAGAACTAAGGCACCACATCGTCTTATCCACTGGGACTGGTCTACCTCTGCAATGGCTATCGTGATGGTAGCCACGCTTTTTGAACTGTTCTGACTATTGTTTCTGGCAGTGTTCTACGTCTTTATAGCTCGTGTTGATGGTAAAATGGTTTGATGTAGATCCCTGATGGATGCGCAGGAGCTTCTTGCGCTCCGTGTTGGTTCCGGAGAGCTTCTTCCGAGCTGCTTATCAGTATGCCCGGAGGTACAATCTAGAGGTGCCTCGGTTCCATTGCACGCCTAATAGTTGGTTCAGGTTATGAGGTGTCAAACAGGCATCATATCTAAACTGTCTGCCTGAGGTTTAAGAATGATGCCGATTCTTTCTACAAACGTTGTGTTGCTTCATGGGCAAAATGTTCGACTATTAATTGGATTAAATCATATCCTGCGCTACGAGCTAAAGATTAGATGAATGACTCACATCCTCTTTGTGGCCAGGAAAGGTTGTAATGCAACCTAACCTCTGTGCGGACGGTTTGCAACCGAATCAATATCCCCAGATCAACCGAGAGTTGTGCATCGGGTATGTGCCAGAAGGGATGCAACACGCGCGTACCGAGGGTATGCGAAATATGTGTGTTCACATTACACCTCGCAGCCGTAATGTAATTACTGCAATCCTTGGCTGCATCGCGGCACGTGCAGCTTTAATGTTCTTCGCACGCCCTGGCACTAACCCTTGTTGGCTGCTGCAACGGACCTGCGGATGCAGTTGTTCCCTGTGTCTGTTGCCACAGTTCAACTTCTCACCCACGCTTGTTTGTTTTGTTTGGTGCAAGAGGTTGTAGCATTAATCTTCCACCACCAGAGGGGTTTTTTTTGTTGTTGCTTTCATGGAAAAGGTTTTTTGTTACTCCGCGTGTCTGTGTCCAGCGTCGGATGAACGATTTAATTAAAAAACGCCCGAAACGAGCCCGCAAACCAATGTCCGCCGGTCTTGTGTCCAATAGGTTGTGCAGGCCGGGCAGTTCACGGACGAGCGGTCGTGTCAATTGTCTAATAAATTTCCATTCGACGGTGATTAAAAGCAGTTTCATCAGCTTGTATTTCACCCGATCCCTGACGCATTTTTTGCCCCCATGATTAGAATTTCCCGAGTTGCATCTTTCTGGACGTGGTTGGTATTGATCGGGGGGGGGGGGGGGGATTGCAATGTTTGCATGCGGCCGCATCTGAAATTGATGGCCGGCCTGTCAGCGGGTTCTCAAAATGTCCGCCGTACCGTGCCGGTCCTGCCAGCTATTGACAGTTCGATGGGGAGGTTTATGCGTAACACGGACAAGGAAGAATTCTCACCCGAAAAGCATCGCACCGATATCTAATGGGCGGGGGAAGGGGCCTGAAGGGGGAGGAATTTTATGGGGGGTGGGTGGGTTGTTGTGTGTTGCGTTCCAGGGTGTCCCGGTGTATGTCCAACGACTGTGCATTAATTTTAATGAGCGAGAAATTTTAACACATTTCAATTCAACGTCCCCCGAATGTGTGTGCGTGTCCGAGTGCTTTGTATGGGTGCAGCATTGTTGTTGTGTTGCAGTGAAATGCAATCGTTCCAAACCCTATTCCGTACGCAAGGTTTAGGGTACGGAACGACCAACCAACCACAATCCCCGTTCTCGTTTTTGCCACTTAAAATCAGCACACGGACGACTGTGCGCCTCAATGTCAATCAACCTCGCGTGGCCTTACGCGGCGGTGCATTATCGTAATCGTAAATTCCGATGACTTACCCCGAACCCTCTCTCTCTCTCCTTCTGCCTCCGTTCACCCACCACCTTCTGCACACAATTACACACGCTCGCATGAGTTTTTTTTCTATTTAAAGTCATTTTTAAAACGGGATGACATTTTACCACCACATGAGATGGTTGTGCCGGTAGGGGATGTTACGAACCTGCCATCCGTTTCGGAACCGGGGATTACAATTTCAAATTTAATAACACACATTCCCAGGCCGCAAGAGTGGTGTGCGAATGACGCGTGGTACGCACAAATTTACGGTTACGATTATTGAAATCGTTGTCGAATGGCGTTCACTGTTCGGTGGCTTTTTCCGGCTTGATGTGAGCTTTAAAGTCCGGATGCAGGTGGGAATCGTGCACTGGGGAGTTGGGGGGGTTGGCTAATCGATGTTGACCAGCTTCGGTCGCATTTGCTTGCGGTCAAAACCGAATGTCAGCAAACCAGTACCCAGGAGGATATCGAGGATTTTATTAACCGGGAGTCTTGTTGTTATCCTCATAAGAGTGATGCTTGTTTGCTGTACACAAGTTAAGATCACACT
The DNA here is from genome assembly GCA_000349025.1 of Anopheles minimus. NCBI lineage: Eukaryota > Metazoa > Arthropoda > Insecta > Diptera > Culicidae > Anopheles > Anopheles minimus. The sequence continues at coordinate 4,627,158 of KB664054.1, read as the reverse complement.
CACCCCATACCTTCACGCTCTCTATTATGAAGGTGATTTTATTTTTCGGGTGCTCTACACCCAATCATATCGCGAATGTGTTGCAATAAAATACAAAAAATGGAAAATCACCCACAAATCACAGCGGTAAAGTGAGTTTTAGGTGCGGATCTTGGTTTTCCCTTTCGAAATGCTCGCCTCCCTGGGCGCAATATGTATGCAAAACAGTTGGAAGACGAAATTTGCATGCTGCTTTTTTCTTTTTTCGGGTTGGAAAACTGTTTGGCAGGATATGGAAGGGAGATAAAATTTTTGTCCATGAGAGTATCGTAAAGTGTAACCTCGTGTGGGTGCGGGTGAGATTGAATCCCGGAGTTTGCCGACTAAATATGTCGCCATATTTGGAAGCGATGAGTGAACAAATGCATACTACACCCTTATTTTAGTGTCGCAATTTTAACCACCCCTCAAGGGGTGGAAAAAGAGGAAGAAGAGAATAGAAATGATGATGATACCAAACAGCAATGACTGCGAAATGGGAAGACTGCCCACACCCAAGGAAAAACAACAACGGAAAAACCAAATCAAAATCATATCGACCATGTTAGGGGGGTGGGGTGTTTTTTTCTTTCTTTTTTGGTTTGTTTGAGTGAAAATCCTCTTCCCCGGCCACTAGCCCCGATTCCATCAAACACGGGAAATATTGAATTTCATGTAAATTTTCCGCGAATCTGCCACGTGACCGCGCGATGTTGTATGATGTTTTTTTTTGTATGTGTGTTACATCCTCTCACCCCTCTCCCCCCCCTCCGCTCCCCCTCTCAACACTTTCGACCCCGCGGGCTATTCGGTAGCGGCATGCGAGATATTTTTTTCAATTTAAACACGCCTCACCGTGTTGCCAATATTTGTTGCGATTATTTTCCGCTGCTTCCGCAATTCGGGTAGGGAAAAACCGGGCGTAACAGGCAAATAATAATCCTTTTATTCAAATCAGATACTTGTATGATATGCAAACAGCAAACCGTGAGGACAATTTGAGTTTTCAATTTCATTAGAATATATTTTTTTGCGCTCCGTTCTTCCAGTGTTTGTGTAATTCGAGTCACTCAAGATGACCGGGGAAACGTCCCGAAGGCTGCCGGCCCGATTAGCTGTGTAGTACCGTGTATGTCAGGATTATTTTAAAATGCAACATATCTGCGATAAACCAACCTGAGCACGTACGCAAATTGTGTGCCCTCCAGCTATATGTCTGTTTTTGTGTGATTTTTACACATTTTTTTTTCCCCCTGACGTAACGAGTGGGAGTTACTTTTCTTTTTTTAAATAAACATAACTAGCAATCGATACCTATTTGCATCGGATAATTTGCTGATTGACGTTTGCACATGTCTAAGGCGAGGGCGGAAGAATGAAGTTGTTGGACGGAGGCAGGAGGTGTAATGGTAAGTTATGGGTTTGATTTGAACGTAATTGTAATTGCTTGCAGAGCAGGTTCAAGCGTACCGCATGTGGCAATATCCGGTAGGAATGGTCCAATTATTCAACTAAATGATAGGGTCATGACAGTAGGGGTGTCACCCGAGTGACTGACGGTTGGTGCGAAATCTTTTCTGAACATTCACCAATAATAATGGTTGACAGTTATTAGTGAATTCTATATTGCAAACAAATAATTTCCTTCAAAACCTTTATCAATCATAAGATGAATGACAGGTATCAGTACTTTGAATATATCTATATATTTGAGATAAGTGAGATATCTTACAAGATAGACATTAAGATATTTCTTTACTATCTTCAGACGAGAAGAGATGGATGAGAAATCTTTCAGAACATGTAGCAGCTTAACAAGTTGGTTTACAAATTAGAGTACTTTGAATAGAACAACCAAGTAAGGATACAAGATAGACATTAAGATATTTCTTTACTATCTTCAGATGAGAAGAGATGGATGATAAAGCCTTAAGAACGTTCACCAATTATATTGGTTGATAAATATTAGTAGTTTGAATAGAACAAGCTAGCAGACTTACAAGATAGACATTCAGATTTGCTTTAGCATCTTCAGAAAAGAACTTCCTACAATTATATCGGTGGATAGATATTAGTAATTTGAATAGAACCAGATGCAGAGCAAGAAAGACATTAAGATATTTCTTTAGTATCTTCAGACAAGCACCAATAACATTGGTTGATAGATATTAGTACTTTAAATAGAGGAAGCAAATAATACTACAATATAGACATTAAGAGATCTCATCTTCAGAGATCATCAAGCATCTGCAGATAAAGATGTTAGATTTGTTTTGGAAGATAAGTTATTTCGTCTCCAATAATTTGAAACAGCTGCAACAAGGGCAAAAAAGGAACTCTCCACAATGTCTCTTCACCCTGCTTTAAAGGGCCTCCTCCAAATCTGACATCCTGGCAATTTTTGCACAATAATTTCATTTCTAATACGTGTTCCTGTACCAGATAGCAATCATTGGTCGAACACTCGTATACTTACTGCTCCAGAAGTTATCCAGTTCTATTACGGTCAGCTGCGTTGACGAGTGTTCCGGGAAAACAATGCATATGCTAATGCATTTCCCATTATGACAGCCGTCAACTGTTCGCGGCTGATTGACTGCCATATGCGCAGCCCACGATCACGCGGCACATATTGGTGGATTGGAGGGTGGCGCAGAGACTAAGTGTTTACGCAAACAATAGTCTCTACCGGGGTGGTAGTGGACGCTTTTGCATCTACCCCCTTTTTCTGGACACAATCGACGGATATCGGACCGGAAACAAGCGTTCGTTCTTTTTTTCCTGTTTCAATTGTGTGTGTGTGAGTGAGAGTCATTTTCGTTCTAGGACGAGTTCCCGTTCCAAATCGTGTACGAGCGTCAAGTGGTTCTGGACTCTGTGGGCCGAGTGCACGCAGTAACAAGTGAATTCCCAACGTTCGTGGGTGGGGTATGCAAATGCGTCCGGAGGGTGAGACCCAGGGTGGTAACAATGCGTGGTCAACCGTAGTGCTATTGTTGGGCCCGTTGAGTGTCCTTCAGTGTTGGGCCCATTCGCAAATCCGTATCCGCCGCGGCGGTCGAAGCTGAATGAATACATTATTGAAATACGTAATATGGCCTTTTATTTGCTTGTGTATCGATCAATCAGTTCTTGGTTTGGTTTGCGGAGGTGTTGCAGGTTGCTCCATAGCAGGACGTGGCTGTGGCAGCATTCCAGCACCTTGCGCTTTTTTTTCGACTTGTGTGAAGAACGGGCAAGCAGAAGCAAATACACATTTCATTCCAGTCCGGCGAAGGTTAGCGGGATAGGTTGAGGTGTTTGGTAATGAGGCAGGGTGGGGGGATTGCTCGCACGTTAATTAAATTCCATCCGGCGGACCGTCCATGTTCCGTGCGTACGTGCGCGCATCCTCAAGGATTTTTTGGCGGGCGAATGCTTATTTTGTTGTCATTGCTTGCCAAAATTGACGCTTCTTGCTTTTTTTTTTCTATCTGTTGTTGTTTCGCTGGAGACACTAGTAACGCTGGGAAATAGCGTAGGTATTTTGGAATTTTTGTGTAATAAAAAAAAAGGATAAAGACAGTATAAGATGATCACAAACAAGGAACCCTTCCGGGGTTTAGAAAATTCCTAATGAAGTAATTTCGATTTGCCGTACATTCGTACGGGTGGGACGAGTTTTGGGATCAACAAGTTTTCGAAACCGTCACTAAATTTTCCAAACCTCAACCACCCGCCAGAACTAGCGTTCGCAAAGGTGAATTGAATGTAACAATTTGGTTGGACTGAAGGATAAAGCCCGAACATGGGCGAGAGGAAAAAAAAGGGATACTCGATAGAAATATGTTTGACCAAACCTTTTCTTTTTTTTATTGTTGGAGAAAATTACCAGCCTCGGTGGGGATATTGTAATATTCCCAGGTTAAAAGACCAGAAACAACAAGAAAAAAAACACAAAACGCCGTTTCGCTCACGGGGTTCACAATAAAACGGTGCTCACGTCGATCCGGATTGGCATTTACCCCGTCACAGGAGGCCACATTTTTCCATGCGTTTCATTTTAAATTTCATTAAACTTCGATGTGCCTTTTTTTTGTTTGTTTGCTTGGTGCGGGACATCCGGGTTCCCGCTGGGGGATGGTGCCAAAAATTGTCCGCAATAAAATTTTATATGACGGTCCTTTAATTAGACGTGCAAGTGGTGTTTTGAACAGTGGCACAACCAAAAGGGGGCAACAAAAAAAACGAATCCTCCGAAATAACCAAACAAGCGAATTTCCAAATGATAGCAGGCGACCTGGAGAGGGTGAATGGGTTCGATAAAAAACAAATTAAAACTCGTGCCATGGTTTTGCTGATTTGCTTTGTAAATGAGAACCGAACGCACACCCAAAACCTGTAAGGTAAACTAGTTTTCCGTGTGTATTTTTTTTCTCTGGCTATCCGGAAATTTTCATTGGAAATGGTCGGTTATTTTTCCTTTTTTCCTGGTGTTGAAAATGGGAAACCATCAATGCTACCTGCCGGTAATGGAACGATGGAAAATGTTCCGGCCGAGAAATGTTTGACATTTGTCCACCTCAATTAATGGTGGTGCGGATAATTCGGCCGTCCGTATGTTGGCAGGAACCCTTCGGTATATTCGAGACGAGCAGATTAAACGCGAGGTGTTGGGTTAGGGAAGCTTGCTTATTAGCGTCCGATATCACATCACAAGTCGTCATATGTTTTGAGTTCTGGAGATGCGTAAAGATATCAGTTAGGTTTTATTACGGAGAATTAATTTTATAAGAAAAAGGTCCAACTTTTGTATGATAACTTGGGATAGTAAAGAATTCCAGACTCCAAAACACAAAACCGTAGCCGGCTTACGTCATTCTTCTGTCATTCTTGAGAACTTCGCGCATATTTGACAGTAATCAGAAGTATTTGACTTGCAATTTGTCCACCTCAATTAATAGTGGAGTGTGAGGATAACTCGGTACTCAGTATGTTGGGAGTTGAGTACCTTCGAGGTCTATGGTCTGAGTTCTGGAGATGCGTAAAGATATTGTAAAACAAGTCCCAACTTTAGAAGTAATTAAACTGGTTCTCTCAAATCTTGGTTGATAACTTGGGATAACAACGAATTCCAGACTCAAAAAACTCCAAAACTCAGTAGTGTCGACGTTATTCTTGTGTCATTTTTGAGAACTCTAAAAACATTTGTGTCCAATCAGTCTAGAAGAGCACAGAAAAAATTCTTTCCTCGAGTATTAATCGAACGTCATTAGCTTGGGTTGTATTTTTCCAGCAGTACTTGACATTACTCGCGTATAAACCATAGCGCTATCAAGCGTTTCTTAATACACCACCAAGCAATCGTTCGGATCATCTCAAGCACCTGCAGTAATTGTGCTCGCAACCTAGCTGACGGACTCCTACCTCCAATTAGACAGACCGTGAAGCGTTCCTGCACTCGTGCAGCGACGGTACGTCTAGCGTGGAAGAAAAATAACTCCACACATCCCATCGGTATCGAAACCAATCAAAGAGAAACAAAGACCGGGTTTTCCGAGGAGTTGTATGATTGGACCGTCGGTCTGGGGTCCACCTGTGCAGCGTTCCCAGTGTTATTCTTTCACGTCCAGCACGAGATTGCTCTCCGGGACAGGAATTAACAAAACTATTCCAGCTCGAGATGACTTCGAGTCGGACGCCAGGTCCACGGTGGACGACAGATGGACGGCGATGAAATATTTATTCTGCTACTCACCGCCTCCGGGCGATGGTGCATGGGTATCAGTGTACGACGGTGTGACCAGGTTTCGGAGTTAATTTGATGAATTGAGATAAGTTTGTCGGTTATCCGTTATCCCTCGGTGTATGTTTCCGAGGTTAAGGATGCTTTTGCACACCGCCCGGATCATATAGATATAGTACACCCCGAAACGGATGCGGCAGTAGTGGAGTGTAGTGTCGTCTACTCGTACCTATGTCGTTCTGGGTTTCGTGGAAAATCCACCAGCACAAATACTGGAACACACTCGTACAAGCGCGACTCCACCCATCCTCCAGGGCAGAATTGCTCAGCAACCGGGGGTAACGAAAATGGTTTAATTTGATTAATTTGCTTCCGGGTAGGTACAATTAAGTAATTGAGCAACACACCGTACGCTGCTCCGTCCGTTTGCCGAACCAGGAAGCAACGTGGTGCAGTGATGGGGAAATTTTTATTACCACTGGTCAACTTCACCCGTTTTGCAGCAAACGATCCCCGCCGGCAGTCCATGACGATAGCGCATTCCACGACTACACCTGTCCGTCCGTGCAGCATGCACCACCAAGCCAAGCAGGGATTCGGTTTTAGTTTGCACTGACCCGGGAGCTGGATATTGTCGGATTGCCGGTGCCGAGATTGAGGTTAGTTATTTATGAACCGCAACTCACCCGAAACAGGGAACATGCCGCACTACTCCTTTCGCTTTCAATTACCATTTGCTTCATCATCAATAATGTAGGGAATGGGTGTATCGTTCACTCCGTGCGCTTTTAAGTTTGCCGAACCCGCACCTGACACTAATGTCATCCAAATATTCTACCGCCGACATGTTAAAGCCGATAATTTGTCATGTGGATTGCAGTACTTTAGGCGTTTCGATAGAACTTATTTCATACTTTTCGGAGTGAATAAGAAAGAAACCGCCTAAAAGTATGCAACTCTCGTGAAAAATCTTTCCTATTGTACTAAAATGATTTACGAGATGAATATTTTTCTGTTTTAAATGTCTATTTTTAATGTCTAGTTGAATGTGAAAAATAACGACCCAAATTCACCAGTTTTACAATTTTAATGAATTTTGGAATGTAGAATTTTGAATCACTGCTCTCCGTTCCATTTTCACAAGCTGTTTATCATATTTTTAAGTTTAACATTGAAAAGCTATATATTTAAAATAAATCTTTTTATGTTAGTTATCTTTAATTATGTTGGTAAACATGTTCACTATTAATATGATGTAATTCACCAACATATGGTGAGCGATTTAAACCATTGTGAGTCAAATCATTCATCGAGATTTGACTTTAAAATAGTGAGCAATTCAATCTCTCTGATTCATTTCACGTTACAGAGTGGTTATACCCATCGCTAGTTCTTTGTGTTGAAGAAAAACCCCGTTTGCCCGTCTCACACACCCCTCTCCCGCCCATCTTTATTTTCCGTAAAAAGCGAAACTCGTGAAAATCGAAACTACACGCGCTGCTCTCAGTGTGGAGCTTTTCATTTTTCGCTTGCAGATATTTTCCTTCGCTGGACAACAAAAAAAAAAAAATATTCCTCCTTTCTTTGTTGCTGCTTCAATGGTGAGAAATGCAGACAAATGGGAGTGTGCAGTGGAGAGAAGAAACGCATCGAGCGTGAACAAAGTACAGCCCTTGGCCGGAACCGTTCAAGGAAAATTGCCGCGAAATCGGAAAACTTCAAGAAGGAATGGAGCGGGGAGCGGAAGGGTGGTGATGCTCTTGCTCAGTAAGTAAATACTGCACCTTAAGAAGGATCGTCCGTTTTCCCGTTTTACCGAGCAGAAGCTACGGATTTAGCTCGATGAAAAATCTGTCCTTCATCAAGCACCATTCACCGTAGAGGTAAAGGACTGGGGGGGGGGGGGGAGCGGGAGCGGGGAGAGGAAAAGCCTGCAGAGATGCAGGATGCAAGTGTGAAGGGCAAAACAAGGATACTTTTCTCGACTGACGGACTCGAATTAAAAACAACGTCGGACGTCGGAGTTTTCCCTTCCGAAAGTTTCCATGTTGGATCATGTTTTCCGACCTTGTTTTTTCCACTGTGGCGTGGGTGGAAGGTATAAGGAGTTACCACCAACTACCACCGAGCACGGTAATTGAGCGAGCAGCTTCTTAAGAGGGAACACCTTGAACGGCTTACACCGGAGCAGGGAAAACTTTTTCCCACCAGCAAACATTTGCTGCCAATTTTCAAACAAAGAAATCGAAACCAACCGAGAAAATGGGAAGATAATGGAAGGGGTAGTGAGAGGGAGGGGAAAGAAGAGATGATCCTTCAACCACATTATCCTCCTGCCACCCCCCCCCCTCACCCCTTCCTCCATTTATTTTTTACATAAACATTAACAAAACATTTTTCGGACCAGCTTCCTCAACGTGTAATGTTAAACATCAGTCATCGTTGCTCGTTTATGGTTTCAGGGTTTTCCTTTTTCTCTACTCCCCTTCCCCCCTTTTTACCACTCCTCCCTCTCCCCAGGGTGCTCCACCAAAACAGGCTGCGGCAAATTGATACAGACTGCGGCGTGGTAGCACATTCCGTTGAATAAATTATGCAAATGGGCAAATGGGTATAAGCGACACGCGAAAAACTACAAACAGACACATGTTGAGGAAAAAAAAAACACACACACACACATATAAGGTATCCGGGTTTTGTGATGCGACGCCATCAATCAGCTCCAGACAAAGTGACCGGAGCGATTTTTTCCGAGAGAGAGAGATTTTTTTTTATTTTTCATCCCTTTTCGTCACCTTCAGCTGTTTTTTTTAAATTTTTTGTTCGTTTCTATATTTTTTCCCCAGAAACCCTACATCCGAACAAACGAAAGAGTGAAAAAAAAAACACAAAAAGAAACAAACAAAAAAGGAGAAACACACGCTTCGTAATTAATTTTTGAATTCCATCAATCGCGCCGAAGGTACGAAACGCCCGAATGTATGCAAAGTTGTTCACAGTCTGACGTGCGAAGCGCCCAGTTGAATCGCTCACGTTGCCGTTTGACCGTTTAATATCACGGGTAGCCAGCAACAAACTCAAAATGGAAGGAAAACGGGGAAAAGAAAAGCACCAATTTCCTTTCTTTATCATCCATGGCGCTCACTTTCATCGTTGTCGTCGTCGTCGTCGTCATCGTCGTCGGTAAACAAGCTTTTGCAGCCGGTTTGCTTTTCATTTCCGCTTGGAAGTGATAAGCGCCCTCTGGTATGGAAATTTTTTGTTTCTCCCTTCTGCATCACCAAAAAGCGAAAGTAGTGGAATGGATTCCGCGCGGATCTTGTTGCCAACTTTGCCGGTTACTTTGTATCGTATTAGAGATTAACGCCTGAAGGGCGGGAGGGGAAGAAGGAAGGAAAAGGGGGGGGGGGGGGGGGAGTGTTTGACGTACTCGATGTGCATGTGTACACACGAAGCAGCGACTTATCGGGTACTCCCTCAGGGCCCCGGTGAGATGGCACACTGCAACAACAAAGTAGCACAAATAACCGAATGCAGCCGTAATACAGCTTAGAAGCTGTACCCCCTCCTGAAAGGTAGGCAGTGCGCGGTACATTCAGTATGCCGCGAGTTGGACTCTGTGCGGTGTGTCTTTTTTTTTTTTTTGCTCGGAATTTCAAACGTAATTTCATCCTTTGCAATGAACGTAACGAGAATTACAAAAAAAAAAACAACGCGAACAAACCCCGAAAGCGAACGGAACATCTCGTCTGCATCGATAAAGATAGTTCCATCCCCACTCGGAGGAGGAAGGTAATTAATATTTTATTTACCCACTCGAAACGTTCTTGTGCACTAATGTTGCATCGAGTAGAGTGTAGTTGTAAGATTATAAGGTACAACGGGTACTCGGGTGAGGTGTGCAGCCAGGACGATGCTCACCAGACGCGCCAGTTCGTCCTGAAACTGTCCTGTAGAGGGAGCAAACTCGCCGACACGTGAAACGTGCTACAAAGTGCTCAACAGATCGCTTCCAGGCAATGGGTCTCCACCAGGGAGTCCGTGTGCGAATTCCACTGTCGGCAAACATTGATATCTTCCCGCGCAGCAGCGGAGAGAAACGCGGGAAGCTATTGCGTATCGTCAGCGGCTATTTGCTATGCTTTCTGGTTTATTTATAATTGGACCTGCAAGCTACTGCTGCTACCAGAACGGGTGGATGGCGTCGAATTTCTGCCCGACAAACCTTGGCGAACATCGCTAAAGGTGGTTGTTTGATTTTCCTCCTTTCGGTATGCTACCACGTCTGTGAGATTCCATTCATTGTTCAGAAAGTCAGAGTGCTGTGTGTTTTTTTTTTTGGGACTTTTATTTACCCACTTTGCCAAACTCGGCACACTCGGCTGGGTGATTGCGTTTGCCGATGCCTCCGTTAGGTCGCAGTATCAGCCCGCAACAGGACACCCGCGGCGAAAAGCCCATTACTCAAAAATCATCGAAATCTGCCGTCCCATTATCCTTCCGGGTTGGTTGAGGGCGTTGAGAGTCTATTACATTTTATCGAAACAAAAGACCGTACGATAAAGGCAGGGTGAGATGTGTCGGAGAGTGGGAATTGAGCGATTGTCGTTAATCATCTTACAAACCCTTCGACTTTAAACAACGAACGGTGTGAAATGGTTTCGCACTGGTTCTGATAATATACACACATGAATTTACACATATGCCCCAATTTCGGAACCGAACTCGGCTATGGAAAAACGGCCGCCTATTCGAGTGTTGTACGGCATGCCTACCATTCAGGGGCAAAGATGAGCAACACCCATCCGTTACACAGCTCAGCTCGTTGGGATCCAGCGGGATGTGAGTGCGTTGATTAAATGCTTTCTCTTTACACTCCCTCTCAAACCCCTTCCTCTCGTTTCCCCATAAGAAAAAGTAAAAAATTCCCTGCCAATTGCAGCCCTTTCCGGCGGTTATCAAATGGCGAAACTACTGCTACTAATACTACTACTTCCAACAAGGGTAATAATAACTTACACTCGCTCTGGCAAAAGGGCAGTAATGCGGAACCTTGAAAAGAACCTTCATCCCTGTCGAAACCCCCCCCCCTCCCCCTTTCTTCAATAGACGCACACACTATTTTAATCATCTATAATTAATGTGTCAATAGTGGCTTCCGTTCCGAATTTCCCGCAAGCCATACCTCAGGCAACAACAACCGAAACCAAAGAAGCAAATAGAAAATCACTACTTCCTCCCTTCTGTTCCATCCCCAGCAGACGTGAAACAGGGGAAAATCCGGGTTACGGGTGTGCCAAAAAGTTTTTCCCCCTTTTCCCGTCAGTTTTTCGTCACCCGGTTCCGGGAGCGGCATATTTTAATACCCGGCCGGGAAAACCCTCGACACCACAAAGTACAAGGTGAAAGTGTTTTTTGAGTGGGCGGGACGGTGGGGTGGGGTTGGGAGAGGGCGGGGGGGGGAGGTTAAACTTTTCAACTTTACCATAAAATTAATTACCCATACGATACGCACACCCGCTCGCCCGTGAAGCGCATGTGAGGTGAGTGTATATATACCGACGGCATCATCACCATCATCATCATCACCCCTTGATGTATGTGTCGGGACAAAAATCCATCAATTCGTCTTCAGCGCGTCTTTATCCCGACCCGACTTTGATCCCTTTTTGGCGGAGAAAAGGAAAACCCCGGGCGCACTGAATTAGCATAATTACACTTTGCTCTTCTTTTTCCGTGGAACGTTCGGGTAAGTAATTACATGTGGATTAGCGGGTTCCCGTTTAGCCGATAATTGCGTTACTGTAACCGGTTTTGGGCAACAGTTTCCATTAAACACTGCTCGGGACATCTCGGGAAAACGCCACCCAAGGCGTTAAAGGTGACGGTTGTTGTTTTGCATATTTATTGATTCCTTTCTGTGCTGTGGAGTTATAAAGTTCCGTATCATATCAGCTTCCATCCATTAGGTGTGTGGCATAGATAATGGAAGGAACACCACGAGTGCGAATGAATATCCCGACGAGCCTCGTGTTGGATATGATTCATTTTTCAAAAATCTGCCAAGACGCCATTCCACACCGACAAAGATCACTGTCTATATTTATGGATGGTATAAATAAAGATGCTAGGAATAGGATGGAGTGAGGTGTTAGTGTCGCCGAAAAACTAGTCTCACTCTCAAAGGAGCATGGTGTTGATCTTATCATGAAGCAGGAAGCTTGAATAAAAGAAACACAAAAATAATATAAATAATCAGCTGAGATGGGAAGAGGGAGTTTTGTTTTTTTGAAGGAGGAACGATTACCATTTTTAAATTTGCTGGAGCTGGCAATGCGCATCCCTATCTGGTGGTCATGCATGATCCCGCCGATACTATCGCTCTGCGTTTCGTCACGGCTTCTCCCGGCGTGTCTCTCTGCGTGAAGGTCGTAATGCTGTCAAGCGACGGCAGAGCATACCGGACGTGTATGTACTGAGATGCGCGTTCCGGACACGAAACCGAAACGGAATGTCAGGCTCGTAAGTAACACTGTCAGTGTGTCCGGTTGGTGAGAACGTCGAGTACTCCGGGGACGGTTGTGCGGTAAAGTCACAAGCTGGTAAGTTATGTACCCGGGAATGCGCTCCCTCCTCCATCAAAAAGAACCTGATACAACGGCGAAGCTGTAGAAGAAGTAGGTGAAACAATTCCACCCAGTAAAAGTCAGTATATTGGTCAGGCTGTCAGAGCCACTAGCTCTGGAAGGGGAGTTTTTCGGCCTTTCGCCAACCCCGGGACACGAAGTGTGAGGTTTGAGGTTGCGGGATGATACACAACAAAAACAAACGATACCGTAAAGATAAAGGACAGCGCTGCAGAGCAAACAATCTTTTCCTCGGACGACATCCCGGGCATACTTCGTCGATGCTGGAAGTGTGTGGAAGTCTTCTAACCCCATTCTACCCATTCTTGAATTCTCGTGCAGAGAGAGAGAGGCATTTAATTAATTTCCAACACTTCTTCCCGGGTGACTCCCGGTTCCGGTTTCTGCCAGCCGTTCCCAAAAGCTTTCCTAACTTATCACTGCTCCGGAACTGTATTTGCCTTGCAGACTTGTCTGGTGCCTGCGGGAAAGGTGGAAGGCTGGAACTCCTTATCGGTGGACATATTTATGTTTTCCAGATACTTTCCGACTGTCCCCTTGTACTTTTTTTTTTCTTCTCCTCCGCCCAAAACGTAACCCAAAAATTTTGCCGGCCAAACCTTTGGTTGACTCCCGTGCCTGAAAGCGTATCCTCATTCCCCGACGCGTCGGTCTTCGGCCGTGGTCAGGCAGGAAGATGATGCGTTCGAACGATCAAGCGGAAACAGATAAGTTGCCGGAGCGACAACACTATTAAACTATAAATCTTCCCGTCCAGCGCATCTACCCAAGCGGCAGGCAGGCAGAAGCTGAATGGGCTATTGTTTTGTGAATGCTGTAAGTGGTCCAACGAGGACATTTTGAGTGGGAGGGAAACAAACAGGGCAAACAAACGAGGGCAAGAAAAATAAACACTTGCAGCAGGAAGATTGGCGGGCAGAATCATTAACCGTGACCGAAGCAACCCGTCCCAAGATGTCCGAAGATGGCGAACGTCGGATGTTGCTAGTTGTTTTCATTAGCGCACTAACCTGCGCCTGGACCACGGATGGGGATATACAGGACATGGATATCGCTGTCATCGTCTTGGGTTTTTGGGTATTCCAACAGGAAAAAAGAGTCTGTCAGTGCGCTCCGGTAGATGGTTGGAATTGATTATCGGGTGCATGTGAGGAAGATGTACGCCGGGATATTGCTTTCCAACCGTCCGGAAAGGGGTTCGGTCCAAGAGGGGACCGATGATGCGGATTATTTGGATGATGGTTGTAATTGAAACTACTTCTGCTGGGCCTACGAAGCTTACCGGCTCGTATGCTTATTAATGAATTCTTCAAGTCGGGTAGGCACAGCTCGTGTTTCGTGTGGCGAAACTAATTCGATGACGTTTTCGAAATCAGCACTAATAGCAACAGACATGCAGCAGGGTCAGCAATTTTAGGAGGTTTTTTTCTCCACTCTGTTGTGGCTGATATTAACACCCAGTGAGAGACGATGACGTGGTCACACGTTGTACTATCAGCTTGTTCTCATTTTTCCTTCCAACTTTAGTATCGTTTGGCTTTAGAGCGATGAGATTTCCTGAGTGTGCCTCACTCCACTGGATGACTTGCCGTTAGCCGGGGCTGCGTAATAGACGTCGACTGACACATTGCTCATTCATGTGGGCGATAGTTTCGCTCCGGGCGCCGGGGTCCGGACACGATACCATTTGTAAACCCCTTTTTCCAACAGGTAGCGCTTATCTCTGTCAGTCTCCTTTAATGTCCCGCTGTGTGGAGCGGCCCATTTGGAACAATGTGCCGTTACGAGGAGAGTTACCCAGGAACTTCCTTTTCTGTCAGGATTTAGGCACGTAAGTTATGCAGCTTCTAATTCCTTGTGTGCGATCGAGGTGCTTGTCAAACGAAACGGAATAGATTATGTCTACTCTGTTTCATCAACATCCTCAATGTTTTGGGGGTTTCCTGCCAATCGACCTCAAATCCTCATCCTCGGCGATATCTTTGGGAACAACTCGCCACCTTACGGGCGACTCCTGCACACCCGAATGACTTTAGCTTAGTGAGGCGGAAATACGGAGTGAGGCGGCAGATGAGGATTTTGTTGTCACACGCAGATGACGGATCGGGTTGACCCTCACCAGATGCAGATGTATATACGGAAACTCAAAAACTTCACCCATAACCACCACTGTCACTCGTCACCGGGCACAAGAAGCTTTTTTTTTGCGTATGGTAATGAAACGGTCCCGACACTTCAATCCGGAGGTAGAATGGACTCCAACCCGTATAATCTAATGTTTGATTAAGTTTTGAAACAAATATTAATCTGGATTACTGGCTCTGGACGATTGCAAATGACCAGAACCCGACCGACAGGCAGCAACTGGCAGCAATGTCCGGCAATATTCCGGTCTTTGTGTATATGTCACCGATGAAGTGTAATAAGGGGGGTCTGGCAGAGAGAAAGAGAGAGAGCGAGAGTTGTAAAGTGCACTTTATCTTTCGATCGTTTGCTAGCACAACCACCTGCTGATAATAGACGGTCCATTCGCAATTATGCGTCACCATCCCACCCAGGCCCGCCAAGACATGGGACGGCCAAGATGTCCGCTTCACCTTAATGGCATCGTCGATATGATGTTCAACACCCATCGACCAATTATGATAATGCAAACGGTGATAATTTAACTTCCTTTCCTACCTATTTTGCTCAGCTCTCTCACCCCTTTTCGTTTTTGGTTTTGGTTTCGTAATAACCGCTTCCGGGTGATTGACCATATGCGAAATGACACTTTTGCACTCGTGCGAGGCTTCGTTGTCACGTTGGGCAAACTTGAGGACATTGAGGAGATATTTAGAAAATTCTTATAAAATTTTAAATAAGATAAGTCAGATGCAGTATAATGACATCTTGGATGGTTCCAATGTTTCAATCTAATATGATGAAGAAGTTGAAGAGTTAGACTCCGTTTTATTTAGGCATACTTACTTAACTCGTCTTGAAGAATTGAGGCATTCAAAACGATTCAAAATGTAATAATGTTTTGTGTTATTTGAGAAAATATCTATCCAAATGTTGAATAACAGCCAAGACCACGTATTTCCTTCCCAAAGAGCTCTCTAAAACCATTTTTTTGACCATCAGCTTACTCTACGCTCTCCCGACGTGCGGTGGTTATGCCGGTCAGGTGGGCTTTTTGGATTTATGGTAACGTTTAAACTCCGCAAAACCCGGACACACCGGCGTCTAATGGTGGTTGTAAAATCCTTCTCCGAGAACTCCTTGATTACTATCTCGTCTAATCGTCCGGTAAGTATCCAACTGCAGCAGAAGGAACAATTATCCATGAGCACCAGGATTTATCCCTCCCTTCTGCGTTCTTCTCCCAGCATCACCAAGTCACCCTGCCCGAAATTGCAATGTCCACATCACTTCTAATTTCCCGAAAGCGTATTTGTGTGTCCAAGCAGCTCCAAGCGTAATGGCGAAGGATCTTTATTGACCGACCTCCGGTCCGGTCTTGATCCCCAAAAATTGCAACCACCGTCCAGTGCTCAGAATACGCAGGGAAATAAAACACAGCATGACGCATTCTTGTCTCGACAAAGCCACACACACACGCACAGTCCGTTTAGTGATATAGTTTTTTTCTCGGACGGTGCGATACGCCTTCGTTACAACGCACAATAAAGGGCACGTCCGGAAATGCCGAAAGTCATCAACATCCGAGACAAGGTCCGATTGATTTTGTTGTGGCGGGCTGCAGGTGTGCGTTATATACTCGTCATTGATGAATTCTTCGACTTGAACGTTTGCTCGTTGTGCCGATCCGGTATCTCGCACGATAAGACAGTGGAGAAGTCAACATAAAGACGGAAATCATTGCAATGCCCGCCACTCCTCCAACATATTACAAGAACACAGTACATCCGGTTGAGTTGTTGGAGGTTTCATTTTTGTTTGGGGTGCAAATTTGTTTCTAGCACGTAGCAGGTGTCCTCATATTCGTCAATCAAACCGAAACGGAACGTCCGCACAAGTGTCTGACTTCTGAGGATCTCTCTCCCTGGTGGAGTCGTTACACTGCAGATGGTGCACTGCGTCACATCCGGGAAGGAGTGTTTAGAGGCGGGGAGATTTGCTTCAATAAAACTAAAAGCCCAAGTTGATGGACGTGAGTGGAGTCGTGTAATTCGGATGTACTGTGGTGGCGTGTACATGGCGGCAGTGACGGCATCTCCAGGATGATGAGTCGATTATGGATCCCGGTCACTCGGAAGATTAATTAACGTTTAAACGGTGGCCCGGCCAGTTACTCCCAGCCAACTCCCAGTAGCTGCCCTTTAGGGGTTTTTGTGTGTGTTTGCTGCGACTCAGACGGTTACTCCGTCAATAAACCCCCACACTCTCTGTGCTGCTGGGATTGATTTGAATAGCGCCAGCTCTGCAGAGTTCGGAGGGTCGAGAGTTCTGTGTAATGGACACCTCCGCCTACCTCGAAGACACCCCTGCCGGGTTCGCTTGACAAGAATGGTTTCGGACAAAGTGCCGTAAGCTGGTGCACTTGAAACACGTGTAATTATGATGATTCCTTCCCGTCCCGCAGAGAAACTGCGCACACAAAACCAAAGGTCTTCTTGTCCAAAAAAGAATAAAACAACTTCTTACCGAAAGGAAATAGGAAGGAATGTATATTTGCTTCTTGTTTTGTACTTTCTTGCTGTCTTTTTCAACATTGAATCATACTTACCGGTGTTCACCTTCACAGTACTTTTTTTATTTCCATCTTCTTGAATGACTTCTTGCAATCTCACCAACCCTCCCAACGACGGGTGGCCGTTACATTATCGGGCCTCCCTCCTCTACCCATTCCCCCTTCCCCCTTCCCGGTGGATTTCGTGCTTAAGTATCAACAAATATTTGCACCCCTGTGGTGGTTTTTTTTTTTGTTTTGGTGTTTTGTGTTTTGTAAAAGGCAAACAACGAAAAAAAAAAACACACACAAAATTTGGAAGAGTTTTCTCCACCCGCGGTGCGTTCTGTTTTACACATTGTGCCCTTTCATTTCTGTTTTTCGGCAACCACTTCAATCGTTGGCGTGTGACCAAGTAAGGGACCGGGGTGGATGTTTTTTTCGTCTACTTTTTCGGTAATGTAGTAATTCCAAAACTTGTCGGTCGGACTTCTTTATAGTCGCACTTTGGTGGAGTGGCCCGGTTTTTTCGCGTGCGAAGTGCTTTGAACCGACGACTCGTTGAACGGCGAAGGTTTTTCCGGCTGCTCCTGGAAGACGCTTCGTCCGCGCTTAGTCATCGGCGTTACAAATCCAAGGAGGGGGGGGGGGGAGGAGGTGGGGGGATTGAAATAGGAATTAAGCAAAAACACTGAATTGTTGTCGAGATTTTTGTGTGCTCGGGTTGCGCTGTGCAAAATGCATTGTGGACAAAGAACGGATTTTTCCGTCCCCGGTTAATGGAAAGCAGCTTTTCCTAAGAAAGGAAAGGGCACTCAAACTGGCCGGCGGTACTTTCGGGCCTCATCAAACCAAATAAAAAAACAAAAAAAACCTTCCTCCCGAAAAGAGCGATTGGATGGATGAATTACAAGTCTTTCGTTCCTTGCGCCGTTTCATTGGACATTGGGAGCTGTGTTGACGAAAGGTGGCAATCATTTATAAGAGATCCCATTCATCCGACGCATAATGCTCGTTCCGCCTGAAGAGGCAGACAAAGCAAATTGCGAAGAAATCTGCATCTTCAAAAAACTCCTGAGAAACGACCCCAGGAACACTGGGCGAGGGACAAAGAAAATGCTGCTTCGCTTTATGTGATGTCACGTTAACAAGTTGCCATCAAGCAGATAAATCAGACAAGTGTGTAAATGCTGGTCAGCACTTTTAAACACACATAGCAGTAGAAGGGGTTCAAAAAATTACGCCTCACGGCCGTTCTGAGGAATATCTTAAGGCTACTCTCCATTTTCCTGCTTGGGCTGGGTGGTGTATGTGTGTGGGTGTAATTACAGTCCAGTTGATTGCAAAACTCCATCCACTCCAATAACTCATCCCGTAATCAGTGATGAAAGTTATTTGCAAACACACACACACACACACACACGCACGCACGCACAATTGCTAGAATTATTACATCCACACGCATGGATGCAACGAAGGATGCGTGAGGTGTTGGACGGGAAGAATCATTAAGCAACCGTTCCTCAATATATTTATCCACCTTCACGTCTTTCACCACCTGCCATCCTTCATTTTCCTCCGTTTTCTTATGAGTTCACTTTCAGAACTTTAGCAAAATATATTTAAAAAAAAAAATGCAAACACATAGAAACTCCCCACACAAAGAAAAGACATGTCTCTTTAGGGCGAAGAAAAGGGTTATCCGGCGGTGCATCAGAAGAATGCGTGAGGAGGGAAGAGGGGGGGAGGGGAAGCGAGGAAGAAGTTGCATCCACATCGATTGCAAATCCCATTCCGTAGCGTTCCAGCACGCACGCATATAAAACTGTAGCCCCGGATGGTATGCAACGCGCACGCACATCCGAACTCCACCGATTATCCCAGGGGCACGGTAACTCTGCAAGGGCAGTGACCGTTAAGATGTGTACGCATACTGCGAAAGGGGGTGAGTGGGAGGGGGGAGTGCGAGCCCCCGCCTTTATCTCGGCGCATGTGTGTGTGTGCGTGTGTGTAAAAACCTACCCCAAACGTGAAGATATCGGTTCGGGAAATCGGCAAACGCGCACTAAGATATGTTGTGGAATTAAGATCTAAGACGTAATGAAGGTGAGGCGTGAGGATGTGAGGGTTGGGGGGGGGGGGAGGCTTGCCTTTACATGCAACGAGTAATTATTTTCTTTTACCCAAACGCCCACCCATCACACCCGAACTCAAGACGTTTTATTTCCCGGCTGCATTTTTCTTCCATTCCGCTTCTTCTTACTGATGAGGAAAGTAGGGAGAGAGAGCGGGAGGAAGGGCAGGATGAGAAGGGGTGATGTGTTTTGCAATATTTGCATAAAATCTTGCGGCTGCAGCCGAACAAAGAAATTAATGCAATGGCCGCCATGAAGTTTCCTGCACGGAAATCCCCCTTTTGCGAAGGCTGTTAGTAGCAATCGCACCAGTAGGTCATTGCACTCTGAAGGATCGTCCTTTTGCATTAATCCCCGTTTCATCTTACCACTGATTTTTTCTTTTTGTTACACCCCTTTGCCACTCCTCCTTCCCATCCTTGTTCGAATTGGAGTCGAATGGTTGAGTTCTACAGAGAGGGAAGGACTTGGGCTCATGGTCATGGCACACGGTTGACACCCCGGTACACTCCAGACCGTTTACCGGTGGGGAGTTCGTTCGGTGCCATTGTTTGCCAGCGAACGAGCCAAGCGCATGCTGGAGGCTGCGTGCGAAGCCCGCAACCGGTTGGTGTAGTCCTCCCGCTAGGTTACTGGGTAAATAGGGCAAAGTTTCACAGCAACAGCAAGGGTGACGATATGTCATGTGTCACGTACACAAACACGGCACGGGTTTTTGGGATGGTGGTGGCAAAACTCCCGGGGTTTTAAGCCAGCAAGGCAAGGGTGAGTAACAACAACAACGAGCAAAAAACTGCCACGGAATGCACTTTAACGAGCTCGAGTTAAGTTGCTGTTCCTTTGCAATTCTCGTTTTTTTAATTCCCAACTCTAGGAATTGCGTCGTCCGAAACATGATGGTACAGTGAGTGTCGTAAAAGTGAATTTTACTCATTATTTTAATATTGTTCGTTTTTTTTTTTTTGGGATGGTTCGGAAAAACGAACCTTTCCTCTTTACTAAAGGTGAGCGAAGAATTCTGAAGATTCTAGCCATTTGAAGAAATAATCACAAAACATAGAAGCTTCGTGAATTA
>KB664054.1:4573912-4606098 GCA_000349025.1 Anopheles minimus | reverse complement strand
TGTAATTACAGTCCAGTTGATTGCAAAACTCCATCCACTCCAATAACTCATCCCGTAATCAGTGATGAAAGTTATTTGCAAACACACACACACACACACACACGCACGCACGCACAATTGCTAGAATTATTACATCCACACGCATGGATGCAACGAAGGATGCGTGAGGTGTTGGACGGGAAGAATCATTAAGCAACCGTTCCTCAATATATTTATCCACCTTCACGTCTTTCACCACCTGCCATCCTTCATTTTCCTCCGTTTTCTTATGAGTTCACTTTCAGAACTTTAGCAAAATATATTTAAAAAAAAAAATGCAAACACATAGAAACTCCCCACACAAAGAAAAGACATGTCTCTTTAGGGCGAAGAAAAGGGTTATCCGGCGGTGCATCAGAAGAATGCGTGAGGAGGGAAGAGGGGGGGAGGGGAAGCGAGGAAGAAGTTGCATCCACATCGATTGCAAATCCCATTCCGTAGCGTTCCAGCACGCACGCATATAAAACTGTAGCCCCGGATGGTATGCAACGCGCACGCACATCCGAACTCCACCGATTATCCCAGGGGCACGGTAACTCTGCAAGGGCAGTGACCGTTAAGATGTGTACGCATACTGCGAAAGGGGGTGAGTGGGAGGGGGGAGTGCGAGCCCCCGCCTTTATCTCGGCGCATGTGTGTGTGTGCGTGTGTGTAAAAACCTACCCCAAACGTGAAGATATCGGTTCGGGAAATCGGCAAACGCGCACTAAGATATGTTGTGGAATTAAGATCTAAGACGTAATGAAGGTGAGGCGTGAGGATGTGAGGGTTGGGGGGGGGGGGAGGCTTGCCTTTACATGCAACGAGTAATTATTTTCTTTTACCCAAACGCCCACCCATCACACCCGAACTCAAGACGTTTTATTTCCCGGCTGCATTTTTCTTCCATTCCGCTTCTTCTTACTGATGAGGAAAGTAGGGAGAGAGAGCGGGAGGAAGGGCAGGATGAGAAGGGGTGATGTGTTTTGCAATATTTGCATAAAATCTTGCGGCTGCAGCCGAACAAAGAAATTAATGCAATGGCCGCCATGAAGTTTCCTGCACGGAAATCCCCCTTTTGCGAAGGCTGTTAGTAGCAATCGCACCAGTAGGTCATTGCACTCTGAAGGATCGTCCTTTTGCATTAATCCCCGTTTCATCTTACCACTGATTTTTTCTTTTTGTTACACCCCTTTGCCACTCCTCCTTCCCATCCTTGTTCGAATTGGAGTCGAATGGTTGAGTTCTACAGAGAGGGAAGGACTTGGGCTCATGGTCATGGCACACGGTTGACACCCCGGTACACTCCAGACCGTTTACCGGTGGGGAGTTCGTTCGGTGCCATTGTTTGCCAGCGAACGAGCCAAGCGCATGCTGGAGGCTGCGTGCGAAGCCCGCAACCGGTTGGTGTAGTCCTCCCGCTAGGTTACTGGGTAAATAGGGCAAAGTTTCACAGCAACAGCAAGGGTGACGATATGTCATGTGTCACGTACACAAACACGGCACGGGTTTTTGGGATGGTGGTGGCAAAACTCCCGGGGTTTTAAGCCAGCAAGGCAAGGGTGAGTAACAACAACAACGAGCAAAAAACTGCCACGGAATGCACTTTAACGAGCTCGAGTTAAGTTGCTGTTCCTTTGCAATTCTCGTTTTTTTAATTCCCAACTCTAGGAATTGCGTCGTCCGAAACATGATGGTACAGTGAGTGTCGTAAAAGTGAATTTTACTCATTATTTTAATATTGTTCGTTTTTTTTTTTTGGGATGGTTCGGAAAAACGAACCTTTCCTCTTTACTAAAGGTGAGCGAAGAATTCTGAAGATTCTAGCCATTTGAAGAAATAATCACAAAACATAGAAGCTTCGTGAATTATTTATTCTTATGTGAGTTCTTAGATTAGAGATTGATGTACATTCATTTCAAGCGTCTATTAACGTCTTATGAGGGTTCTCAGATTAGAAGCCAAGAAATCATCAAGAATTCTTTAGGCGAATCTATAGAGATTGATGAATCTTATAAGAGTTGACTCCTGATTCGAATAACTCTTCTTACGGGAGTCATGAATCTTTAAAGGTTTTTAAATAAAGAAAAGGAGTCATTTTTGAATGACACACACTGTGCATCCGGTAAACGCACCGTGTGTAAAGCAACGAACCCCAACTTCCTGTTCTTTGGTTACATTTGATCGGGGTTGGCAAAATGTAGATGCAGCCCCTGGGGCAGCGAGAAGGGACGGTTAAAGTGCAGCGCAATGCATATGCAGCTTTTTAGCTAGCGAGGGTTATAAATCAAAATGACTTCAGTGACAGGAGCTGCGGGCACATGGAAAAAAAAACCACCACTCCTGATTGACAGGCAGCCGGGAGAATGAGGGTGCGGAGTGTGCATTCCAATTTGTGTGTTGACGGTTAAGCAAACAGCAAAGGAGAAAAAAAAGGATGCTACAGGCAATCGACAAAGAAACTCATTTTCTTGCTTTTGAGCTGAGCGAAGGATCCTTTCCGGAAGGCGTTGAACCGTGCCGAGGGGTATTGGGACGGGGTAGAAATGAAAAATAGCACCAATAAACCACCAGAAAGCGATACGTTTCGGTAAAGAAATCAGAACTCGTTGGCTGGTAGAGTAAATCACTTCGAAACGTTTTTTTTTTTCGTCGTCTTCTTCATATGTATATATGTACAAGATACTGCTAACGTGACAGTACCGGACAGCTGGCTATCCGTTGCCACGGTTTTGGCTGTGGGTGCGGGCAAATATTAGGAGCGCCTGGCTGTGGCTGAACCGGTCGTGCAGCATGCTGAAGCTGCCGATCGTGTTGGCCTTGGTGCCGAGACACATCTTGTACTGGGCCTCCTCCAGGCTCGTATCACAATGTATGGGGTGGAAGATGTGCACCAGCGTCGGATCGGGCGCCCGGAAGATGCTGAGCTCTTCGCTCGGCGATGGCGCCACCGATCCGTCCGGTGACGTACCGGCCCCGAACGGATCCCACCGGCCGTCCGCAATCGCCTGCAGCCGCTGGTTGCCCCGCTGGTTGAGCGCGATCACATTCTCCAGGAACTTGACGTCCTCCAGACCCCAGCCGGTAATGTCGGTGCTGAAACCCTTCAGATCGGGCCGCAACAGGTCGGCCTTGTAGATGCCCACCAGCCCGTACCCGAACTGTCGGAAGTACCCGTTGTCGTTCGTGATCCGGTACGGGATGGAGAAGTTACGCGGCCGGTCTGGATCGACCGCCATCTTGGGTCGCTCGGTGGTGGGCGATGCAATCCAACCGGGCGACAGGATTGTGCTGGGTGCGTGTGGATCGTACTCGCTAAACACGACCGGCAGATAGATCTGACGATGGCGGATCACGTTGTGCCGGATGCGATCGAGTGACTGCACCGTAAACACCATATCCACGTCGATGAAGAAGAGAATGTCTTCCGGGTTACAGTACGACGATTTGACCGCATGGTCCAGTGCAACACCACGCGAGAAGTTCCCATACAGCTGCAGATAGTTGATGCGACTGTCCGGATACCGGACCTTCAGGTTGTCCAACAGAGCTACAATCATCGGCGTCTCGACTGGCTCCACGTACATCGATACCAACAGATCGGTGGCACCGTCTTGCCGCAGTGCGACTTCTTCAAAGTTGCGCAAAAACCTCATAAAAGTTTCCGAGCGACCAGAGAGCGGTATCACAAGCACGATCCTATCCCGACGAATACCGACGTTCGGTGACATCCCACTGTTTGCAAGCGTGTCTGTTAACCGCTCGAAACCATTGAAGAGTGACTTCACCCGATGTGAGATGCGATCTGCAGAGAATGAAAAACATAAAAACGAGGAGTAGTCTCGCACTCCAGCAAACCCCGCTCGGTTGCTCTCACAACTTACCTAGTCCAGTCGCATTGATAACGTGTCGCGTTGTGTCGGTGCTTGGTGACGACCTTGGACTGGACGTCACCGCTTGACTAGGCACCACACCGTCGACGATCTCCCGCACCCGTATCTCCGTGAACGAGCGTTGTATGTAGAGGTGTCGCCGTACTGGGACGGTCATCTTTTTGCCCCGATACTTCTTGTACACCAGCAGCAGATCCAGTATCAGGTCCTGCCCGTACAGGCTGTTGACGCGCATATACCCGTACAGCAGTTCCCGGAACTCGATCACACGGCCACGCTGCCGTGAAAAGTTGTTGATGTGCTCCATGATCTAAATGGTGCGAGCGGAACAAACATATTACCATGTGCCAAAGCGAGTTCTTCCAATATCTCAATATCTCACCTCTCGGACCACATCCGTGAGACCTTCCTTCAGTGATGACTCAGTGCGTCGCTTCGGGTTCGGGTGCATGCCCGAGTAGAGGCTCTTAGCGATAAAGTCCCACTCGATCACCTCATCCAGTGTGCGTGGCCGGTGCCGGTTCAGATCTGGAGTCGCACCTGCGAAGTAGAATAGTCAATGTCGCTAGAAACGCCCCTCTGGTTGCACGAGTAGTTGGTGTAGTGCTTTTGTGCGTGAGTGTGTGTGTGTGGGTGTGTGTGTGATTGACAAATGAACACTTGACGGTGGAGAAACTGGACAACACAACACTACCTACCGAGCACATTATGATCGCCAAGATACCCGGTGCTGGTTTCATCCTCGGGGAAGATCGGCACACCGGGCGCTAGGTTCTTGTTGATGCGTGGTATCTGCAGCAGTTCCGTCATCTGTGCGATGTCACGATGGAGCAATAGCGACTCTTGCCGGAGTTCCTGCGCCTGCAGCCCAAGCATGTACGCGTGGAGCCGGTACATGAAGGCCGGCTTCTTCACCGGATGCAGTGTGATTGCACTGTGGACTTCTTTGCTCTTCAGGTTACCGGAGAACGCTCGGTTACCGCTCGAGTTGTGGTGCAGAATGGACTGCATCTGTGGGGTGTAGTGGGTGAGAAGCAAACCAGCATTACTACCAACCGTCTTGCACATGCAAGGGAAACGGTATCACGCACCTCATAGTTCCAGGTACACGGAATGCCGGCAAACTTCTGCACGCACCGGCCCACCTCGACGTCCTCGTGCGTGCTGTAGAGATTCTTCAGACAGGTGGGTATGTGCGGTGCGACACGACGTAACGTTTCGCGGCTCATGATCACGCCCGGTCCACCCATGCAGAAGTTCTCATCGAACTCGAGTGATAGCAACCCAAAGTCCTCGCTATTCCCCCGGCCGGCCTGTCCGATAAACTGCGGCTTCGAGCTATCGATCGAGCGCAGAAACTTCTCCAACCGATCGGTGCGTATGTAGACATCATCGTCTGCCCGGGCAAACCATTCGAACCGATCGATATAGTGTTCGTACATGTAGTGTAGCATCATGAAGCTCTTCTTCTGCGGCGGATACCGGTCGTCCACGCCCTTGAGCGCTACGAGCGGCAGATCCGGTGCGACTGAGTCCTGCGAGCTGAAGAACGCTATCTTACCCGGCACCCGCTTACCCCACGTCTCGTACACGGCACGGGCACGTCCCTGCAGGAAGTCCTTCGCCGTCATCACACCGACAAACACGAG
This sequence comes from Anopheles minimus, assembly GCA_000349025.1. NCBI lineage: Eukaryota > Metazoa > Arthropoda > Insecta > Diptera > Culicidae > Anopheles > Anopheles minimus. The sequence continues at coordinate 4,600,538 of KB664054.1, read as the reverse complement.
GTTGTTCTGGGAGTTGGTGGGCAGCTCCGATGGCTGCAGTCCAATGATGTCTAAGGCCGCTAGTTATGGAAAGCAGGCGTGAAAATCAAAAAGGGAGAGTCACCAAAGCGTTAATACGTGGCTATTATGTTGCCCACAAGAAGAAGGAAAAAGAAAACAAATCTGATACTTCCTCCAGCAGGAGCGATAGCGTATCTGAGGTCTACGTAAATCTGAGACACCGAGTACCGATGTCGTGGAGCAATTTATCCATCAGCACCAATTGATGCTCATGAGGCAGCGTTACTTCCTCACAGCCTACAGCAAACACTGCCCACATGCTCCGCCAATGAGATGAAAAGAAATTGGAACGCTACTTGAGTCGTGGGCAATTTTCTCATCAAAGTCGCCAGTCGCGGACGGGCGGGCGCGGCCGGCAGTTTGTGAAAACTGGGACGAGCGCTACGCCTGATGTTCTCAGCATAGGAGAGCGTGTAAATTGCCCGAAGAAACTTTGGACACACTTGTACGATGGCGTAAAATATATTTGGGTTTTGGGAAAGAAATAATGTTTACAGTTCCAGAATTCCAAAACTCAATACATCGAGCAAATAAACGAACATCTATATGTGGAATCTATTGATCTGTACAGCTGCTTATTAAACTTCCAAACCGTTGGAAGATGGCAAATTTCCAAGTAAAATCTTACCACCCACAACGATGTAGTTAAATTCCAACACGACCGCCTGCGTTGCGGATGCATCTACTTCAAAAGGGCTACATCAAAACGCCAATAAAATTGACCGCTCGGGACTTTCTTTCCTAGTGGGAGTCTATCGGATGTTATGGTTTTTATGTTGCCGGCCGTCTCGCTACTGCATCCATTAACGCGCAGAGCAACGGCCGAGGTTGTGGTAGGTCGGTAGGCAATCGAGAAAAAACATAACACATTTCCCAAGTGAATTTTCCCCCTACCCAGCTACTGGTTGGGGAGTTCCGTAGCATTGCGGACATACTTATGGGTGCAGTGTTTTGCCATCTGTATCTAAGCTGTTTGCTATAAAGCGTTGCTTTGTTTTCATATTGGGTGGGTGTTGTGGTTAGACTGGTGGAATCCCGACCAACCTCTGAGAAGTTCTTGAAACCGAAAACCCGCCCAGCAGCATAGATTCCATATCTTAATTTCCCCCATTATAGTTTAGTTGTTTTGGAAAGGGAAAACCACTCACGTTCCGATACAGTGTGCCGCATATACATGCACTTCACATTTAGCGGCTGAGAATTCCTAGAAGAGTCAAAAACCATTCCGATATTTTTTTTTCGGGATGGATTATTAAAACAAAAAGTGAATCTCATCACACAAGGCACGATATCTTTGGAGGAGAGCGTAAAAGGTTGCGTTACGAGTGGAACGCATAAACAAATTAAAGATAGCATTAAAACCATACGCTCCGTCTGGTTGTCTTTACGGCGAGTGGATGGAGAGTCACGACTTCCCCATCCCACACGCAGGCGGGGTATTGTGTGCGTATAAAGACACTGGTTGTTTAACCCGCAAATAAAAAAAAAACATGATTCACCCGCAGATGCTGTGGTCTGCCAATATGGTCTGCGTTCCTGTTTATTTGTTTGCATCCAATGCTAAATATACAGCGGCAAACATCCGTCCTGCACAAATCAGTTCTACTGCTACTGCTACTTCATCCTCTCCTCCGCTCTTCCACCGCAAACGGACGGACTGACCATTAGGATCGTTTAAGACTGGGTAAACCTTTTTTGCAGTAATTAACAACACCGTCTTCCGGGTCGCCGGGTGATTGATGACGTAATGACCGGTTTGGAGGTGATGTTAAAACAATGTGATGGTGATGGATCGATTGTTGGGTTGTTTTCAATAGCAACAATAACACAGCAACATAATCGGACCTCCACCAAGACCCATATATCCGATCGTCAACTGAAGGAATTTTGATGCTTGAGGTTTCTAATTAATTACTCATTGTGTTGCTAAAATTTGGAAATAATGCTGGAGTGGAAATCACCTTCTTAGTGGCACCTTTCAACACCTGCACCGGCCCATTGTTATCTGGTACGTGTGTTTTTGATAACTTCTGGTACTTACATTTCTGCTTCATGCTGTTGATGGTGTTGCACATGCTAACAATCTCGAGCGTCCGATAGTTACGGAGCAGTGCACCGATACAGAGTCCCACGATGATGCCGAATAGTCCGTACAGAATCTTCTTCCGCTGTGTCATGCTGACCATTCCCATCGCCGTTTTTCCCCCCGGCAAAAAAAAAACTGGTAACAGTTGTTTTTTTTTGTGGGACGGAAAGGGGAGCGATACAAATATTAGAGAGAAGAAGAGGATAGAGTGTGTGTGAGAGAGAGAGAGCGAGAGAGAGCTTTCCCTTTGGTGGAGTCCTTGGGGAATATACTGCAACACTTCCACTAGATCACAACCTTAGTTTTGTTCTTTTTTTTTTGTTTGCACAGCGACGTCACGTATTCTTCACAACCACCACCAGACTGGTGGGTCACACAATACTGTCTCTTGGTAGTTGTTCACAGCTTCACTGTCCGCCTCCGTTCTGTATCGTTCTCGCTTCGTTAGGAGTCTCTTCCCGGCTTTGGTCGTCCCACCAATATCCGCCACTGTACATCACCGTAAAGCCGGAATTCCAAGCTATGGCATACACGAATTCTTCGCCCTGTACGCTAGGAACGCTAGTAGAGGGTGTTGTACCGGTATCTGTACCGGGCGGTCCGTACACCTCCGGCCAGTGGTTCGCGTCTCCGGCGGCGCCGCTGCCGTCGCGGTTGCCCGTGACGCCACTTGCGCACCCGGTACGCGCCGATGTGGAGGCTGCTGGCGGCAACAGTGCTGGTGGTCGGCGTGCTAGTGGTCCGCTTGACTCGCCCGAGTAGCACTTCCATTTGCAACCACCGGTTTGCAGCACCGGACCGGCTAACTGCGCCACGTCGTCGCGAAACGTCGTTGCCGGGTACGGTGCGCTGGATCGGGCTGGTACGTGCGTCTAGTACACGACGTCATCTAAAACGCCGGTTTGAAGGTCTATCCGATCTGTTTACCACCACTGGAACGATCTGTACACACACACGAAACAGAGAGAGAAGGAACGAAATCATTAGAGAGTGGTTTGCAAGTCAAAGTGCTAGCGATTACTGGCGATGCGAGCTCACTGTGAACCCGAGGTCATCGCTAATTACTTCGCATTAGAAGGGGGGGCAGTCGACTGCAATCTCGCCACACACAACGTGGCGCACTGGATGTGTGTTAGAGGGAAAGAGCGATAGAGAAAGGGGTAGAGGGGGGGGGGGAGATGAATTTCTTGTAAACAGCTACCGACTCCTCAGTAACTCTAAATCTCCCCAGTCCGACCTTTCGTTCTACCTCTAACCCAACCTCCCGGACCTGAACCAACGTGGTAATAATGGCAAGGTCTGTTGCTGTAGGCGCCATCACCCGTGATTATCGGATGGAGGACGTGAATCGGGAGCATGTTATCGATCGCCACGATTACGAACCATACCGCACCGGATCTGACCTCTCGTTCCCACATCTCGCTCGCGTGATGAGCTCGACTCACATACTCGCAGGTAGAGGTACCTGCAAATATTGTTGGTTCCTCGAATCGATTTTGCAGCCACATCTGCAGATTTGTAGAATTGGAGTCTACGTGCACACACTGGTGGAAACACAAATAACCTACCGAAAACCGGTGGCCAGTGTGTGTTTTTCTCAAATCAGTCAGCTGCCAGCGTTTGGGTTGCTTTTTCCTCCACGATAAGAGGACCAGCCGTACACACTATTGGAGAAAAAGGGATAGTGATCAGAAAGTGCACGAGGTACCCGTGCGTCATCGACGGGCAAGAACCTACCGAAACCGAAAAATGGTGTACCATCGTGCTTCACCCTATCGGCAACCTTCCGAAAACCCATTGCTGATAGCGTCCAAACACCCGCGGCTCTGGCACTCTGAATGTTATCAGTGCGCACGTATTCCCCCGGGAGACTGTAAATGGCTTATCGATTTTTATTTTTTCGTGTGTGGAGAGACCCGAAACTAGTGCGCTGCCGATCGGCCGATAGGCACACATTGATAGCAGATAGTCACCACACTGTGCCACAATCGCACACACGTATGTGTCCGGTCCGATTATATCGAGTAGAAGTGCTGGTGCAAGGAAACCCTGCGGGATAATCACACACAGCGTCGGTGGCCGCAAGAATTATTCGACGCTAGGCAATACTGGTCAGATCTGCACCGTACATACAAGCTGTCAATTGGGCGTGAAAGTGTGGTGCTCGTTTTTGCGCAACCACAGCTCACACATACACAACCATCCCGAAAATCTAGAAGGCCACCACCGCCGTTGGTGTACGCGGCGCTGCAAAATAGGTGATACCGAAATAATCCTCGCACACAACCTGGAATGCGCGCACGTTAAGTAATGTTTCATGACCACATGTGCACCGGCCCAGCATATGTACGGGCGGAGATCGCAAGCGGGAGTCGCGCTCTGTGCGGCAGGAAGGTTGGATTAATTTAATGCTAATTGTTATTTCGCATTAGGAGGCCGGGCGGTGTTTGGGAAGAATATAGTGGAAGTACCGAGGTAAAGCGAACAATTTCATTTCGCTCATGTACGCTCAAGGTGTGGTTAGACGAGGGAAACATCTGGATCATGCTGATTGCGTTTCGCAAACTTGAAGATAAGTGTGTCCAACACTGAAATGCAATTGCTTGGATATCTTCATGATAGTAGCTGGATATCTTTCTGCAAGACTCGCATTTGCGTGAACTTTGTGCAATCCATGTTGGAGTCATCCATAGACACTTAATTCCAAATTTGAAGTATTGAATGACAATCTAGTTGATAGAGAGAAGAGCTCTATCTAAATTGACGATCATCTCAAATCTCTTCTTAGAATGTCATTCTGTATATCTCTCTGACTTCTCTCCTGTCTGATAGCCGTGTAGTGTGAACTTAAGCAAGTCGGCCGGCTTGCATTTGTATCGCATAAAGTGCCGAGTTAAACGCACGCCGTTTTGTTGTTTATTGGTACGTTTAAATTGCTTTATGGATATGTGTTACATTCTTGCTCGTTGTAGACGCGGACTTTTTTCTTCCTCTCCTTGCGTTGAGTATGCTGTTCTGCGCCGGCCAACCGGTGTTGTGCGTCTGTGCGTACGATTTCTTCGTACGCGAAGGTCTTACGGGAGAACCTCGCGAGACGGGACGCTCATGGGCAAAAAGCCGGACCGGGGGATGTACGATTTCCTGTATTAAGCTCGGGCTTTGTATGTCTCGGGAAATAAAAAAAAAAAACAGGGAAGAAGAAACCGGCTGTTGCACACTGTATGCCGCGCAGGGGGAGGTGCGTAAAATGCTCCGACATGCGACACTAACGATTTGACCTCCGGTGTCCCCCAACCGTCCCGCCTGTTAGGCCTTGGGGGTTGGGTGTTGGGGCCACGAGTTTAGTCTGATGATATCCGACACCGTCTGCACGCTGGTCAGGCGTACGGATCTAATACACCGGACGGCGCTAATTGAAATCTAACTGGAGGTGGACCACACGCTTCCTGTGTGTGTTTGTGTGGAGTCACCGGTTGCAGCTGGTGAGCTGGAAGCGAGATTAGTCATGATTATCGTAGTCCGCTGCTCCTGCACCAGCTTATCAACGCGGATCATTATCAGTTTACCGCACATCTGCAACCGTGATCAAAGAAGGTTCCGCCCAGTTCCTCGCCATGTATATGTCCAGAAATTGCTGGGAGCTTACAGACGGAGCACTCTCCAAAAAAAGAAAAACTGAGGAGATCAAGCCGACTTAAAGGTTTTGGACGACTTGGACAATATCGTTGACAAGTTTTACGTGCTAAATAACGCAACTTCTGATCACGAAGTCTACCTAATGCGAACATTGAGATTTCGCAGTTGTACTAAGCCTGTTTTTTTCGTACTACCGCTCAAGGCAACCTAATCCATTTTGTGTCTTTTTTTTGCTCCTGCTGCTATGAAGATATAACCACCAAAAAACAAAAACGCAACCACAAACCTCGGGCTACTCGGTGCCCAAGATTACAGGGTGGTATGCTTTTGTCTCATGCAAGGAAACCTTGTGGAGGTTCGGTATCTAAACTACCCGATCGTACGATGTGACGGCCCAGTCTGCATGAAGGGTTTTTTATTTCTTGTCTCTCGCTCGCGTCTCTACCTCCTCCATAGCCTCGTTTGGGTTGAAGCGATCACGTGCCAAATGCAGAGCACCACCGGACAACAGTCTGGAAAGGTACTGCCTCGAGCCCCGGGTGTCGTTTGGGAAATTATGATAATTAGGCAATTTTCAACTATCACACTCAGCAGTCCGCTCACGAGCTATCGTGGTTGCATAGTGGTGTTCTACAACTCCAAGGTTAGCTTAAGGTACTGGAGAGATAGACCGAAGGTTGGGAAATCGATGAAATAATACCCAAAAAACCCAAACATCGTACGATCATGTAATTCGAGCAGATACTCCACCTTCCACTTCCAACACCAACTACCTCTAGAAACAAACATGGAGTACCTCGTGGATTCCAATCATAACCTCAACGCCGGGGTATGTTGAACCGATACGGGGACACCTATTAAATTGCGTATCGCAGCACAAAATTTCGCAAAAACCTCCTCATGACGTTTTTACATTCTTGTGCCACAACTGTTTTTTCTCCTTCGGCATTGCCAAGGATGGTGGTTGCATTGTAGGAATGTAAGTTAAAAAGAAAATAACCTAACCTTTCCAACAAAACAAAAAAAAACACAGAAATAAATGGTAGACGCGTTAGAGACGTTCCCATTCCCAAATGTACTTGCTTGTCGTCGATAGAGAGGAAGCAAGATATATAGAGAAAGAGAGAGAGTAGAATGTGTGTACCATTACGCGCCAGATTTGCGCAGCTCAGTGCACAAACCATCTCCGCCTCCATTCCTCCCCCGTTCCAACCTTCTCCCCCCCTTCCGCACAAAAACATTTATAAAATTGACCGATCGAAAATGTGGCTTTGCACAGGTAGATGTGTGTTTCTTCGGGCAAATGATTTTCGTGATGTGTGCTTTTTTTTTGTTGCCGTTGTTGGTTCTCTCTTTTCTTTCTTTAACTGCTTCCTTTTCTTGTTTCTTGTTCATCTCTTTCATTTGCTTCGGGTGAACTTTTCCGCCCGTTTTCGGTTTGTTTGAGTTTGTTCTTGTTTTCTTCCTTTGAAGTTTTTGTATTTTGGCATAGAAAAACATATGCTTCCCTTCTTCCCTCTGCTGTTTTTTTTTTGGGTTTTCAGTATCTGAGCGGAACACACACACATACGCAGAGCCAGCAAATGTGCTAATAAAAAGCGCACACGGTGCGGGCAAGAAGGGTTTCTTTTTTCGAGGTGTTCGCGGGAAGACACTTATAAAAGCATGTGCATAGATTCCTACCTTTCCTTGCACGCGTGAATGGGTTTCTTTTCCTTCTCCTCCTTCCTTCCTGGGTTCTTTCGTGACTGTTTGTGTCCGTTCACACTGGAAAACCCCCTTGTGGCAGGAATCTTGGTTGGTTGTGTGGTGTTTTTGCCGTTGATTGGGAGTTTGCTTGGTGTTCGACCGAGGAAGCGACGTAAGGGGAAGAAGAAGGTGTAGATTGATGCAAGACAGACCGGCAAAATATTAGCGCGCAATCACGGTGTGACCGTGAATGGGATGGCCAGACACGCCACTGTCACGGACAGTTGATCGGGACGCTTGACAGAAAGGAAGATGCACCGGCAACAGCATCAACACACAAACACAAACACACACACAATACGAATGCACTTTTGGTTGTGTTGTGGAGAAATTAGAACGAGAACGCGACGCACACGTCTGCGAAGAAGCCCGTTACGGCACTACTTTCTAATGAGCACACCGGGTTATTAGACGTCACGAGGCTAGTATGTCACCACGCGGGAATCTCAAACGCAACACACGCACACAGATTAACGCAACACCGACCATATACCAGGGGGCCACCGATTGCTGTTGGTGCGCTTTCGAGCCGTACACGCCGCCGGTCGGATGTGTTGTGCGATGCTACACTGCCCGACTGGTGCGTTTTTTCTTCTCGCTCGATCGACCCGAACCACCGTCACTGTCTCTTGCGCCTGTCGGTTGTCCGCTCTTACCCGTCTTACGGAGGGAACCGGTTTCTTGAAGTTTTTCTGGTTCGCTTCTTAAGAGCCGGAACAGCGAGAGAAGCGAGAGTACAACACCCCCTCCCTCAACCACCCCTCTCGAAACCCACCCGCAGGAGCATGGGAGGGTAACGCGCGATGCGCTTGATTTGTTGCGCGTATCTCCGCTCTCCAAGAAGGGTTTTTTTTTGGTGATCGTGCGCTGGGTTTTGACCGGCCCGCCCGCTCTCATGCGTGAGTTTGGGCGCGAATGTGTCTTAGGTCACGAGCAGATAGGGCCGCAATTTTGTACCCCGTTTTGGCGTACCACCGAATGCGCACACCGAAGGCCACACGGTTTCCCTCGGTCTCTCCCGCGGGTGTTTGGGATGGATTTTCTTTTTTTTTATTTCTCACCCGGGAAAGTTTTCTTTTCGGATTTGGCTGCAACATGGAGATCCTTTTTCTGTGATGCACTTTGCAAGGACACATGTGCACCCCCGCAGTGCACTTGAAACAAAAAATATTGTGCATCGAAATCTAGATTGTAGCCGGTTTTGCAGGGTTTTTCACAGTAAATCTAATTTATTATTCTGTTTTTGTACTACTACGCTAAATGCCTTTAAACTGCTTTCATTTAATTTACGTAATTATGACCAAAATATTGTAAAAATTAAATATACTGTTTCATTTTTAACGTCGGTCCAAAAACACCTGAAAGTATACTATATTTTTAGTTGTTACATCCGCTTATAACAGCATTGGGAACGGAATCATAAAGAATTACATTATTATCTTTCCTTTTTTCAATAATGGTAATGATAATAAGCTAAACAAAAACACTACTTGTTGTAGTTTAAAATTTAAAAAAAATTGCATACTGTTAGGCGTTTTGGCCACTAAATAAGTAGATCATCTTTTTTATGTCTTTAATCGATTTAACAAAAAAAAGCTTACTTTTCGAGGGTTTTAAACGCCTTTTCATTGAATTTCAGCAAAAATTCCAACAACCTTTAACCTTTCGACGTATTTTTAATAGCTCACGACGCTCACGACGTAATAGCTCAGGAGACAAAAAAGAACCATTATATTTTTTTTTATTTGGATTCTAAAATACGGGTATAAACGATTCACCCTTGCAGACTGTTAAGGGTTTTCTCGTGAAAGAAAATAGCCATATTCATATAATAAACAAAACAAAAGTATTTTTATTTAAACAATCTTCAACTGTTTTTCCCCCAAATGTTTGAAATGTAAAACCCCTTTCATTTTTCTCGTTCTTCTATGCTGTGTACATCGTACGCAATGTTTTATGTCTTCGGGTGTAGCGGAAGGCACGATTCAAGATCAATCCCACCGTGATTCTTTCTCCCATTTTGCATTTCGCTTTACATCGGGTGAGATAAGTCGCTCTCCCAACGGAACGCTCCGACTTAAGTCGGTTGAGTTTCTCTCACTCTCTCGAGTGCGCGCTCTCTCTCTCTATTTCTTTATCACATATTGCCCATGATGCACGATATCGGCTAACCCTTTAGTGCTTAATGGAGTGTGTTTTCTTTATCACATGTTTGTAATTTCCATCGTAAACCTCGGAACATGTGGTTGACAAGATTCAGTTTGTTTTTTATAATATTTCTAAATTGTATTTTATTTAATTATTACGTGTCAGCTAAACTGCCCCAAAAGGGTTTGCAGAGGCGTCGTGAAAAGTAATTACAAAAATGGTATAAACATAAAAATTGGTTCCTAACACAGTGAACCCCTGCGAAAGAGCGTACGATCGTGCGAAGGAGAGAACAAATCGACCAAAGACCTAACTTGAAAGTAATGTCATGGGCAAAAATCGATAAAAATAATACATTCCTTCTGGGTTTTCTTCGCCACGCCGTCTTTCCACCCGGGCACGGTGGTATCGTACGTAAAGAAGTAAAGAAACACGTGGTGGACGGAGCGCGGTACGCATAATGCAATTAGTGACGTTTTGGTTGTATGCGGCCGCCTGCTTAGACATGTGGTTGCAATACGGCAACGAAAGCCAACCCGGAGGCTACTCGTTGGGACGCGGCCGAAAGTGCATCCGCACCGGGGTTTTGCTTCTTCCGTGCAACGCGTGCATGAACTGGCAACAGCAGGAAAAGAAACGCTCCATGTGCCCGATGTACAACATGTGTGATTTAAACAAGAAAATGAGACACTAAATTGAATGCTCCGGCCCGGGCTGACGGAAGACTGACGAGTGCGTCGCTCCAGATGAGCTCAGATTGACATCACCAGATGGAATGTTGGCAGTGCTTGTTCTTTTTTTTTCGTTGCTGGACGAGATGAACGGAACAGGAGAAGGATGGATGAAGGGAGGGTTCGTTAAAAAGTGTCTACAAATTTAACGATTCTAGAAGGCCCGGAGGTTTTTTTAATGTCGGCTGTCGGAATTCTTCTTTCTTCCTGCTGGCCCGTTTATTATTTCTGCGAAACCGAAATGAGTGATGCAGTCCTTGTTTCTGCTTCGTTTTTGAATCGCCAGGAATGGCCCGTTTAGTTCGTCTTTTGAGTCGGTGTTTTTTTTTGGCAAACCAGACTTCATTGGAAACCATGCGAATTTTTGTTTTTACTTTGGTTGTTAACCCTTACATAGCTGGACGTTAGGAGTCGAGACATCGGTGGTTTGATGTCGCATTTAAATTCCGGCAACGTTTCTGCTGTACGCATGTACGGAATGACATTAAATTTGTCAATACGCGTTTTAATGACAGCCGAGCAACTCCGATGACTTCCTGAAGGAGAGGAGTTTGAGGGCAAAGTCTCCGATCTGAGATTGATCAATGAACAGGTTGCTTTGCTGCAGTGTTGAATAAAACAGAAAAGAAACAGAAGGAATGGTCCCATTATTTTGCAAAATATGCGCTCATACAGGGGAGTACCCAAACAAAACAAAAAAAAACTCCCTCTCACGCCATCAACGCCACGGACGAACTAGAAGCGAAATAAATAAAAAAATCTCCCCAGCAACAGCAAAAAAAAAAAATCGAACAAAGCACAGCACCATCGGAGCGCTGTACCAGAAATAATCACATCAGTAGGATAATCAGCGGGACTCCTGGTGATAGGAACCGGGTGAACCAAAGAAGAAAAAAAAACCTAGCCTTTCGATGGCTCCCGTTGCCCTTCGGATAAGGACGTTGATAAATTAACGTGCCATTTGATCACAATAAAAATCCATTAATCCTTTGCCGTCTATTTCTGTCTTCAGTTCGCTTTCTCTCCCTCTGGGTCGATTGTTTTGGCAACAGTGTGGTGCGTCCCGGTGTGACAGGATTCCAGGAAAAAAAAAAACAGGACCCTCACACACAGGAACACTTATGAGGATTTTTTTGTGTGGATTTTTATACCAAATTTAGAATGTTCTGCTTTATGACATCTCTCTGGACATACGGGAGTTATGGAACATTGGAATAGTTGTACGTAAAGAGAGAGAGAGCATAGAAAACAAACAAAACAGGAATATGAGGGAAGAAACTTTACAATTAGAGAGAAAAAATACAACAAAAAATATTGTAAAAAATGATATCTTAATTACATCATCATTTTGCTAGCCTTGTGTAAGTGAAGGGTGTAAAATGTGCCCTTTTCGCTCGGTGGACGAACGCCGCATGAGACAGTGGAGGGTTAAGTAATAAAAACCAATATCTAAAATCGCTCAAATGAACCGAAATGTGTTCACCCTTGCAAACGTTACTATACCACCCAAACAGTTAGGCAGAACACTTACCTAAATAAAAAAAACAAGCGAAACGAAACGAGAAAAAAAAAGAAATGACATTAGTAACGAGGAAAATAGGAGAAAACAACAAAAAAATGATACCCATTACCGACAGGAGACAAACAAAAAAAAAGCAACAGGGAATAAAAGAGAAGCGAAGTAAAGGCAAAAAATTAACTTCAGTGCAATTCGATAATGGTGTCACCCTCTGCATCCACGGGACGATATGACTGGCAGCTAATGGGGCGACTATACGTCATCCCTGATGGTCTGTCCGTGATTGCCCCGTATGGATCTTTGTGGCACTTCCTGATCAGTAGATCATTAAACAGTGAACGCCAAAAAAAAACAACACGAATGAACCCTACTAAATGACACCTACTGTGACTGTCATTCCGACCAGGTGTTCATTGTGTAATGTTGCCACGCGCTCCTGCGGTTGTCCTGTGGTGCTGGATAATAAACAAGAGTGGATGAGGCCTCGCGAAGATAACAAACGCAGTTGGTACTCCTCTCAAGGTTTTTGGTTGACATTTTTGAGGATAGACTTCTTCAGACGGTAAGAGATGTCCGTCAAACAGTCACCAAAAGTATTGGACCACTCGTTTGAAGAACCACCCCGAGTTACTTTCGTGGAGTACCCTGTTGGCCATTCGGGATGACTATTTCGCACCCTGCTGGCGTGTCACGAGGGGACGGAACATGAGTTACGACCGCACCCACCCGCATCTCAGATGAGGCGTAAGGGGAAAACCGTCCCGAACCGCAATAACCGTACCAAGCTGGACCACGCAGATGCGCGACCGTACATTATGATTATGTTTATTAATCTAATTTTTATGGTGATCGAACTGCCAGGACGAATGGACAGAGTCCGGTTGCAGTAATAGTGATTTACGACTCGTCGAGTACATAAATGTAACATTGTCCGTGTGTTACGACACGAGGAGAGTAGGAACAAAGAGCAATACATGCTGGTCGGGATGTTTTGCCGGCTGGTCCGGTCCCCGCACACGTGCGGCGTTGGTAAGTGTTGCTATTTTGCGGTTAATCTACACGGGACGGTGGCAAAGAAATGTGTACACCAGCGCGACAGGTTGACCTTTTATGTTGCCGTTTGCGGCACTACCTAAAATGTGGAGTGGTTGTTTTGTTTGCGTTCGGCTTTTGGGTCTTTCCTCTTCGGTTGATTATTGATTAACAGGACATCAAATTACTTGTGCGCTCGAGTAGACAACTGTTGTGTACTGTTCCGATCGATTTCAATTTGTAAGTGTGCTGCGTCATTAAATGTGTGTTATTTATTACACCACACGTATGCAGATGGTACAATTTTTGGCGTTTGGTTTTTTTTTTGCTTAGGTTGTTTCATTTGCTTTGTCATCCTGCATCTCGACGGAAGCATCTCGATTGGGCTATTGGTGATATCGCCCGGAGGGTAGAAGCGTGCTTAAAACCCCCATCGGGTCGCATCCTGAAGACGAGTTACTGCTAGCGACACGTTACCAGATCTCCGCCTCCAGGAAGTCGGATAATTCCACGGCAAATGTTTAAACAGTGTGCCTGATTAGCCGAACCGGTCCGTTTGGCAAATGCGTCAGCAAATTGTTGCTGTGCGTAGTGCCTACCTTGCAGGCGACGCGTGGAACCGCTTCCCAGGATCAATTAACATATTACGCCCAAAACGAGCCCCCGGAAGGCACCGAAGGTCGCCATGGGCGGGGTTTTTTTTTTTTGGGTCAAGTGGTGCGAATCGACGACAGCCATGAGAGCGACGAGTGCCTACAGCGGGGTTTTTCAACTTCCCGTGAAAACTGTAGCGCAGTCAATTATAATTTTTTTTCCACCCCGTGTTTGAGCTGTAACTTATATGAGATCAAACAGACCGTTACAGCTGCTACTGATGTTGCAGAATCTATTTTTTTTTATTCATTCAAAAGATTTTTGTTCCTCACTACTTTCGCGTGCTGCAAAAAAAAAAAGAGGGGGAAAATATGGTGCCGTAATGTGTTGCGATGACAGATCAGTGCCGGAGGTCTGTTGACACAAGGAAAAAGTACGGACCATCCCTCTCGAGCTCCATCCAGCGTTAAAGGCTTGTTGTGGCTTGTTGTTTCTTTTCTGTTTCTGCCTGTGTTTGGAGGGAAAATATTTGCCTACCGAGGATAGCCATTGCTAGCTCACCGTTTGCAGGAGTGTGTATGCTACGCTCGACAAACCGTAAGTTCCCGGAGTGAAATGAACGCTTGATTTAATGGCAAATTAGCCTTTCCCCCTTGGGGCAGACGGTTCGAGCAGAAACGGCTAATCAATCGGCCGGAAAACCGCCGGGTGTCACACTGGGCCGAAGGATATTCAATTCTCGCTCAACCGTCTACCGACCCCGGGTGCAACCGAGCGTGAGTTCTGGAAATGGTAATTTTGCAGCGGCTTGCCGTTTGCACCAGTGGCGGCATCCGAAGAAACGGGCAACGAAATCCAATCAGCAAACCCGGTTGCATCTTTCCACAGGGTTGCTTTACTGTCGAGCAATCTGTTGCCTATTGTTATTACCCACGATTTTTTTTTTTACAAACGTTGCGTTGCAGATAAAGAGATCTCCACAATAGACGATGACTTGAAGAAATTGAGCGAACGCACTGGAAGGTGAAAATTTGCAAAATGGAATTGTAAAGCCACCAGGAGTGGATTGAGCAGTGAGAGTGATAAATATATCCATCCATCATGTGACACTTTGGACATTCAGGATTCGGGTGGCATAAATTGCTGATGTTCGCCGAACCTTAGTGTCAGTCAAATACATCAGTTTGCCTACCGAAAGGCGCCTGTCGAATGTGTGTGGTGTTCGGTGCGGTGACTACTAGAGATGGGAATTACAATTTACTAAGGTGAATTTATTATGAGTGAGTGAGTCTCAACAATGCATCAACTCTTAAACTGACTTTTCCAATGGTTCAATCACTCTTTTATAGTTCTCATCGTAAAAAAAAATTGTGTGAAATACGTTGCATGAGTTAGTAAATCACACTTTTCTAAGTGAGTAATAGTCTCACCTGTTCAAAATTCATAGAGTCAAAATAGATGAGTTGTAAAACACTCTAAGGTGGGATAGCGATGAGTGACTTCATGAACAATATAACTCCAATAAAAAGAGTTATGAGCTTATTCACGAATGAATGAATCGTCCACTCAAAGAATCATGACATATGAGTTCAGTAAATCTTTTGTGAGTGACATGATTCGTGAGTGAATTCATGAGTGACTGGGTGAATCATGACACATGCGTTAACTCATACTTTCATGAGCACTCATGAGAAAGATTCAATTCACTCGTTTATTCTCACTTTGTACGCACATCTCGCACAGTCAGCGTCACCAGTAAATGAATATAAGCAATATATATTTTTTTTTTGCTGAGCGTCCTCCTCATCTTCCTTTGCTGTCATTATTATTTCGCTACACTCTCGCGGGATTCGCCTACTCTTCCACCGGTGAACTTTCATTTCCGCCGCCTCGACGGTTATTGTTATTCGAATTTAATAAATTTCCATATCACCCAGGCAACGCGGCAGTGTGCGTTTCGGTTTCGTGCGGTATCGGTGTCGGCTTTTATCGCTTGCCCTCTCGTTTTGTCAATGGCCCATTTCCCGCTTGATGTGGATGATGATGATGATGATGCTGCTGTTTTACGCCAGAACCTCCTGAGCAACACCTGAGCTATAGAAGGGCAGGGTAACGACACCAGTAACGATGCCCGATTGATAAATTACAAATTCGATGGCGTACTGTACTTTTTTTGTTTGTTATTTTTATAGGGATTTGCGTACGTTTTACAGCCCCATTGGTGAGGCTGCAAAATTCGCTAGTTGCTATGAATTTCACATAAATTTGCCTGCCGGTTGAGTAACAGGTACGGTAACAAAAAAAAAAAACATACTAAAAAAAGGGTAACTATGGGGTATGGAAAACTCATCAATCGAAAAGGAGCGAAAAGGTGTACCGATCAAATCACCGATGTTTAGCCTCTCGGCACCATCAATGTCAGGCACAGTTCGTTCGACTTTTAAATTCGAGAGTATAAATTTGATTACGAGCGCATTGTTGCTTAGCGTTACTGAGAGGAGGATATATATATTTTTTTTAGTCTATAAATTTGTTCACTTGCAATATAGCGGTTGAAATTGGTTTCGAGGTGCTATCTTAATTTTATTAGGCGATGGGTGTGACTCCGCAGCTATATATGATTCCGGTTGCCTTTAATTCGTTTCCGAAATGGGTTTTGTGGTGGCGTTTTGATGATTTGAAGTTTGGCCGGTAGCAAAACGCACACAAAGCCCCGCTAGCGATTTTTACGAGCCGTTACGTGCGAGGTAAGGGAAAATAGGAAAAATGGTGACGAGCGAAATAAACGCACTGCACACGTGGCTCCACGTAGGGCAGGATTTTTATTGGAATATCACATTTTCGTGCCACAGATATTATTGCACACCGGTGGGGCGTATTATTGCCCGCTGCACTTATTATCACCTACAACCTTCTTCCTCTTCCTCCTCCCACACACACACACACACACGCACACATGCGTGATAAAATATGGCGCAGGTTGTGATGGTCGTAAAAGGACACCTCCACCAGACGCAACGGATCCCGGAACCGAATGTCCCGCACCGAATGTGCTTTACGAGCAAACCGATACCGTCTCGCGCCTAGTAGCCGTATCATATCATACATCATCGTCAAGTTCGTTTCGATCGGTTCCAAGCTCCCGAGGGGCCGGTTGAGTTTGATTTCTTCCTGCCAAGTAGTTCCCTTCCTTCGGGGCGCTATGTTTTGTTTTTTTTTTACGATCCCAACATTCCGTGCTTCGAAAAGTAATAACGCATCGGTTCGGAAGGAATAAATAAACACAAGCAACACGAAACACGATCCTTTTTGCATCCATCCCGCCCAGGCAGTGGAAAAGTGCTGCCACCACTTGATGAGGTGGTGAAGGGTAAAGAAAGAGGGGTGTTTTTCCACCCCCCACCCCACAGCAGAAAATGATGTCTTACTTAGCGCGGGCTGTCAGAAATATTTTTACCAACTCACGGACATGCCATAAAAACAGGACAACATGGGCGTGAATAAGGGTGCTGGGATGTTGGACGGGGGTAAGAAAAAATTCCTATCAATATGTTCAAATGGCGGTGGAAGTGGTGATTAAAAGTGCACCCTGAGATAAAAAAAACAACATACTAACGATTCACCCCCCTTAGAAACATATTCTTTCCTCAAGACGCACAGTGCTACAAAAATGGTACAGATATGACCGAATCTACTAAATGGGTTTTCATTATTTATTATATGCTTAGGAAAATGGCTGTTACTTTCGCAATGAATGTTCAAATCACAACATTTCAAATGTGGAATGTGTAAAAAATGTATGTTCATGAGGTTATATTTTGTGTGTTTGTATATATAATTCTTTATAGTCTGTTATAGATCTTTTTCAGTAAGTTATTATTTTTAAAAACAGTTTCAATATGGATAAACACAGCCAAAACTAACATATTGTTAAATATTGTTCAACCTAATGAGTAAAAAAAAGTTTTTTTCTTATTTAAAACAATCATTATTCTGTTTTTGATACATGTACAAGGTTTTTCATTTCCTCATGTGAGAAATTTTCCCAGCAAATGTCCATTGTTTAGCCTACTGTGTGCCATCACTTTCGCCTAGTGCACGATTGGGTGTTTATTAGTGCGTTTCGTGACACGCGATCTCTTGCCACCGTCTCGCTGACCCGATATGTGCCCGGGATGGTACAAATATACTCCGACACACAATAATTTTTGGGTCCCACAAAAAAAAATAGAATAAAAGAAAAAAAAAACAACATCAGAGCACACAATGGGGCTATAATCCTTCGCAGTCCTGGTTTTTGTTATTATAGTGAAGCTAGAGGGGAGGAAAAGCAGAAAGGAAGGGTGTGTAGCCCCCCCTTCTATGGTGCGCATTTCGGGAAATATGTAATCAAAATAATGTGTGAAGAAAAATAAATATTCTTTTTTTTTTGGTTCTCTGTCTTCCACTTGGTGCGCCTGAATGTCCGCAATACTATTAACACCGTTCGCTTGACCGTTTACGCGCCTTCTGGAAGTGGGTAAAAGAAGCAGAAGAATAACATAAAATGCACCCGAACCGTTCCGGAGGGGTGGATGGGTTGGGTGGGGGTAGGGGTGTAGTGTTGATGTATGGCTGTTTGGATTTTGATTATGTCTCGGTCATAAACGGTCGTAAAAGATGCATTAATTTAATCCTTAATTATTTGTTTGACGCATTAAGACGTTCGCCCGGGCGTGGGGGGAGGGGGAGGGGGGAGGGGTTGTGGACATGCACCGGATCTCCTTCTGCGGTGTTAGATTGTACAGATTGGAACGTTTGGAACGATCAGCCAAGATGCCTGTTTCCGGACCTAATCCGTGAATTACGAGCTTTCGAGCGTACAGCGTTTGCGTTGTTCTTCCGCCATTGTGCCGCACACACACACACACACACGCGCGCGTGTGCGTTATCGTGATTGGCAGTAAATTGTAGCGCCCGAATTGTACCGAATTGTAAACAAACGTAATCGTCCAAGAGGTTTGGAACAATCGCGAAACGCCCGCAGATGAATGATTGTTACAGCGCGCCTGAAAGGAAGGCAGCGCGCATCACACGGAACGCTTGTTAACGCTCGATTAAGGGGTTTCGAGAAAGGTGGTTACGATCTACCTAATGCTATTACTTCACGAGCGTGAAATGGCATGGCAAGACAACATTCGTTTCTAATTGGTGCTTTATTAACCGCACGGTATGGGCTCGACAATCCTTTTTGTGTCTGCGAGGGATATACAGATTTTGTTTTTTCGTGTGTATAGAAAACGAAGGAACCATATCGGGAAAGCGTGGTTGCTGTCAATCAGGGTGGTTTGGTAGCATCGAGCGTGACAAGTCGGTAAGCGCGTACCTCCGATCATCGACCACTGATCGAATCGATGTCACCCCGATTTGATAGAAACAATGAGCGATTGTGGTACGCTTGGCACGTGGCCGTTTTTCACCCGAAAGCATCACGGTGGCCTGTCACGGGCGCACCGTACCGTCTGGACAATGGTTTGACAATGGGTTGGCGTACAGGATGTGAACCACCTGAAGCAACACGATACCTCCTCCACGCTAGTCGCAGTCGATGGCGTTTTCATTAGCGTAAATTTACTAAAATAAATACGACAGCGGTTCGGTCACGTGTGTCCGTTTCGTGTGTCCGCCCTCCCGTGCCACCGTCCACGCCGGAATGTAGGCAAAACGCACACGCAGGAAAGTGGTTTATTGTGCGTTTTCGTTCGGCATGAGCGGCAAACCGTTTTTGGGAGTAGCGAACCATCCGGCCCATCGGGTGGAAATAAATAGCAAACAAATAAAAATCCCTGCCCTTGCACTTCGCACTCACCGCCCAGCACAAGGACAACAAACAATGGCAAAACGTCACCCCCCTCTTTGTTACCCATTCCTGCCACCCAACCCTGCTTAATGGAGTGATCTGGCTGCCGATTGCCATCACCGTTGATGAGTTTTTGATTGAAGTTCTTCTGTGACGATTTGCATTGCCTCTTCTCGTCCACCTCCACTGGTTTTTTTTTTGTCATATTGATGGGGAGTGCAACGAAAGCGAAGGAAAAAAAACGAAACCCCGAAAAGGAAACCACGAACGCACGGACGGTTTTGGAAAAGGAAAAGCATCCACATGCAATGCGGCGAACCGCGGTCGACCTGTCGACCATTTTTTAATTACGATTCCCCGCGGATTTACCGCGCGGTTGCTTTTTTTCTTTTTCTGTGCTTGAACGGGGGTTGGGAAAAGGTGAAGGATATGTAGTTTTGTGGGGCGCTTTCCGTCATTTTTAATGGTTGTAGTATAGTGCTTTGAGAAGAGTGGAGAAAAAAAAAGCTTTGAAAATTTGTTTAAGGTGTATTTACATGTTTTTTTTTGGCTTATTTTCTTCGATGTTTCGATTAGAAAAGTCGCAACAAATATTATTAATAAGCATGTAATCCTCTGCTTATCGCTTTATTGTTTAATATGTTACGCACATTGCATACATATACACTGCACGAAATAAAAATAGCATCGCCATTGGTGTTCTGCCATTATTAAGGTGTATGATGACTTAAAATAGAAAATCTGGAATTTTAAGCCTGGTTCTGTCAAACTTTCGAGCAGTTTAACAACAGTGGACGGAAAAAAAGGTATAGCTATCGAGAGCAGACTACTAACATTTTATTTCCCTTATTTAAATTTCTATTGATTTTTACGTTATATTTAAATGCTTTTAATGATGTTTCAATATGGTATAATGTTGACAACACATTAATTTATTATTTGCTTATTGTTTTGCGCATGTTTTGGTTTCATAAACTGCAAAACATATATTTTTATTCATTAAATAGGAAGCTACATCGAATTGTTAAATCGCTTTGTTGCTAATTAAGTTTCTTTTTGTACATTTTTAATAAAAACTACACCTTCATCTTAATTCATTGTAACTGACACAACATGAATTGTTTCGCTAGAATATTACTTTATAAAAGAAATTATTGCAATTAAAAAGAAATCTCAAAAACCTTTTTTTAGAGAAAAAAAGCACAATGATTCTATTTTTATTTCCTGCAGTGTAGTTTTCTGCATTTCCAATATAAACTGTTTTTTTTTTTATTGAAACCAAGCTGAAGATTTGCCTTAAATAGGCAAAACAGGGGAAAAAGATTTTCCCGCCAACAATAAGGAAAAGGTTTTTCCGCGAGTTTTGGTTCCGCTCCGCCTCCAGTGTGAATCGGATTCGCTTTGATCTTTAATGCTCGCTTTCCCCGATGTTCTTTTCGTTTCATTTTCCATTTATTTCCTGTGGCACTGTATCGCAGTCGGTAAAAAAAGAGTAATAAGAGTGTTTTCGCCAAATCAAGTCGCGATTTTTCCCGCACCCAAAATGCGAATGCTACTAAACGTCTGCTGCATGATATTAATATTGTCTGTTTAGGATTAACGTATGTGAAGCGTAAAGGAAAATTCAGCAGGCGGAAGGAGAAAGGGAAAATCCATAGGGGAAAGGTAATCTGCCTCTAAATACCCGGTCGATTCTTTAATATTTCTTTGGCCGGGAAAGTGAGTCGGGAGCAAAATGTGTCGATGCCGGAACCATCTTCAGGACTAATAAACAAAACAAAAGGGAAAACAAAAATGCACCGAGATGCAACCCATGGCCGATGGGAGATGAAATCGTGCAAGTCAAGCGCAATTCTGCTGCATGTTCCACTTTGATCTGGGGTGGATTTTTTTGTCCGTTTTCCGGGTTTTGAGAACGCGCGCCCAACGAACGTCAATCGAACTGGTTAGTGCACGGGACGTATGCACCTTAATGACAGGGAGGAAAACAGACAGAGCAAGAAAAGGTGGTGGAGAAGCAAATCCGCTGTTGAAATCCGCTACGCTGGAAATGGGTTCCGAGGTTGGGGGTTTTATTGTTTATTTTCCATGCTTTGATGCTTTTACCAGATTGACTGGCCCGGATCGTTTGCTGCTTCCGCTGCGCTCCGGATCCGGAACCAGGTGGCGAGACGGAGAGGGGAGAGAGAAGAGTGACTGTTTCACCCACGCGCTCATCATCAAAGACGCTTTTGTAACAATAATTATAAATACAAAAAAGAATCCCTCGGGAGATTCTTTGTTTGTTTTAGGCGAGGGTTAAGATTGAAGAAAATATGAATTTTTACTTTAAAAAAAATCGTAGTGTATTTAATGCGTAAAAGAAAATGAAAAAAAATTAAGAAAAGACGAACAAAGAACATCATTTCTTTTTCGACGCCATCAAGCATTAGGATCGAGATTTTCATTTATTGATTTGTTTCTCTCACGAACGGGGCCGATTTGCAAGGTCGCTTAAGGGTCCATTAGAGCCGGTTAACAAATAGCTTAACCGGTCGATGTGAGCAAATCCGATTTCCGATCCGAAAATGGTCAGCTGATGCTATCCTTCTGGTGTCCGGCAAAATTACAAATCAAACAATCAAACAATCCATTATCGCCATCAACGAGACCCGGCACACGTTGGTCAGTCGGAAAAATCCCGGTCCCAGCACCCGGAAGCTGACCATTAGGGCCGAATTTGTCACGTTTTACACGCCCGAACGCTGTCGGGGATGTTATGGGCTTTTTACCTGGTAGCAGAAGCCCGGTTTTCGGCCGGGCAAGCCAATCCTCGTGAGAATGTCCGTACGATGTCCTTTCTTTCTTGCTGGTTTGTGTTTGGAACGTGAGGGTTGTGTTTCGGTCGATTTCACCACCACGGGATTTTGTTGTTTGTATTGTAGTTTTACTTTGTGCGATTTGTTGGAGTAGTTTTGCTGAAGTGTGTCCATCGGGCATGGGATTGTTATTAAGAAAAGGGACGTGTGAGGGTGGCAGTGTGCGAAACTTTGATCGAGCGTGTTGAGTGTGGCTTCAACAATGATCTCATTTGTTCTGGATTTTGAGGAGGATATATGCCATCACGATAGACAAGATGTTTGATATAAAGTATTTTAATGTCCAGACACAAATGAGCGTGTCTTACTTTAATGCTCCTATTTCCTCGTCGCCTTAATCAGCTCAACTGGAAGAACCTGATGTCAGATGGGGGACCTCAAAGAGTCGCTCATGAAGTCATCAAGTAAAGTAAGATATCCTGTGACCCTCTCTCAGAGTCTCCGGAGTTGGAATCTCCATCGAAGACTTCATTTGAGGACTCCGAAGAATCTCGACTATAACACCGACCCTGGTCAGGGTTTAGAGCCTCCACTGGACTGTATCCGTCACAGCCTCGGAGTAAAAGATCTTTGAGATACGTGAGTGCACTGAGTTGGGGATTGGGGATATTGGGGAGGTTCTGGTCTTTCTTCTATAGATACTTTTGTTAGAGGAGCTTGAAGTCGCTTATCATCCGTTGATGAAGATCTTAGTTCTTCCGAGAATGTGCAGCCTCAATATTTGTAAAAGGCCTCAGTAACTTAAATACAAACTGTAATATACTGCTGGATATTTTTCGAACTCTGGAAATACAGGAGCAAAGAGAATGTTGAGGTTTGTCATGGTTTGGAGATTGGTAGTAAAGCTCCTTACCCAATTCGTTAATCAATATTGGGCTTCGTTATTCACAAGATATTTACAGAGCCTCACAGACATCGTTCAGACGACGCAAATATACTGGAGGAAACGCATGCATACATCGCCTTCTAATATTGCTTTTATCAGTCGTTGGTAGACGACATTTCTCCAAAAAATCTAGTAGCTTAAGTTGGTCTTTTTCCGTGGAAAGGAGATACCTTGGAACTCTTTGTACTTTTTTGTGTCCGGTAAATCCGGTTCTAATTACTATTGTTGGAATGTACAATTTCATCGTCTGTCTGGATATAAGGAGGTAAAAAAAAATCTATTCCGATGGGAGCGTCAGCAAGAGACAAAAAAAAATGCATTAAAACTCAGGAACTCAGCTGAGGAATTGAAAACGAAATTATGTTTAATAATGAATGTCGTTTCGTATTTCTGGTTCGATTTTTTTTGCTTAGCTTCTTCTCATCCATTGCTCCCCTCGGTGTGATTCGGACAAGCTGCAAGTAATTACCCGCCACCCTGCCGCCCCTTCCTTCCGGTCCAGGTTCCGACAGCTGCGGAATGTCCGTGCGTGTGCAATCGCTTTTCAGTTTTGTGGAGTAATTAATCACATTATTGTGTATTTTCCTAGTCGCCGAGCCGGCTAATCCTTCGCAACTGTAAAGGATGTGCCCGTGTTCCGGACTGAAACGGCACCAAAAGGGCGAAGAAAAGTCAACCGGACCTGGTTGCAGGTGGGGTGGCATTGGGACGGGTGTTGTTGGTCCAACAGCGGAGGGCGAAATAAGGAGAACAAAAAAAAAAATTGCTGCTACTGGCCGCTGTGAAAGGTTTCGTATTTCACACCCTCTTTACGATGGCGGATGATGTCGTGTACGAAGGGGGTAGTAATTTTGACAGACTCGGACCTGATGTCGGAAGGTCGGGGCATCTTAAACGAGAGAAAGAAAAAAAAACAACAAAATAATCTGGCTCTTCTAATTTTTTTACACTTCCTTGTCTTCACAGTCACTGCCTTTAGGTGGAGTTTTTTTTCTTCTTGCTGTTGTTTGAGTCATTTATTTGATTCCAAGCGATTTTTTTCTTCACTTCTTCTGTTGTTCTCGAGGCTTAATTCCCTTTACCAACTGCCATCCGTCGACTTGCTTTTGATCTGGCACGTTAGCACTAACAGCTCATTTCGGGCGCTGCTTGTCGGTGACAAATGTTCTTTTGCGCGCGCACCCACACAATGGCACATTTCGCGCCAGGGACTCCCGGGAGATTAATTGTAATTAGAATAAAACCGAGAGACCTCGGTACACGGTGCGACAAATAGATGATGATTTGTTCGGGTTCGCTAATTCTTCGCCGCCAGTTACGGATTACTGGCGATGGTGGAGGTGCATTCTGTACGTTTTTTCTTTCTAGTGACGTGTCCCTGGGGGGAAAACGAGTTACAGATTTTTTTTCTCTTGTTGCCTCTCCCTGCTCAACAGGAAGCCAACGTCTTCATGAGTTCGCGTACTTTTTTTTTCTTACTTGTTAGCTTGTAATATGTGCTCGTGGCCAGTAATTATTTGTTCTGACGAGGGATGGAGTTTAACACAAGCGCGTGAACGCGTCACTGTAAATTATAACGATGGAGCGAACTTTTTTACTCATCAGCAATATGTTTCTACACCAGTCATTAATTATTAAATCAAGCAAAAAACAATTTTAAACCATTTATTTGAATGCTTTCCCCTGATTGTATGCAAATGTATGCATTAGTCCACTTAAAAATTCTAATTTAGCAATTAATTGCATACTGGCAGGCGTAGTAAGTATATTCACCTCACGTTTTAATAATTTTATTTAAATTAATAATGTTTTGTATGCATTTAGTCAAATTTAAATAAATTGAAATTATTTTTGAAATTCACTATAATAAATGCTCGTTGAATAAACAAATTTAAAAAAATCAATTAAAATATAAAAATGCCTAAAATAGTAATTTAAACAATTGGAATTAGATAAGGAATATTAAAAAAAATCCTCCCGTATCAACATAACGGAAGAAGGTGTCAAACAACAAAGAGCATCTTATAATCCACCTTAGCAGCTTGTTGAGGGACCAGCCCTTCGTGGGTTTTAGACATTTCCCAAAGGCAGCACGAGCGTCTTCCTGCTTACCAATAAGAAAAAAAAACCCGCCTATTTGCTATGCCGCGTTCGTTTACAAAGCCCCTTTTCCAAGGAACGTACTTCCTTCTACGTGGGATTAAGCGCTTGAGGAGTGTAATGCAAAGGTGTTTCTTTTCGGGGTTTTTTTTTCTTTCGAGGGTTTTTTTTGTTGGTGCTTTGTTAAATTCTTATAACTGTTACGGTTCTTTGGCGCTGATCGTATTATTCGTGTAGTTTTTTTTTTGCTGTTGTTGATTCTCTTTTGTAAAGCACATTGCATACCGTCCGGCGCCATGGTACGGTTTAAAATATTTAACGCACACTAAAGGTAAATGCGTCGGTAAGCCGACAGTGTGAGTGTTAAATAAATCGAATTAAACTGTTGTCCCGCTGTCAGACTCCGCTAGCCCGAGGAAAATCGATTCCGAACTTTTGTGCTTCTTCTTAATTTTAGTTTGGAAAGCATTAGCGTCAAATTTTCCGTGGCCTTCCACATTCGATGTTAAATTAATATTACAATCGAAAACCTTTTCCCTTAACCTTTATTTTTCTAACAACGTTCCTACCCGCTTTTGGGGTGAGTGCGTGTGATTTGTTTTGTCGAGGTTTCCCGCCTCAAACGACGGATTTTTCGTTTCGGTGGTAGCAAATCTAATTTTACGCCTATTAGCCACCGGATTCGGAATGTTGGTGTAGGTTTTATTTTTATTTCACTTCACACAAATACGGGATGCACCCGTGCAATGTAACGATTGATTGATTTGTCCTTTTCTTTTTGTTTGGTGGACAATTCTTGAGAAAACTGGCAAACGTCACTGGGAGAGTATGGATGGAAAAAGGGTTGCATGGTCCAGCACACCCCTTTCCCGGCTGACCAATGTCGTGTAAGATGGTAGGCTTTAATTCTGGCACACGCACTCGTACACCCTTTTTTCCCACACAAGACTCGAAAAGCCGATTACGAACGCCTGAAGGTATGCAACCAGTGCTAAACGAAACCATTTGCCAGCGTGATTGATTTGCACTACTCCGGTACGCACATCGTCCGTTGTACTGCCCTTATGTTCTGTTTTCCTTTTTTTCCCCATCTTTATCCCTCCCTCCCTCCACCCTCTCCCATTCATCCACGTTGCGGACGATTTTGTCATACCATCCGGAAAGCGGAAACATCATTAGCGAGCGTAAGAGAGATCAGTCATCAGACTGGACCAAAATCGGATTGTTTTCTCGTGCCATAAATGGCGTGCATGTGTGTGTGTGTGTGTGTGTATTTTCCGTCTCGAGTAACATTTTTATTTCTAATGATTTTTCCATAAATTAATTGCCCCTTTGGTTTCGGGGCTCCGGTTACCATCCATCTTCGTCGCCGTTGGTTTTGGTGCTTT
>KB664054.1:4544563-4572833 GCA_000349025.1 Anopheles minimus | reverse complement strand
TGGGGGATGGGAGTGGAGGACGCATCTACACAGACAGACGGTTTCGGTTTCAATTTCGTTTCCGTTTCCATGACACCCCATCACTCCGTGCGGCTCGTTATGGAAGAAGAAAAAAAGGAAACATTATTCAATGCAAAAATTACACAAGAAAAGCTCGGAAAATTCGGCAAGGTCCTGGAATTAGGGCTATTTGCTAGACTTTTCCTGGGAGGAAGGGGTGGTGGTGGTCACGTAACGGAAGTGATTAATTAAATGTACCACTCTAGTCGGAGTCTTTTTCTTTCGGACTACAGGACAACTTCTTGGTGACGCACTTCATGCCGCAGACGTATTGGAAGTGGACGCTAAGGATGGGAGTGTGTGTGGGCGGAGTGAGTGGTAAATGGTCCAAAATGTGGCGTATTTGTTAGTGCGCGCTGTAAATCAAAAACCTGTCATGTCGAGGTTTAATTACGCCGAAGCGTTTGTGCAACTGGCGGTTGAGTTATAACCGCGTGTCCGGTGGTGTTGATTGTGTCCAGTCCAACCCCCTTCACCCTTAGAGAAGCTGGAGGAAGCTGGAGGAGGCAGGAGGATGCGTTTATGTACTCGATCCGTGACGTGATTATGAGTTCGCGACGACCAAACCATACATTCATCTAACCGCGAACAGATAAATCTCGCTCATACTCAACTTTTGGGGTGGGGAAGAGCGGGAAGGAGTGTGGAAGGAGTTGAGGGGAGGTGGGGGGGGGGGTGAGGAAGAAGCCAAGTGGAAACAAAGTCCTTGCACTGTAACGCAATTACTATCTTCAACCCTTCAAAGTTGCACTGATTGAGTTTTCCATTTTCCACCCCCCCCCCCCCCCCCCCCATCTCACCCCCTTTACCGTGTTGTTGCGGTTCGTCCAATGTTGTCGACCGGGGATGAATCAGTAACGGCGAAGCCACCGTGTTGATTTACAGCCCGTTGCAATCAGCCGCGACAAACGCTATTCCGCACCTGATTTCACTTCATTTCATTCCCAACCGAGGTTTTCCACCCCAACGGAGGGGTTAGGAGGGGAAGCGTGAAGGGGACGGAAAACGGAGAGAGAGAGATCCGTTTTATCCTTCATTGGCGCTGTATTCGGACAGTCTTGCCCCACCCACCCCGAAGAAAGGATAATTGAACCGATTCTCGCCGTGTCCTTGGGGTGAGTTCCGGAAAGAAAAATGGGGGTGAGTAGGAAGCATCCGGCGGGGACGGGGATATTATTAGTAGGTTCCGCGGGAAATCACTTTATTGTGCAGCAGAATAGCGCTCATCGACTGAAAAGGCTTCCACTCCGTGGGTGTTGTCCCACAGGCCGGCGTGGAAAGTGCGGGAAAATTCGCATCGACACCTGCGGCTTCCAGGCGGACGGTTGGAAAACTGTACCGTATATTTCGGCAACCCGGTCTCATCAGCCATGCTAATGGGCAATAATGAAATGGTTAATTAGGCCGCCTTTGTGTCGGTGTGATTCAAGGCCCGCCTATCGGGTAAGTACCGCACCGCACAAGGGAGTGGTTGAGGATGTGTTCGGGGATGGTGTCGCTTTTTTTTATGACGCTTTTTTAAGGGTTGAGATTTTTCACCCCCTAACCCTAAGAGGCGTTAGGCTATTATGCCAAAAACTTAGGAAAAGGGTTACGCGTACGAGAATTGAAGATGTCTCGAGGTTTTGGAAACGAGTTCTGCCGAGATTTGTGGAAAGATTTTTCTTTTCTTGTGGAGTTGTGGAAAGTGTCGTGCAAGACGTGCTCCTTGGGGAGCACTTTACCACTTCGGAACTGGAACTGAAACCGGAGCGAAGAAGTTGAGGTACTCCATCCGTTAAAGGAAGATGTCCACAGAGCAGATCCTTAAGCAGCACCGTTTATCATCAAGCCACCGTAGAGCCACCGTAATGGGATAGCAATTTTCCTAATGAATTCAATTTGCCCAACCCGAACCTCCCGAAAGCTGGAGCTCCACCAATATAAATATATCTAAGGAGATACATAGAAATATCGTATCCGGTGGCAGGTCAGCTAGTGGAATGCAGAAGGAAAAACGAAAAGCGATTACATCTGGAGTTGGCGATGTCTCAATTACTTACTTTATGGCTTGCCAGGAAAAAGCAAAAAGAACTAAATCGCCGAACAGCTTTCGAAACATCTCCAGAGGGTAGGATAATTATTTTCCCGCGTTTCTTCCACTGCCTGGTTGCAATTTTCCAACCCAAAGCCAGCTCTCCACTACGCTACAGTTGTGCTGGAGTTGCAGCATCCAAAAACACACATGCAGCTGTAGTTGCAGGGCGATTTAGAAGAAGAAGAGAGAGAGAGAGAGCGAAAAAAAACGAACCAATTTGCTCGATTGCATTTGAGGGAGGAGACAGAGTTTTGGGAAATGGGATCTCTCCAAGCACCGGCACCCAAACAGGGCAGGTACTTAAGTGTTTTTAATAGAAAATCGTATTTAAAAACTTTTGCACCGAATCTGCACCTCGGTGTCTTCGGTGCCTCGGTGCAGACAGCCCATCCATTATCCCCGTTCAGACCGGCTAATAGCTCCCAAGTGGGCCCAAGCCCGGGTGTCAGGTCCCGTACCTTCCCGGGGCCAAACGCTGGAAAGCGAACAAATTAAAGCATGATTAAATTTGAATTTTCCAGCAATAAAACTGATGCTAAAATATGTAGTTTATGTAAATGCATACGAATTCCGGCATAGTGTGGAAGGCGTGTTACGTCAATCGGTAGGGGCAGAGGTGGCAGTTTCGGTTTGGGACACTTACCACTGACTGCTGCAAACTAGACAGTTTTATGAGTCTGTTTTTCCGTTGGTTTGCGGTCTGGATGGATTGGTGAGTGAGTGGATGGAGTGGGGGGAGGGGGGGATGTCGCCTGCTTCACTTTAGCGTTCAGAATTTTAATCGTCCCCAACAAAGCGGCTCACTGTCGCTAGTGAGTCTTCTTAACTGCACCGAGATTAAAATGGACGAAGAACTTACGGGTGGCTATCAATAAAGAGTCCGACTTGTTCTTCCGTATCTCACCTTCAATATATTGAACAATCAGCGTGATTGTTCTCACGTAGCTATAGATTAAAACTTTCAAGAAATAGCCGGTAGCCGCAACAAAACACGCAACTTCAATGTCCGGAAGCCTCCGAGATATTCGTGATGTTAGACATCTTCCCACCCATACATCCGATCGCTGTAACTCCGAAAGGGGTTGATTGCAAAGTGTTTTAAGAACCGAAGACCAGGAAGGGCTGATGGGATAGAGGGAAGGGAGGAAGGGGGGGGGGAGAGAGAGGAAGGAAACATGAAAAATATGCATATGAATATGGAAGCTAACCAAGCGCACGGGAAGAATGATGATGTGTATAAAACGTACTCACACACTCGCATGAAAGCATGAAGCGGTTTTGGTTGGGAAAACTTTATTTAAATAATGCTACTGCTCGCTTACAGTTTTCCTCCAGCACACCATTCGCTTCATACATCCTCCCTGTTGTACAGAGTTTGCCATATTAGGTGTATCTCTCTGGTCTCTGGTCGATTTAGTATGAGAATATCATTACCGATATACCAATCTTACCCTTTTTCTCGTTGTGGGGGTGGGGGAGGGGGGGTAGTGTATGGGAGGAGGGAGGGGGTGTGAATATGTTTGCATCTTTGTGACCGCGTCAAACTTCCGAGTTCTTCCCCCACCTTCCGAGGTGGCTGCTGGCTGACGATGTGTTTGTCATTTTACGACTCATAAACCACCGAAAGCGTCCCACCACAGGCCCCACTCTCTCCAAACAACAAGGAGCTCATCATCTTCCCTTCTAGTTCTGGTGGGGATGGCAATGGGGGGATGCGAAATGGGAGTTCCCAATGGAGGTATGGAGCGCGAATAAATCTACGACTAAAATGTTGTGATTTTTATTTACACCATATAGCATTATTAAAACGTCCATACATTCATACACACACCTACACTGGCAGTCTGAGTAGGGGATGAAGGAAAAAGCAGTAGAAGGGGGTGGAAAAGTGTGCTTATAGTTTACATTTGCAAGATAGTTCGTTTTATTCCGCTTTTCTTTTATTCGAAGAAGACACACAAAGGAAGGGAAAGGGTTGAAAAAGGGGGAGGGGGTGGAAGGAGGGTACATGTAGGGTGCAGGATAGCGTTACAGCAAAGTGATACATAGTCGACTTCACCGAACCGATGTCGCTGAACTAAAGTGAAAATATGCCATTTTTTATGACACCCCAAACAACACATTTCCTCCCCCCACAAAGCGGAAATGTGAGAGGGTGGTAAGGGGTGGTAAGTGAACATTTGCATGCTGGGGAGCATCCCGGGCCGGGAAATTCTCGTGTCACACTCAAGCGTGCATGTATTTCATTTTCATAATGAAGGGAAAAACACCGTGGAAAACTAACATTCATTTTCCTCCCACTCCCCTTTTCGCACCCCCCCCCCCTCCCACCCGCACCTTGAGAGAATTTCCGGTGTGCAAATGTCATCATCAGTCAGCGTTAAAACCTTGACATTTTTCATAAACCGAAGTGTCCTGTTGCTATCCTTTTATTTTTCCGTCCCCTCACCGCCACATCCTTCCTTCAACCAGATTCCCCACCGAAAAAACGGGAGCTATTGTGCAATAAAACGAAAAAAGAAAAAAACAAACCCCCACCCCCTCGTAATGCTCACGCTTGGTTTGCTTCGTCCAAACAAAGACGATACCGACCGACCGTTTGTTCGTCGTCCTTCAGGTTCGTTTGCGTGTGGGCGTGTGTTTGTGTGTGTGTGTGTGAGTATCGTCTGCGTGCATCCTTGCGATGCATTACACAACCGTTGCGCTTTCCACTGTCCCGATTCCCGTGCCTTGATCGGTGTTGGAGGGGGTTGAAATGGGTGAATGATGGGGTGAAATGGTAAAGAGTAAAGGGTACATTTTTCTTTACGACAGGACAACTATCAGGAATTGGATTTAATGACGGCCAGCTTTTATCTGACCAACCCCCAACCCCCTCTATGGTTTGGGGGGGGGGGGGATTTGAAAACGGATAGTAGAAGGGGTGGTGGGCGAGAAAAGAGTTGCTAATCCGGGGTGGCGAGTTGCCAGTGCCGGATCGTCTTTGTTCATGGTGGGGTGGGGGTGGCTTTTTATTTTTTTCTCCTGTACCATTTTCCCGGCCCCACCATTTCCCTGTTCGTCGTTTTGTGCTTTGTGGAACAAGTTATAGCAAAAAAATAAATAAAATGGCGAACAGAAAAGCGGAAAGCGATCAACTTTCACATAAAGCCAAACCCGGTGTAATGGTGCACCGGGTTTTGATGATGGCTTCCGATAAGGAAGCGCACTGAATGATGATGATGATGATGATGGTGACCCCTAACTGGTTTCCTTTCGTCCTGTGAAGGAGGTGTGTGTGCTTTTTTTCTCTAAATTTCTATACGATATTCCCATTTTTTTCTCTTGTCCAGTCTTTTTAAAGAATGTTGACCAGATGGGGTTTTTGAACCCGTGATTGTAATCTTTGCCTCATAACCTTAACACACAACAAGCGCGCACTAACTTTATTTATGTCCCGGTACAGGTATGGCACAATAGAAAGGAAGCGAAATAGAATAAAATGAAGTTTCTATACTTGCGCATCCTTTTTCCAAGCTTCCCGTTACAACGAGAAAACAGAAAATGTGGGGGGAAAATTGCAAAACTTGGGTTTGTAATTAAGTTTATAGCTACCGTTTGAAGCTTCGGGCAGGGAAAGGATAGTATGTACACTGCAAAAAAAAAAAACGGGTAATAAAGTCATTAAAAAACTATAAACTTATCGCCAGTGTCCTGTCCTCGGTGCTGGCAGCTAATTTGTACAGCAACCGTCCCTGTTCAGGGTAGTTTGCGCCTGTGTTTATGCAAGCGATCCCAGGGCAGGTAATAAGAGTAGCACCATCCCTCCCACTCCTCGATCGGTTTGAGAACGTCTGCTTTCGATGAACTTTTAACTCGTGTGCATAAACCGGACGGAGGTTCCGAAAGGATTATCCCTGGAACGGTCTTGTTTCTGGATCTCCGGTACTTTCATCGCTTCCTTACGGCCATCAATCTTTGCGCTTCGCTGTCCCATACGTTTGTAATAAAGTATGGATAGGTGTGTGTGTGTGTGTGCGTGACCCTGTCAGACAGAGAATCCTTTATCCTTTCGCTTTGCTGCTTAATCTTGCCATTGAGTGGCCATCGTCAAGGTACGGAATGTGCTGTTGCCCTCATACGGGGGGCAGTTGCTCCTTTCTCCACAAAATATCCCACTTTAGTGCACTCAATCAAAATCGTCCCAAAACAACCCCCAACTCTGTTTCTACCTCCCCCCCCTCCCCCTTGCACCACATCAACCGAATT
The DNA here is from genome assembly GCA_000349025.1 of Anopheles minimus. Lineage (NCBI taxonomy): Eukaryota > Metazoa > Arthropoda > Insecta > Diptera > Culicidae > Anopheles > Anopheles minimus. The sequence goes on along the minus strand of KB664054.1, from coordinate 4,566,448 downwards.
GCTTGGGGAAAATTGTGGCGTCACGGACATTAAAGGACATTAATTTTTTGCTTTCTAATCCTTTGGAAAAGCCAATCCACACTCCTCATACGCATACACACACACACACACACACACACACACACACACACACACACACACACACACACACACACACACACATGAGGTTATCTTTTGTTCACCAACCATACCGGGATTATGCCATTATCCTGCCCTGGGTAAGGATTTTCCAATAACCCATAAACGAAATGGTTTTCTCCTCCGGGTATCCATTGCTCCACCATCATCGTCGTTATCATCATCATCTAGTGTGTGTGTGTGTGTGTGTGTTTTTTTTTGTCTCATACCCCTTCCAACCTTATACCGAAAAACATTCAGCGATTTCCAGATTTGTTGTCTAGGAAAATCAACTTTCCATCTGGTAGTGATGGGTAACGATGGTAAACCGGCGAAATCACAACTGGAACAGAAAAGAAACACTATCCTTTTGTTTGTTGGGGAAGGAGTACTGATTTTGGTAAAAAAAAAACCCCAGGCTGCAGCAATCCGACGAATTGCGCATTCTGAAATGAATAGCGACCGAAATGGAAGTGAATAATATATTATACACATTTTAAATAATCATATCTTTTACGATTGAACATTTTTACGACTGTTTTTCCCGACTTTATTCTTTCCGGGGTATGGATGGATATGTTTTTTTTTGTTTGTTACCAACACCGGACCGGATTTTGCCTTCGGTTTGGGTCGTAAAACTGCTGGCCCCGGTCCGGAATTGGACGAACGAAATTTCCCCCCTTCAACGCGAACCAGCGTCCGGTGTACATGAGGGGTTGACGAATTTATGACCATTTTTCGCTAGTGAATACACATCGGATCGAGACACCGGGCCCTTGCAAGATGAAAAGCTTAACTTTTTTGAAGGATCTTTATATAAGTTTTTCTTTTCTGTGCGTGCTGTTTTTTTTGTTGTCGTTGAACTTTCTTCGGTAATCGCACGACCCGTATAGTTGGGCGAGCGCTGAAAGTTGACGGCATGACTAAATTTAACTATAAAACTAGAGGAACGCTACCTAGAGCACTATTTGCATCTCCGGAAAAAACAACGTTGATTTGCCATAAAAATGCATTTTCGTGTGCACTCGCTTCAGGGAGCGCTTTTTGACAGACGAAAATTTGTGTCGCCAATCAGAAAATATAAAAAACGGCAGCATCCTCCTGTCGTGGGGCTGCACAGTGAGCAGTGTGGAGTGAATATTGTAGTTTTTTCATCAAAGTTGCTTGGTTTTATTTTTTTTCGATAATTTGTGTTGAAATATAAAGTTTATTTTGATAACAAAATACTGATTCATTGATCTCTATTTCGATTCGTTGCATTTAACATGAACAAAAACTATAGAAGATGGAGGCGCCCAGTGTATTATAAACTACTATGTGCTAAAATAGGGTGTTTTTTGCAATTTTTCTCACAAAAAAATTGCTTATCAGTTAAAATTTTATTCTACTGTTTAATTTTAATTTTTAATGTTTTATTAATAAAATTTCCATAACCTTTGAATTGTGTACAGTAAAAATTTAATGGAATAAGAGTTCAACATTATGAGTTTTCCGTAGTTTAAACCTGTAGTTTGAATTAAAAAACTTAAACATTACAAACGGAATATTGACTTTTCTATTACTTTATCCTTCAAGTGACCACTGTACCACTGCGAAGTTAATGGTTTGTGTCCTTCCGACAAATTACGCTGTCTGATTTCTTCGCTTTTCTGTGAGTGTGATTTAAAAAAGAGGAAAATGGAAAACAAAATCCTCCAACCGGACGAACAATAGACCAGCAAGTGAGTGAAACCATCTGTGAGGACATAAAGATAGCTTTCCACGGACGGTTGGCAAAACCTTGTCCGTCAAACAATGCTCAATTCGTTCATACATACAACTGAACGGGTTTCCTTAGACAACAAAAAAACGAAAGAACGAGAAGAAACAAAAACAAAATAACGAAAAACTTCAAGCAACGAACCCTCGAAATTGTGTTGGGCTGGGGAATGGGAAGGAATTGGCCTTTTAATGGATTTTCCGTTCATTTGAATTGAAAAGCCACTCTTGTAAAATGCAAACGGCTCTGGGAAGCCGTCATCCATTTTGCTTAATACATTTTTATCGCCTCCACCCCGCGTTATCCTTTCCTTCCACGTACCCCAATAAACGTTTGGGGATTTTTGCGTCTTGCAGGAAGATTTGCGTTCCGTTCTGCGTTTACTTCCATTTTTTATGGCTAGTTTTATTTAACCGGATTCCAAGATTTCTCGGAATGTATATGGTGTATTCAGTTTTTTTTTGCTACTTCATGACGAAGGAAGGATTTAGTCTGCCTTACGGATGCAGAGTGCGGCAGATGATTGGATTCCGCATTTCGGAGGTCGTAAAACTGCATCCAATTTTCACGATTTTCAAACGGGTAATTATGCCGATTTTTCCCCACCATTCCAAGCCGCCGAGGGAAGGACAAAATAAAAATGTCTGTCAGTACACGCTTAAAGAAGATAAGATATCCTTCTTTTTAAAAAAGAAAACTAAATAAACAAAGAATCAAAGGTTACCTTTGGTAAAAGTACCAGGGCGTTAGGAGTTGTTTTCAAATTAACAGCGGCACACTAATCCGTTCGGCTTTCGGCATCAAAGATTCGCTTTTCCCAAGAGGGTGTGACAGAGAGCATCATCAACAAAGCCACCCCATCCCGTTGGCTCGTTTTTATCCGCCCAACTCCATCGGTTGGTGTGCTATTTTTTGGCTCATTTCCGGTTTCGCTTTTTGTGTGCTGCCTGTGACTCCCAGCCACACGTACGGTGGCCGCAGGATAAACCAAAGCAAATGCGGCGAAACTGAGCAAAACGATTGGAGGAAATAGAGTAAGCGAAGGAGCGAGAACGAGCTAGAGAGATAAAGAGGGCAGGAAGTTATTGGTCGCGCGCTGGACTGAAGTTATTAATGAGCAGTCGGTTTCGCCAGTGTGCATTAAATGTTAATGAATTCGGTGCCCGAGTCCGCGTGACGGCGGTCGAGCGTAACAACCGAATGGGGTGGGCTTTTCGGGAAGTGAAGTGCGACTTGAGCTCATTAATTATATTGCGCCGAACGGGTGCGACGGAGGAGGGAGTTGGAAGAGACTGCTAGATGTCAAGCCATCAAAGTGCTTAAGCCATTTGACGGGCGGGAGAGCGAAATGTCGGTACACAATAATAGTCACAACCGTCGACTGACAACAAACTACAATGTTGTCATCCTTTCCGGTTTTTCCGGGGGGGGGGGGGTGGAAGGGCGAGAACGGAGGCAACCGAGGAAGAATAGGAAAGGATCATGATGGCGTCACGGCATTCGTAACACCACCACCACCACCACCATCACCGGCAGGTTATGGGTGATGAGTAATTTGCATATCTTGCAGGCGCGTGCAAAACCTTTCCGGTACGAACGCGCGCGCGTCCATCATCCGGGGTGCGATAATAACAACGGCAGAAAAATCCGTTGCAGTCAGCTGCAGCCTTGGAACAGTGGGGTTGGAACGGGAAGGACCGAAGGAGTGTAAGCCGGTAAGCTTAGCGTTGACACCTACGTGGAAGGGGTCAGGTGTAATGGAGCCCACCAGCGTGTCGTTGCGTGAGTTTCACATTACCGCTGGTAGAAGTCACACAGTCTGGCGAACTCCCTCGGCTGTAGTGATGGGTAATAAGCATGATTGATCCAACTCCGGGAATGTCCTCAGTTGACTTTGGAACAACTTTAATGACTCACTTTGAGTTTTATTCCAATAATCTTAACAAGCTGAGAAATTTTATTATAGTAGGGTTAGACTGCCGAAAAATTTCTTTAAAAAATTGTAGAAATTGAAATGAAGTACTCAAAATATAGTAAAGGAAATCTACATAAATCCTTGAAGATGCAAACTTCAACAAATCTTAAGAGTTTTGATTGGACATCTTATAGGAAGTCAGTTGGGAAGATTCTTGAAAACTCCTGGAAAAACTGATTTAAATAACAGTAGTACTCCGAAGTAATCGAAGTTGTCCTGGTGGCAAAGTTCCAATAGTTCCATGATTCCACTCCGAACATTCCCATCACCACCCGGGCAGCTTGACGGCTTCGAAAGGAACCGTTGGGCAAATATGCCGTCCATTTGGCGATGACTTACCGATTGACGGGTCGCCCAGACAAGGCACGGTTACACGATAAGCAACCAAACTCAAACCACGCTAAACACCACACCATCCACCGCCGCATGATTGATGATCAATTTGCATCTGAATGCACGGAAAGAATCAAAGTGAATAATCTACTTCCTGCGGGTTTTTTTTTGTTGGCACACGCTGTGTACCGCGCTTTGCATAACATTGAGGCGTGTGGCGCAAAAAGCAAAAGAATGGAAACAAAAACACGATGCGGGACTTGCACGAGGAGTGGCGTTCTAGACGGGAGGGGGGGGGGGTGTAGGGAGGAAAGAGATGGTTCGCGAAATGTAATTACAATATCAAATTCAAAGTTGACAAGTTTATCGATAGCGAATCCGTTTCTGGCCCGTTTCGAGTCACTGTTGTCCGCTCGCATGCTATTGAATTACGCACCTCGCGTTTTTAAAGGGTGCGACGTCCTTTCAACCCATGCATGCGGGTGTGCGTGAGTATGTGTGTGTGTGTGTGTAAATAATACACAAGCAGCAACAAAACTAGCTCTCAAAAGCATCGTAGCTGAACAATGAACCCGAACCATTTTCTTCCCATGCAGCTGTATCTAGTGCGTGAGTGAGTGAGTGTTTTGTGTTTTTGTTCCCATTCACATCACAAACCCTCTTGGCCCCCTCGTTTTTTCACTCCTTTTTATTGTGTTTGTTTGATCTCAATCGTGCGTCGACCACGTTTCGAAAATCCTTTATCCTTTGATTCGGGAAAAATCACGATCGACACGGGCGGTGTGTGTGTGTTTGCCGGATGTCGATAGGCGATTATTATGGGCCGATTAGAAACCGATGATGGAAACCCCTCGTATGCGACTGTGCCCCCTGTTTTTGTCATCGCATCATCCGATTTCACCTTTTCGATGCCTCGTGGCCCCTTGATGGGCAAACTCTCGCACATGGGCCGGTGACATCGTTTTGTTTTCGTTGGAGTTTTGTTGGACAAGAGCAAGAGCTACTGGGAAGATTTTGTGTTGTACTTGGGCCGAGTGGCGTCCATTCCACTCCAACTTGCGTCCTGAAGAAGGGCTATAGAGAAGGGGTTGATGACGCACCCGAAACCATCGTTTGACTTCCGTGCACTATTGGTAACATCCCGGTACATTTATGCTGGTTATTAAAATTCAATTCCCTCATCACTCACCACAGTCTGTCGAAAAAGAAAAAAAAGAAGCTTGTACACAAACACGTGCTGTCCATCACGCCCAGTGCCTTGGGGTGAGTTCCAGGTTTACAGGTTCCAGGTCTTGAATATCGTGTTGCTGGTCGAGCGGTGTCTCCCTTTTTTTGTTTTTGAAGAGGAATTTATTTCAAATTAAAGAGTCATTAATCGAACCAAAACGGTGTGGGACATGCGGACAAAGGAGTAGAGCCGCGGACACGTATCGATTCGTGAAGGACGCCCGGAAGTCATCGGCGGGGAGTCGCACACGTCGGGGAGAGTTCTAATGGAAGTGTCAACCAACCGAAGGTTGCTCCGTGGGAGAGTTGAATTTTTCTAGAAATAGATCCTTATCTCAAGAAAATATCACGAGGTAAATCAACTTGAAGATATAGTCGTTTTGAAGAACTTCAAGAAATTCTGGCAGTATATCCTCGATGGCTTTCGGACGAGTTGGAATAAAACACGTCCAGTACACACCACAGGCGTCTGTGACAGCTGTCATTTGATGTTGCTGTTGGAGTTTTTCCTCTTTTACGCTATAAACTCCAAGGATTTTCGTACGTTCACATTTATTGCACCTTCCAGGGATTTGTTTCAACATCACAGGAGCAGGTCACGCACCTCCAGGGATGATGCGACAAAGAATCAAAGCGACACGCACGACCGGCACATCAAACGAACTGCAACGGAACTGCAGCATGTCGGCACAGGTGTCGGCACGCTCTCTCCCTGGGGGGATATCCCCGCATGGTCCGCCATCTTGCACGAGAGAGATCTGGGAGATGTTGCTTCCTGCTAATATGGCTTGGTCGAGCTGCAGCTACGTCTTTGATGCGCACTGCTAGTGCTGCCACAGCCCAATTAGGCGCTAGCGACGACTGCATCCGTCTTCGATTCTGATGCCGAACGCGTGACGAATGACCCCGGACGGGTATCGATTGAATTGGCGTGCAACGGTGCAGGAAGGAAGTGCATTGAAATCCATCCACAATGTGTTCGACGCGTCTATTCCGTCATAACGCGGCTACGTCTGCAAGCACCTATAATATGGGACTTATTTCTTTCATCCTACAGCAGGGGATCAAAGAACAAAAGACGTCCCCTTTCGAAACCGGCGCCCAATGGGAGACCGGAAAGGAATATGAAGACACTGGAGATCAAATAATGATAATGATGGTAACGCTTATATGCCCTGGGTTTTTGGGTAGTGGTTCTCAAGGGCAACGAGTCGAGGCCGTACAGTTTGTACATCGAAATGGGCAATTATCATTATCAACGATTGTTTCACTCCGGACCGGCCGGACTCTCGCTGGAGCTCCCCCAAAAAAGGTTCTGGAAGCGTAAAATTGAGTTAAAGACATTCCCGAACGACCTTCCAAATTGGTCGTCCAGGGTGACTTCTTCAGTTGCTTTCTCATTCCCATATCCTCAAACTTTTAAAGGCAAAAACGTTAACTTAGGGGTTCTGGACACATGATCCTGACGTTTGATCTCTCCTACGCTTTATACGGTAGCCTTAGCCGTATCTTTCCACTAGCTTCAACAAACTTAGACAACCATGTTTGATGTTTTCTCTCGGCCTTAGCCCTTCCTTTGTTGTGGTAGTAATTTTTGGTATTGTTTTAATCCATCATAAACTCTTGGACACGAACCGGTTCTTCTGCATGCCTGCACGGCTAGTCTGGTCTGGGAAGGAATTCCAGCTCGATTGAACTTGTGTGTTTTTTTTTATTTAAATTGTTGTCTTTGTGTGGATGGCCCACCGAAGAAGGGAACATAAAACGCTCCAACTACAATTCGACAACAAGTGAGTAGATGTGTGGCAACAGACAAAGCAACTCAAGGAGCGGGTGTCGATGGCAATCCATCTCCATTTGCCCCACAGCGACCGCATTGCTGTCCAATAATGAGTTTGCGTGTGTCGGTGCATGTCTACAAAAAGTACTTGAAGTTACATGACCACACCAAATGGGTCTCATATATCAATTTCCGTTCATTTGCTTCAACTCGCGGCAGTTTATTGATCGCTCGCAGCCAATAATCGTTACTCGAGTTTGTAGTCTAGCCACAATTTGAGTGATTTCTCCACCTCCCTCCATTATGGAGCACTACATTAGAAATCACGCAATCCCAACAAAGGAAATTCGGGAAAAATTCTCATTCAATGATGTCTCAAGGGAGGGAGGTCTTAGAGGTGACTAGCATCACCAGAATAATGGGCTAACATTTCATCGATACAGCTATTTCTTTCTTCTCGCATCCACACAGACACAGGAAGATAAATTCGTTTCCCAGCAAGGATGCGCTTTTCCGAAACTCCCGGATGCATACACGGCACTTACCGGCAGCACTTGCGCTTGTTCAAATTCACACGCACGAAAGCTGGGAGGTAACGGCGCCAATGAATGGTGCTATTTTTCAAACAAAATTACCCAATAACTGTCAACAGGGGGGGATGTTTTTCTCCCCCCACAATCTTGCCCCCTGAATGGTAGGCAACACGCAGCACATCTTTTCGCCCTTATCGTGAAAGGGGTGGTCCGGCGCCGTCAAATTTACGATATGAAATGCGTGTGGCATTAGTAATGTTTTTATTTTCTCGTTGTAGTGTTTGCCCGGAAAAACCTTTTCACTTGTTTCGGGTGCAAAAGTTTTGCCTTCTAGAATATTGGCGTTGGCGTTTTCTTTTTTTTTGTGTTGGCAGTGTATCAGAGATCGTAGCAAAATCAGTTTGCATATCCGGGGTTGGGATAAGTACCATTTTCGGAATGAAATAGCACCCAAGAAACAACAACCAACAACACATCGCTCGTGCACTCGAGAAAAGTTTGCTGGCCCCCCCCCGGTCCCGAGTGTTTTGGCAAAGCGCTGGCTGTAAACATAATTTTCACCACTTGTTCCATTGGAGCGGACAAACCAGGCGGTGTTCTTTCTGCTGCTCGGCTAGATGCAACAAAACCATTGCGAATGAAAGCGGCACCCCTCAATCATTAACATCCGGTCGTTCGTTTTCTGGAATCGTTCACCTTAAATCACACCGGGACTCGAGACCAATAGTGATGGGCAATGGGATCCCGGATCGGAGCAATCCGAATAAAATCTCAAGTTTTAGATCGTCTGGATTGGGATCTTTCGGGATCCAGATTTTGAAGGTAGAAATATTGATTTAATTAAATAATTTTTATCTGATTAGATGGAACTTGAATCCAATTTTGGAATGTATTAGACATATATAAAATTAAACTAGAAAGGATACGGATCGGTTGGGATCGAATCCTACATGAGATCGGATTTTCCCAACACTAGAAGCAAGCCTCGTAGTGAAAGCTTCAATTATTTACGCTCACCAACACATCCTCTCCAGTAGAACCGGCCAAGCAAAAGGCAAATTGTAGTCGGATCTATTGAGGGACGTCGTGCCCACTAGTGTGGGGTGTAGTTTTTAATGCGAAAAGTTTCACCGGAAACAAATCCTCCTGTGGATGACGATAGGAAGAGGACAAGAGGTGCACTATATTGTACAGAATATGACGAAAAAAAAGGGGAAAAAAGTCCTGGAAAGGAACACAGACAAAAAAAACGAAGCCGGCACCCAAACGAGAACCCAACGGAGTGTGTTGATTCGTTGAAAAAATAATTACACTTCATCTTCAGTTCGGTTCAGTGACTCGCTGGATCCTTTTCGCCAGGGCGCTCCAGGTCCGGAGCAACAGGCACACCGGCAAGAACTTCTTTTTTTGTTTCTTTGCCCCATTCCTCGAGGAAATGGTGTGCCGTACGTCGAGCGTGCGAGCTTGTTACCGGTTGCGCAGGAAAAGCTGGAAAAATGGAAGGTACACCGCGACTCCCACTCCGAAGGGGCCAACTCACAAAAAACAAAAACAAAAGGGGTTAAATGGTTTCGAATCACGCTAGATGGGAAACGATCGGGCACATCAAATCAAGGTAGCAGTCGTTTGCAGCTGTTTGCATAATGTTTACATGATGTTGTGAGTGGGTTTAGCTGTTTTTTTCTTTTTCTCTCTCTTAGAGATCTGAGTTCGGTTATGACATCTGAAGGATTGCTGATATGTTGGCATAAGTCTGTAAATTTGTTTTTGTTTTTTTTTGGTGGCCATGCTGATTTTTTCTTCAAACTAGTAGTTAATCAGTAGAATATTAAAACCATCCTATCCTACCAGGAATCCTTTCTAACGTGTAACAACTATTTTTAGCATTCTTTTAGGCGTTTAATTACAACAATAAAACAAATTTTGGCTTTCTATGAGAAGAATCAAAATTTGGAGAACCATTAGCAGCGATCTTGGTCTAGAGAGTGGTAGGATTCCAAAAGGCGTCTACTATATACTGTGAAGTCGTTAAAAAAACTCGTGCGCACCGAAAATTACGGACAGGGCGTGCTAAATTCCTACACCGGCCTCTTAGAGCTCATTTGTCCTACTTAATTGAGCTCTAATAGTTTGAATTGTGATTGCATAAATTTAGGCGTATATTTTTGTTTTTTTATGATTTTTTTTGCTTGTGTATTGTAGTGTAATTGCATACTTTTTAGGCGTAATCGCAATTGCTCCTTCTACGTATGCAAATCGCAATTTTTTAGTATCATACACTCCAAACGCCTAAAAGTATGCATTTTCGAAGGTTTTTAAATAAAACAATCGTATAAGCAGAAGCATTCGTTTATTTTTGCACATAATAGCATCGAAAATAAATAAATAAATCAAATGGATATGCAAAAAAAAAAACAACACACTCACACGTTCCGTGCTTCGTCACGCCACCGTATGGAACTCGCACTGCAATCACTTTTAACGCTAGATAAATTCCAACTCTGGCCACATTTGTTTCCCCCTACCGCGCCCCTCCTCTCCTTCTGCGCGGGGATGAAATTAAAAGCTTTTAAAACCGTTAACCTACCACCCACCCCGCACTAGCTTCCCTTCCACTTTCTTTTTTTTCCCCCGGCGCACTCATTGCTGGCTTCTCGATTTCGGGACTCAACATTCGACATCCCGTCACAACATGCCATGGGTATGATTTGTCGCCTGTTGCGTGCGTACGTTCGATGGTGTAAGAATATACATCCTCATCCCCGTGCACGCCCTCCTACTCCCCCCTTCACCCTCTCTTTCGACAGTTGTTGCGCGTTTTCAATCAGTGGTAAAAGTCTATAAATTTTACCATTTTTTAATGGATTTTACAATGCAAACCGCGTCTGTTAGGCTTGATGGTACACACACACACACAAATGGTCGCCAACGAAACGTGGGCTAAATGAAATGGAAGGAAACGCACACACTCAAGGGAAGAGGATGGGTAGGAAATGGGTGCAGAAAGCTGGAAATGGAAATATTGAAAAACATTTACAACCTGTCACCGAAAGCCGAACCGGAAGGAAAATATTGAACAAACAGAGCACCGTTAAATGACAGGCAAAACGAAAATAAAAAAAAAATAATGGTGAGAGATACTGATCGAAATGAGTGGGGGTTTTGCGAAGAAACAAACAGCAAAAAAAAACCGCCGAATGTCCGACCACACCGGCAAACTCTCTGGGCGTCCCGCTAATGCATGCCAGGGGCAACAGGGAAAATGAAGAACCGAACGAAAGAGAAATCCCCCTGTACATGCGAGACATAAATCTAACCACTCGCATACGCAAATCCGTTTGCAAAACGCTTCATCTTCCGCTTCCGGTATGTGCGCGGGTAATGGACCGGGCAGACAGTGCGCATGGAGCGTACGAGTCGCGAGCACCGGCGAACAAAGAAGCTCCACACATGGTACACGTTGATGAGGGCCGCACTTAGACGAGCATATTTTAACAGTTTTGTCCCACTTGTTTCGCCCTCGTGTCGCGTGTAAAATCGCTGTGCTCGGTCTCACTATCCCGAGCTCGGTCCATTTCCGGGTGGCGCGCTCGTAAAACATAACCTCGCGCGCGCTACGGTGCCACGTGACGCGCGCCTCACATATGCCGAACATTTTAATGTGTTTACACCGAGTGTGTGTATTGGAACAGGAGCACGGTTAGCGTCCAATATTTATGTTGCGTATGTAAATAATAAATTATTCGCGAATCACTGCCAAAAATGTATGACCCTTTTAGCGTATGGGAACGCAAAAGCTAAGACACCAATCACCTCTTTGTTAGCGACGATGTATAAATGCACTCACTCGGGGGGCGACTGTTGGAACATTTATCTTTTCGCTCCGGAATGGTTTGGTGCGATCGATTCTTGTCAACTGATAACGATTGGGTTGACGTTTTTTTTTTAATCGCATTAGGAACATAAAATGGAAGTGTCTATCTGCCGGCGAGCTGAGCAGAATACTAACATTTATGAATTAATTTTTTCCACCATCCGGAAGGTGCAAATCCTTGAAGAGTCAAATCGAAATCCTCAAACTCCTGGACGGCCGCAAATTAATTTGAGCGTATGAATAATTAATCCGCCCAGTAAGGGCACACCCTCGCTGCTCAGCTGTCCCAATTGCGAAATGGGCGCCATAAAGTGGTTGGACGTATAAAAATCGTTCTCAATCTCGCACTCGGACAAAGGACGACACTGGAACGGGGGTTTCTTTTTTTTTTTTTGCACGAGATGGACGAGATTTTGATTGCCCGACAACTGCTGGTGTGTCCAGGATTGAGACATAAAGCGCTCCAAGAATAGTGGTCCAATCAAGATTGTGGCCGCAAGAGAGAAGTAACATTAAACTGGACGTCTAGAGGTGCTTGAGGATACCATGGTACCGGACGTTGTTTTATGCGCTTGTTAACTTCTGCCGGTGCACCCGGCAATCGAACAACACGAGGTTTTATGTCGCGAAATTCTGCTGGAGCTACTCGGGTTGATTGAAACTTTACCTCCCGTATGTGGTTTGGTCTAAAGCAGTTGCACTTTACAACGCAGCTAAGTAGCTCATTTATCCAGCAAAAGAAAAAAAGGTTCGCTTTCAGGTGACAGAGATCATCCGAGGAAGTTTACAACCACCTCCACTCCAGTTTTTTGAAGCGAAAATCCTGAAAATCCATCAGGGCAACTAATTAAAATCGATTCATCCAGTCCGGTCCCCGGCGAGGTACTGCTATTCAACAACGACAAAAAAGGGGTAATTGCTTCTTCCGTTCTCCCGCGGGAGAACTCCCTTACCGGTTTTCGTCACCCCAACCACACCCTAGCATAATTACCGGGCCCGATTTATTGACAAACAAAAACACACACACTCCACTCCTATTAAGGTGTGTGGTGGAGGAGTATTGATCTTCTTAAAATGGCACACGTACCACCCCCGTTATGCTGAGCAACACCAAAATGGTTGCAACACCAAAACGGTGGACAATCTTCGATGGACGCATTGTTTCGATGAGCCGAAGACATTGGCCAGGACAATGGTTGGTCGAAATGTTCGAGCTGCTACACTAAGCCAGATTAATGTTTGCTTCGAAAGTTAATTAAAAGCAAGTCCACAAACGCACACACAGTGAGAGAGGACACTCGTATTGGAGATTTGCCGAACGGTTCCCCCCTAGGGAGACATCTACCGGGCAGTGTCTACCACCTTGGCAATTGAATTAATGGTTCCGTCCCATGGGGGAGTGTCTCGCCGTCGCCCGAATGTGTCCAAAACACAGCACGCTGATACTGGCCTGGATGGGTGTACGGTTCCGGTAGGTGACGTGTCGTCACCTTCCCGTGGGAGTTCGTTCTGGACACTGTCCACTAGGAAGAGCCGAACCGTTACCGGACCCGGGGGTTTCTCAACGGGCAGTTGTCACACTGTCCGATAGGTCACACACGTCCGAAGCATCTAACTGCACGTGTGTGTGTGTGTATGAAGCTGCACTTTACCCATCGATAAGGTTCCTGTCAACGCCGGACGACGATGACACTGGTCAGTTGACGGACGGAGGGTATTATCTAGGCCCATCACCCCCATTCAACAACTACTGCATCCGGGTGGTCCAGTAGTGTGGTCAGCCCAGCCAAGGCACCCCGGGGGTGGTGATGAGCGCTTACGATGCGTGACTCGACACACACACACACCGGCCATCCCCCTGTAATATCTCCGCACGCGGGGCTTTGTGCAATAGTATTTTGCAAATGTTTACCCGGAAGATTATATTTGCATGCCGAGGCGAAATTACCGGAACCGTGTCCCCCGGAAACGCTAAAGACGTGACCGGCTGGGGGAGAGGATGGGAAGTGCATTGTGTTTAAATAACGAGCAGCATTTGTAAGATGAAGGCAAATATTTGCCCAGAATATCGAGCTTAATTATCTGCTGACACTACGGTACGAGCTCCGAGCGAGCTCGGCTCGCTTCCTTTCGGGCGGGCAGTTTTTTGGGAAGGTGACACACTGGACATCAGGTAATGACTTGAGATGGTTCTCTACACCTTCAACCTTTCAAACGGGCGGTAAACACTCGGACATCGGTGCTGGAGAATACCGGCAGGGATATTCAAAGGAGCGCCCTGTTTTGTTTGCCCTTGTCTCAATCGCACCTTAATGGCATGCAATCATTGTATCTGCCCAACTCCCATCAAACGCAGGGTGGCTTATTGGTTGCCCAGTTACAAACTGGCTGTCCAATCAACATTAGTACACCTGGGCACTGGATTTGAAGGTGATGGGTCCGAAAATGAAACGAAGCTCCAAAATACCTGCAAGGGGAATGGTCCGGTACGTTGCGGACTGTTTGCCGTTGGCAAAGATATCATCTCGTGCGTAATGAATCCTCAGCCCCATCTGTCCACTATGTAACGCCTTTTTCCTTGATATCCCGGTGTTTACGTATCTTGAAGGTTTATCTTTACTGCAACTTGCAAGAGATTGAGTGGGTGTCAATTCCACAAATACCCATGCTGTTCGGTTTTAGTAACATTTCGTGTTGGGTTAGACGTAGAATTTAGTTACCCGAAAATGTGTGATATCTATTTCAGTTTTGGGAACACTACATTCTTCAAATTGTGGAAATTTAATTTTATTTTAAAAATTCCCACTGCTGAGCGGATTTGAGTCTCTAACTGTCAAACGAGTTTCGCCCCCTGGAAGGTAGGCCAAACGTGCAACACGATGGAAAACAATCAACCGAGCACAGCGATTGACTCGTTGCGCGCCATTACACGCGTCCTCTAAAGACGTCCAGCTCTGGGTAGATGTAGCGCAACTACTACAAAAAAATGGTTGGATGGTTGTGTAAAAGTGTAAAACAAAATCATCGCATGTTCTGCACGTCCCAAAGCGTCCCAATACCCGTGTGCTGTGGCTAACCGGGAGTCTTCCGGTGTACCGTGACCACATCGACCACTGTGAAAAGAGGAGTTGGGGAAGGTAGCTCTCGGTTTCTGTTGCAGATGGTTTTACATTGTAAATATTTGCCCCGAAGCCATATTACACCGGGGTTTTGGGTGCCCGTGCCCCTCGTGGTCTTTGTTACCGTGCGCGCAGATTGTTCGCGCGTGGTAGAGTTTTAACTCCCACCTATCTGCGTGCTGTGACGGTGACAGTAAGTTTGTCACTCAAGGAAGGAAGGGTGTGCGATTTTTTTGGTCTTCCTTCTACTTTCACGCTGTGTATTTTCTGATGTCCATTCCCAAGGATCAGCGTTCTTTTTTTTCCCCTCCTGTTGTTGGGTGGTTGCTCGGATCACCTCTGCTGGAGTTATCGGTAGCTGTCGCTCGCAACGAGTTGATGTACGGAGCGTGCAACAGGACGCTCTTGGGATAGGGCTGAAGCAGGTAGACACCGAACACACGTTAATAAAATAGCTCCAGTTATTTGCCACTCCTCCAAAGGCTCTACCTCTTCCTTACCCTGCGCGAGGGATGTTCAAGGTTGACAGAGTAGAGATAGAGCCGAACACCCGAACGGTGATGATGATGATGTTGTGGAAGACCGTGCCGTACCGTAGCTTACCGGCTAGCGATCGGAAGAGGAAGACAAAGCATGTTCCGATTAATCTTTCGCTCAAGGAATGGGAAAGGTAGCAACAATAGCGCACCATACCGTACCGGGAGCCATTAGGGCAAAAGGTTCACGCCAAAGGACACCCAAGAGACACGAGACTGTGCGAGCGATGGTGGAGATCCGAGTACATGGCAAAATGAGGAAAATATTTGCACAAACATGACGACCGACTGCGAACGGCGAACGGTGGAAGACGCGCTTGTCACTGTACACCACCGTGCCTAGTTACCTAGCGGGGTACGTTTTTGATGATGGTTTTGTGAGATTGAGCGAATGATGGGTTTTGGCGAGCTTCACATTCATTCGCTGCAGAAGTCATCATTGTCGTCATGGCATTGTTTTACTTCTCTCCCTTTCTCTCTTTTTTTGTTGTTGGCGCTTTTCTATTCCATTGATGGGTCCCACACCCGGTGGATGTAATTTTTGTGCATACCTCTCAGGCGCTCGATGGCAGATGGCAGCTGTTGCAGGCGTTTGTAGACTGGACTGGCAAGCGTACTGGAATCGTACAAGGTATGAGCTGGAACCGAGTTTTATTTTGATGTCGATTTGGTACTTTTGTTTCTTTTTTTTATCCGGAAAAAATAATAATAATACGAGAAACACTCTCAGTCCGAACGTTTCTGTGCATTCAGAGGATTCGGATGGTCATCCGGCGGAGGTTTTTTTTTGGATGGGTTTGGCTGTGTCGAGACACGGATAAAGGCTGACAGGGACAATAAAACGCGACCCGTTTCGAAAGCAATTGTCGAAGTGAACGTGCCGGAATAAGCTTCGTTTGGCGATACATCCGCCGAGAGACTGTGCTTGTGCGTTTGTTGGAACGGAAATCCCACACCGGTGGATCAAAAAAAAAAAAACGTGTCTTGGAAGGAAGGATAAAAGTTCTCCGACCGGTTTTTGTACGAGATCAAAGCATTTTGTTTTGTTTTTAACCTTACTTTTATCTGAAATTTATTCTACACGCAGCGAAAATGAGATATGCCTCGAGCTGCATGGAATAGGGGACGCTTTGGATCTTTCGCTACTGACATCGATCTATTGGTGAACAAAGCAGCAAAAAAAAAATCATATGCATATTGATCGTAACTACTGGACCTTTAGCGTAGCGTACGAACGATTCTAACTCACTCCTATTATCCTATTCCAAGAAAGAATGTCACATTCTCGTCTCACCGCACCAGCGTGCATACTTTTAGGCGCCATCACAGTAAAAAAAGGGTAGAAATGGAAATTGGTTTGTCACGTAGTTGACTGGTTCATCCCCTGGTGCCTTTTTCTATGTTTTTTTTTCTGTGTTGCTCTGTCACATCACTGTTCTACCCTTTTCACAGCCAACTGTATGGTTTTTTTTACCCATTTGCTCATGCTTCGGGCGCGAAACATTTTTGTCTTCCCAGCACGCTTACACGGTTCAGATCGTTTTGCAGAATTTTTGCCTATTTCCTTCATGAGTCTATTGCGCTGAATGCTAGTTTTATACTTCGCCCACTTTTGTTTTGCGTTTTACCAACGCCGCTGCTATCGCTGCTTTCACGCGGCACCCCGGAGGGTGCATTTTTTTTGTTATTTGCCTTACGCCAAAAAGGTAGGCAACGCGCTTTACATTTTACTCCTTTTCGCGGTTTACACGCTGTGTTTGGTTGGGCGCTATAAAATGGATCGCATAAGAGTGAACAAAAAATTAAAACTTTACAATCGCACCCACATTCCGTACCGTTACGCGACCCCCTTGCTCTTCCACTCTCGCTTCCTCTCTTACAGCCACGCAAACACGAACACACTCAAATCCAGTAAAACGGGGAACGATTCGGCGTACCGGACCTTTGGGATTGTAATGAATCTATTGTCCGAGCAGAAGTTTAATTAATTTTCATCCACACATCATCGAATCGACAGTGACTCACAAAGACGGTGGAGGGGTTGGGATGGACGCCAGTAGTGGGGAGCGCGGAGTAATTTGCGCCATCGGTTTGTCGGAGCCACGACTTTTACGCTCGCACCATCGGGCACCGAACAGTTCCAGATGGGAATGGGGTTGGATTTAAAATTAAAAATTTTCATCTACTGCTGCAACTGCTGGCCGCTCCATACTGAACCGAAACTTGATGCGCCCTACCCAAACGAATGTCAGTCGTATCGTTGTTCGTTCGGGGTGGGAGGGGGGAAAAAGGACACGGCTCGAAATCCGTAAGGTGACGCTTCAAATGCTACCCCGTTCAGTGTGGAACGTGATACAGAGCAGCCGGAGTCGTAACATCGCAATCGAGACGCATTAATCGCTCTTTCTTCCGGCGATTACGGTACCATATTGCATGGGGGGGGGGGGAGGAGGGGAATGCAGGAGGAAGAGGTAAAGGGGTGGATTTAAGTAAGACATGCGCCAACGCTTATTTGCAGCACCGTTTGTAGGAGAGAAATAAAAATAGTTCAAAAATCAGCTCCGGTGTGATGTGTCTAGTATACCATTCGGGCGCTTTTTTGGACAGTGGGCACAGTGGGTCATTTCGAACAAATAACGCAATAACGTTGAAAAATAATTATTGTACCATTTCTTAAATAAAAATCACTTATCTATTTAGATTACTAAACTATACCACTTTAAAAGGTAGAGTATAAAAAATGGAAATAAAACAGTTTTAAATGGAAGAGAAAGTATTATAAACATGAAAATTTACGGCGTTTTAAGAGATTCGGGAAATAATTTAGAAATTTGTCAACCTTTATCGCCACTTCCGGAAAAAATAAACATTTACTTCAAAGTGCAACGATTTTTGGAATTTTATTCCGGTCCGTGACCATTGTGCAAACTGGGTGTAACTGTGTTGTTCGCAATCGGATACTAAACTATCTTTGTGTCTTTCTTGCACACTCTCTCTCTCTCTTCCGCTCTCGCTCACAATTTTAATCATTCTCCCGAGGAACCAGCTTAATGGTTGCAATTCCAAACATCCCAAGAATCTCTGTCATTGCACCGAGGACGTGACTGGAGCTGTCTACGACGTGTCGGAATTGCATCTTCCTTCCTTCCTTCCTTGTGTGTATGTGTGTGTGTGTGGGTGAGCGTAAGATAAGCCATAAATAAACACGAAACAAACGCAATCGAGCTTTTCGGAAGGGGAGGTTGGATCAGACACCGGACTGGGACTCCCATTCCCACCCCCCCCCCCCCCCGGGCACGACCGACACATTGTTGACACCGAAATCGAGTTAATTTGTGGATGGCTTTAGCCTGGGTGTCCGGAACGGAGCTACCGTTTCGAATGCAAATGAGATTGTTTATCCGAAACTGCAGTAGACGGTCGTTCGAGTCCTTTTTAGCGAAGGCGCCATAAATCGGTTGCTCGTTTGTATACGCTGTTGCAGCAATTCAGGCGCGTTTGGGTTGGGGTGTGGTAGCTTCTTTAAAGGGTGCGGCGGAAGCAGGGGAAAAAGTGCAACCGGTGGCAAAGGAAGGAACAGTCCAACGTTTATGAACCAGTTTCTTTGTGTGATAATAAATTACCCCCGGGGACCGAGTGCCTGTTACGCTGTTTGGGTTTGGTTTTCAATTTTATACCCTGCCACACGGAGTGTCCACAGAGTGGTCCGGTGGCAAATGGAGCCATTCCGAAGCCGAGGCTTATCTGCTTATCTGCACCACAATCCAAAAACCTCTGGAAGACGGGCACAGGCACGGTGGAAACGTAATCCTTTTAGCCGCGCGGTACGAATGCATCCAGGACGGACATCGATCACGCGGTATGACAGGGACGGGGTTCGTCGCTTGGTCCGAAGAAACTCGCACACGATCTTTTCGGTAGCACGTGAATACCCCCCACCCCCCACAAATACCCTTGTCGCGCGTTTTCATTAGCTTAATTTTGCCTGCCCCAAGGATTGGAGTTTCTTTGTTTATTGCGATAAAGAAAGATCCCACCGTCGGAGCGGACAGTACCGGGGAAGAAAAAGGATTTGCTTTATTTGATTCGGTTTCTGGTTTGGTTTTGTGTACCTTTTTTTTGTCTTTTGTGCTACCCCTTGGTGGGTAGGAAGGATGCAATGTAATTTGCATAATTTACTGCCCCAAGATTAACGGAAGAATTAATTCATCAAAAGGCGCATAAACAACAACCGGGCAGTTTGTGCGCGATGGAGTCGCCTGGTACACCAAGTACCATTAATGAATGATTTATACGAACGTAAGGTTGGTTTATTGCATCTGGCCTACGACTCGCCTTCCACACCTTGATTTTTGGTTGTTTGGTGTCTTTTACAAATGATTTCTCGTTCAATTAAAAACGAGGAAAACAACAAAACTCTTTAACTCCCTATAATGGTAAATTGTAAAAAAAACGCAAACACAAAAATCACTCAGAACTAAAGGGTTACACCCGGGATCGCGTGTTAAGCACCTGTTAATTATTACACCATGCTGTTTCCTTCCGAAAAAAAAAAGAATTCCCCCATTGGCGCGGAAAACCCGACGAGAAAGGGTTTGTTAATTTTTTAATTAAAGTCCACGCCGCAACAGAAACGTCATTGATTTCTGTTTTGTAATTTTTTTTGTCGTTTTCCCAACATGAAAAATTATTAAGCAAAGGTGTCATTTGTATTTTTTTTGTATGTGTGTGTGTGTACTTTCTATCGTACCCCTTTGTGTGTTGTAACACAAATTGGCAAATTGACTGCCACTTGTTTTCATTTTGTAGTTTGACTTTTCGATTTTGCGTGTTATTCGGTTTTTTTTTTGCTGCCATTTGTTTGTACCATTTCCGGTTCATTGGGTTGATTTTTTGTGCGTTTGATGTACAATTTCCGTTCATCACGTTGGTATGGGTGTGTTTAATAATATGTCGCCACCGGTATCGAAACCTATAGTTTTGTGTTGTCGACATTTCGCTTTCGCTTTCTCCCTTCTGGATGGATGGTCGGTTGTGGAGGTTTGAAGGGGGAGAGGAGAGTGATTGGTAAGAAGTTTTTTTGAATGGATTTCCAACACTCTAACGCATCGTGCAACATATGGTTAGCATAGGGTTTAGGGGATTTTTTTGTGTTTTTACAGTGCGTAACAAAACTAAAGCAGCAAATATATAAGAAATATCGCTCCTGCACATCATTTTAATATTATTTCACTGACACATCTACATATTTTAAAAGGCAATTTCATCAGTTTTATAACAAAAAATTAGATCCATACCGTTTGTTTAATAAAAATAGCACGAATATTCGGTAAGGAACCCTAATATTAACACGGCAGGGTTCGTCCAACATTAGAAAAATTTCATTCGAAGATTTTTTACATCAATTGTATTTTTTTTAATTTAAACGTATTTTATGCACCGTAAAAGCTATTTTTCTTAAGTGACGTTAAGCTGTAAAAATCAATGGAAAATTATATTCGACCTTATGAAAAAATAGTGTATTAGTGTTAGTAAAAAATATGCAAAAATCATAAAAAATGAATTTTCTTTCCATTCCAATTTTGTCGAACATATTTCCTACCCAACTCTTCAAACTTTTACGTTACGGACTGTAGAATGAGTGATGCATAGGAGCGCTTGAAGTGAGCTGTAACTCTGCAATCGGTATTATCATTGACCTCTGGAGGGTATTATTCGCCTTTTCTTCCACCCTATTAAAATAGGAAACAATATCAGGTTAAAGGTATTTATTAGCATTGGGGGGACTTGAACTCTTTTAATTCCAATTTGTCACAAAGGTATCAAACTGTTTCGAATTATCTGCAAAAAAGAAATTGTTCACAAATTTTAGCTGATTTGCCATTTTGTTTAGAGCGCGGGCGTACTAAATTGTAAATTGTGTTTAATAATTCCACGAACAAATTTATCGTGCACATTACACTCCGCTCATTAAAGGCCAGTCGACATGCGGTCGCTATCGAAATTAGCCATCAAATGTCACCGTCCGATAGAATTAGATTCGATCGAAACCCTTTAATTTTTTTTTAGTTTTCCTCAAATTAGTCTACCACAATCTACCAGCGAAGAGGAGGGCGAGAAATAATTGCATTGTAACTCCCCCTGCTCGTTTTCGGGGCTGAGTGAAAGATGGCGCCCATTTGCATGTCAAGGTTTCCCGTTTTTCCTTCCCGACGTGTGAGTACACGGGGTGCAGGTCGATTAAGGGGAACCGATTAGCGTACCTGTAGCGAATCGTTCGCCGAAAGTTATCGAACCCCGGGCAGCCTTCGGGGGTCCGATTAAGTCCGATGGGTCGGCCATCGGGTTGATGGTGGTGCAATTTGACGAAGAAAGAACCCATTGAGTGATGTGGGTGCATTATCCTTAAATTACCGTGCCGTATATGACGGAAACAAGGGAAACATTTATGGTTATTTTGACGTTGTTGTTTTGCTTTTCGCCTAAGGCATCTTTGTTTTGTGGGGTTAAGGTACGGATCATACCAACAAAACAAAACAAAAAAAAAAGGAAGGACAAAGTTCGAACCGGAATCGCAGATGGTCAAATTGTTTGACCTCAGTTTGTACGGGGTAATAAAAGCAAAAAGGGAT
>KB664054.1:4199639-4511991 GCA_000349025.1 Anopheles minimus | reverse complement strand
AAGGTTCAGCTATACTTACCGTGTCCTTGGTTTGGGCGCGAGCGCTGCGTTGACGGCATCTTCAGGCACCAGCGTTGTTGGCAACCGTACCGGTCAACAGCAGCGATGAAACTGTTGAATTTTTGCAGAAGACTGCGTACTCTAATCTGCTCTTTCTACTATCAGTGTCACCGCACCAATGCAGTGATTGGTTTCTGGGAAAAATCTGTCTCTCTCACACTGCTGGCAGTTGTGCACTCAACGTGCCGCGAACGATTACATTACGAAGCATGAGTTATACATATAAAAACTAAGCTTCGTGGTGACCGTCTACCTCACTAACATGAGCTGAGCTGGGCGAGAGCAGAAATGAGATCTCTCTTTGCTCATTCCGTATGGTGGTGTCATGCTGTTTTTCAATTGTACCTTGTTGAGTGAGCTACGCACACTCGGAAGAGTTTCAGTCGTTAGCTGCTTCATAGTGAGACCTATCATTTGGAAATCATTCTTATCATCACTACGATAAACTTTAATGTAAATGTTTCGCTTCCCATTCAAGCCAGGCAATCACGATGATGTCATTAATTGCTGGTCGTTACTGAATAATATTTATCTAAGAAGGAGCCCCTTCCATTAGTGAGAAAAATCCTGACACAATTTTATTGGTGAGCAGAGTGAGTGAGGCCCTCACTCAACCAACATTATACGTGCTTCTAAGAAAGTCAGAATACATGCCAGAATACATGTTCAGAATACATGCCAACCAACAATTACAGAAATGGTAATCTAATGGTTTGCTAGCAGCAAACCAGGTTTTTTCCAAATGTCTGTATTGGTGAATGATACTCGCATACCGAATGTAAACGAATGGCCAAAATTAAACCGCGCCGTGACATCTCCGAACTGTCCGCTATTTGTTTGTTTAAGATTGCTGAATCTTAACCCCAATCATGGATTAAGTGGACGCTATTTATAGATATCACTTTCAGCAATCTACTCACAAAAAAAATTGTTTTCATCGTTAGTGACGTGAGGTTTATCGCCGAGTAAAGAGAAAAAGGGTTTAACGTTGAAGAAAGAAGTTTCTAATGAAATAAAATAAAAACATTATTCTGACACGCGCGCGGACACGATACACCCAGTCGCATCGTCTTCATTACCCTCGGCCTGTGCGATTGATACGTGGTGTGGTCGGCAGTGTTGCCGGTTTATTTTTTACGACTATTCTCATCTACTTCCCTTTTTCCCTGTTTAATTGTTGACCATCTGGTTATAGCTATTCGTTTTTCGCTACAATTGTTTTCTTTTATCATTAGTGTCTTTCTGTACTTCTGGTTGTATTTGTATTGTGACTGTTATCATTACTACTACCACCACCATCATCACCGCTACTGTTTTTGAGAGACGAACCGGTTTAAACTGAGCGAGTTAGCTATTCTATCTTTATGAGAGAGAAGACCCTACACGGTTGGCTGCAAGAATAGAACTAGTTAACAAATATATTGATCGAAGCTATGTCTGTGTTAGGCCGTTAGCAAGAAATGATCGGACCCGGATCAACTGATGCCTCTACTTGACCTCGACTTGATTTAGTCATTTATGATATCTCACTCACTCTCATGATTTATCGGTAAACCAACAGACTTAACTGTAAGCCGGGTCAACGTCTTTAAATCTTGACATACTTTATATTTCCAGGTGGGCATGAAAAAAGAAAACACTTTGGTGCGATTGCATTGTTAACCGGTGTGTACTGACATTGTGTGTTGGAGCGCTATTGCCATATTCGACTCAATTCCTAAAAAAAAAGTGAAACATTCGAAAAGCGCAACCGACACAACTGGTTGTTGAAGAGCGGGAGGTAACAGCGGATTTAAAAATAAAAAATATTTATTTATTTATTTGGAGCGGATTAAGGCCACTAAGCCGTATTATCAGATTTTTCTTAAAATAATTTACAATAATTTTGTTAATATTAGGTGCAATTTGGGCAGCTCTTCACTGATAGTTTGGAGGTGTTTAATTTGCTTTGCGATTTCTTTTTCTTCTTTTGGCATTAGTTTGTAATCGAAGAGGTACATTTATCGCTTTCGGCTTAGGTTTTATCGACCAGGTGATAATCAGGGAAGGGCCTAAGCTCCGTTGGTTCAGTATTAGCAGAGCTTTTACACCTTTTTTATCTATGAAAACTTGAAGATTTCGCAAGTGGCTATCCGCAATCCCATAATCCAAATTCCACAGAAAACCTGCGGGCTATTCTTGGATCGATAACGATAACAAACTAACATGACGTACTGGTTACGGCATAGAGCATATCAGAGAGTACATGTTTGCCAAATTAAATAAATTACCAAATAAATTTTGTTCTGTCTAAATTAAATCCAATATAAATAACTCGAACAATCGGTCACTGATCTATGATTTTAAAAATCCTGCAAGCATAGGGTTTCCTTAGAATCAAGCTGTGATTTCGCATCGTTTTTTTGTTTTATAAATTTACATTTTATATAAAAATGATGCACACGAACAAGTAGTGAAATAGATTGTAAAATCATGTTAATCAAAAATGTGGAAAATTTGTTTTCTGAAAATAATGGCAACCAAAAAAAAAGATGGTACTATTTTTATTTCATACAGTGTACCTGTTGTTCTATTTCCATCTACACTTCTTCTTTTTTCTGTTCTTGTTTATTGTATCCCGCACTATCATTCTTCTTTTGCGTCTTATATAGTTGACCAGTTGCGTTTATATACCTTTTCGTTTAATTTGCGTTTCATTTTACGTTTCTGTTTTTCTTTTCCTTACGGTCGTTTGGTTCCCATTAACATTTTGGCACTGTTTTGAAAGTCATAAAATAAAAACTCGTTAAATATTTTCACCATTGTTTACTTTTTCTTCTCGCCTTTCTTCTTTAATTTTCTTCTGCCTCATCCCTGCCACAATATTTTTGCCTGGTCAAGTGAAAGGATCAAGATTTTCGCTTTCCTTTTTTCGCTCTCGGTAATGAATGCAGGACGCACAAACAAAATGGTTTGAAAAAAAAGGCAATGACATTTATGTGTCATTTCGCTTTGTTCGGAAGCGCCCATAAAAAAAAACTGCATCCACCCGGTAAACAAAAAAAAAAAAAGGACGAAATGTGGCGAGCAACAAAATAACTAAATAGCTTCCCTTCCAGGTTGTGGAGGCCTACGGTTAACCCTTCCTGATGCCCGGTCGCGGTGTGGTCCCTGCGGTGGTCGAACGATTGCCGAACCATTTACCGGTCGTAAAAGTGATGATGACGGTTCTAGCCCGGTTGGTAGCAGGGTTTTTTTCCCCCCCCACGTAGCGCAATGTGAAAATAAAACTGAAACGTCGTAGCACAAACAGAAACGACCATTCGGCCGCACCTTCGGGAAGGGTGAAAGGATGATAACGAAAAGAAGAAAAAAACAAAATGCTGTAAAAATCCTTCCCGTATAGTTTGATTACCTTCCTGCAGGGAAGTGGGCACCGATAGAAAATGGACATCACCCGTAAACGAGTCATAATCCATAAACGCATCCATTTCCACTCCAGCGCGAGTGGCACTCAGATAATTTTCCCGATCAACCGTGCGCCGTGCGGAACACCTTGGGTGCGTTCATTAATTTCCACTACTTTTCCACCGTGCGCCGGTTTTGATGGAGTCGAACTTTACTACCGGTGGAAATAATTTCATAAAAATAATTTCCTTCAACCCAGCGCCCGGGGCGGGAAATAAAAACCCGGTCACAGGTGGTGGCAACTAGTTTTATTCCACGTTAAGTTCCCACCGGTGTGTGGACCCAACCCCCCGGTCGCAAAATGCACTGCGGATATTACGGTTCGTCATGAACCTCGGTTTTGTTGTTTTATTTTTAATCCGGCACCAGAACTTTTATTGGTTAGCTCCGTACGCAGGCAGTGAGTGTCCCCGTGTGTTCCTGGCCGTCATTAAAATATGGTAAAAACCTTGAAGGGCTAGTTTTATTTGCTACTCGAAGGTAACGTTCGTCCAGCAGAAACAAAGCACGATTCACTCCGGAATTATAATCTTCATTTCGCTTTTCCTTTCCCATCCTCCTCCATTCATAATATTCCTGCGTAGCCGTAAAAAGATACGTCACCCGCACAATATTGGACGGCGACAAGTGGTTCCGCCCGTCCCGTGTCGTCTTTATGCAAATAATTTAATATTTGAATAGATGCGTCCATCGCCTGAAGGATGGACAGGCCCGGCATGCCGGATTGCGATAACTAGCCTCCGCCGGTTCCGATTCCTGCTTCGCGTCCGGTCCGAATATATTACCCATCGGCCTTAACGGGCTTAAAAATCAGTAAAATTTTACGATCACCTTACCACCGGGGACGGTATCCTTAGGATTCTGTACCGAATCTTGAAGACGAAAGAAACCTCCAACAAGAAAACAAAAAACAACAAACAAAGGCAGCTTCTGTTTCACGCCATACAACAAAACACATAACTTAAACACCCCCTCACTGGGATGGGGTGAAATAAAAGGATTAACCCCCGTTTTTGCCACACTTCTACGAGACGCTGGCAGTAAATCGGAGTTTGCAGGGTCAGGAGCAAATAAACCGCGAGCTCCCGCGGGCGCCGGCCATCTTTACAGGCGTTGTCGTTTGCCGGAATTAAGTGCCTCACCCGGTGGACCCGAACGGGTAGGGGTGGCTTTTATTTTACTTGTTTTTTTTTTGGTTACTGATGAAAAATGATTTCATTACCAAGGTGATTGGCTACCGGAATGCCCATTTTCCGGAATGTCTTCAGGAAGATTTCCGTTCCGGGGTCCGTCTGAAGATGGCGACGTTTGGTTTATCGCTACCCTCGAGGGGTAGTTTACGATTTTACTACCTCGTTTTGTAAAGGAACAAAACCTGGAGAGTAAGATTAAAGATTTATACAAAAAAAAGTATCTAAATGCACGAAATGACCAGCCGGAGCATTCACGCCAATAAAAGTACGATTTGAATTAATGTACCACTGATTGAACAGGATGGGGTTTCCCGACCGACGAAAAGGGGTGCGAATTGTAATGGATGCTTCGGGTGGAAGGGGAAGGTTGGAGAGCAAGGGGAGAATTGTTGGAGAAGCATTCAGGATCGAACGTCATCACGAAATGACAGCTACGGTACTTCAGCACGAAGATGCGAGCAATAGCCCAAGGTACCTCCATAAATTCTCATTCTTCCGTCCTGGAAGTATTCAATGTAGAGAGTTAAGCACTCCACTCCCGCGACACGTGTTTGTTTTAGTGGGGACCGCATGCGGTTCTAATTGTTGTGCCGCTGCTACCCAACAGCACGCGCCTCGCAGTGTCGACCGATGTAAGGAAGACTGCGGAGCGAACTACCGTACATATAATTGACTCTATTTATGCTGAAGATGACGCAACGTGTGGAGTAGTTTTATTGATCGAATGCAATGCGGCTGTGTCTGCTCCTGCTTAGGCAAGGTTTTGTGTGTCACGCAGAAACATTAGCATTGTGTAGGTTAGCTTCACCAGACTGGCGAATGCTTCGCTGGACATCTCAAACATTCCACCGCAGCTAATGCCGAGCGTCTTCTGCGATTTGCTCATCATGATCAGCAGGGAGGAGCGTACCTGTCTGTAGCGGCTACCATTCGGTGCGGTGTACTGCAACTCCATCGGCCAGGCAAGGTTGTACAGATGCATACCTATCTGAGCGTTCTGTAATGGAGTTTCAGCTCTATGAGTAATAGGCCAATCAGCTCCCTGACAGCTGATTAAATCTTACCATATCATTCAGCCGATCGACAAGCTGACAGCACCAGTAACACTCAAGAAGCAGCGCAAAGAGAAACCCGCTCAAGATAACGCCGTAGGTTGTCGTCCCGTTGGCCGTGATTATGAACGTACCGATCGCGAGAAACAGTGCGGCCGAGTAGAACATCACCAGGAAGGTGGTCTGCAAGAATGGTTTCAGCTTGTCCAGGTGCGAGATGAAGGTTTCGTGACGTTTGACCGCTTGGGTGATGTTGCGCTCCAGTCCCGGCCAGAACTCACCGTCGTTTCCGCTTCCCGCAAACAGTTGACGGTATTGCACTGCAATGTCTACCAGCTCATCGTACAGCCCCATCATGATGGAGTTCATGCCCGTCAGTGACACGTTGTACGCGGCAGCCCAGCGTGATGCAAAGTCGAACGAAAGCACATGCAACGCTATTATCATAGGCCATCCGAGCTGTACCAGATTCGATGGCAGTTCGTACAGCTCTTGCCGATACGTGCCCGAGAAGCAAAACACCAAGCGATCCGCGAGTCCAATCAGCTGAAACATGATGGCAATGTTGACGATCCTCCGATAAGACCCACGATGCGTCCCAGATATTGGTCCCGTGCGGTTTCGTTGCCGTCTGAGGTAGCGCTTGAACTCTTCCACGTTCGGCAGATACCAGCGGACCACCAGCATACGCACGAGCATCATCGTCAACACACCGAACGTATTGCCGTAGTGGAGTGCCTTTTCAAAGTTACCGGATGCGTCGAATAGCCCCAAACAAAACCGATCTGCCCATACCGCGTACTGGAACAGCTGAACCGTTCGTGTTAGAAAGAACAACACACGCGTCCAGAGTCGCGACCGAAACCCTTCCACCAGATAGAACCCGGGCAGGGCGAGCAGTATCTCATGCGGGCGAAAAAAATCACGCTCAATGTAAAGACGCTTCAGGGAGCGCCTGAAACGCGGCAATAAGGCTGTGATCTGCATCGTACGCGCGTTACCAATCGACTATCGCGCAGTGATCGTTTGGTCGCAAAACCGACACGCTCTCGGCCACAGCTAATTACGTTTCACAAACTTTCCCTAAACATCGTTCGTTGTGTTGCAAGAAAAAGGAACCGATGCGATTAAATATTGACGAACTTCACAGGAAGGGTGGCGGGACTTTTTCTTGTGGCAAAAGTTTCTTTTACGTACGTCGCGGGGATCAAGTACTGAGGAGATAATTATTTATTTGTTTTTCTTCTTTCAAACACCTGGTATAATCCCATTCCTTTCGTTATATTACCAATACAGCGATAATTAGGTGTAGTAAAACTTTATAAAGTGTCCTTGACGATTTAATGGTAGGTTTGGCATACAACTCCTAAAGGTATGCAATTTTTTACATTATTCTGAATGTTAGATGAGCGTATGACGACTAATATGCCTTTTGGAAAATTTACCTTTACATACATGTGAAGGGGTTTTAATGTTGGAAAAATTAAAAAAGGTAAATGCATACATCTAGGCGCAAAATGACATTTCATGCACTACAGCTCAAAAACATTGCTTTGTACCAATTTGTGTCCGTTTTTCACTAGCAATCCTAGCAAAGGATTTATTTTCGCCTTGGCACATGTTGATGTTGCACACCAACAACATCAACCGGGCCAGACGTTTACGATTGTCGGTTCACTACTTGTACTGCTGCACATTTAATTCAACTACCGGACGAAATCAAAGCGATAAATCTGGGTTTTTTTTTGTTGCCCCGGGTTTTGGATGATGGGCCATAAAATCGATACTCAAACACATGCACCCCGTCACACACACACACACACGCGCGCGAGTGCCAGTAAGCACAGCGAAGATCGTAAAATCTCCAACAAGCAACGAACCTTTCTCAGTGCGGGTAGATGAATTGTAAGCGTGGAAAGGGTTTAACGTTGGTGTATGATTTGGATCTTTTCGAGTTTCCGGAGAATGGGGTTTCTTATCGCTTCCCCCTTTTTTGTCCTCCACCCACCCTCCACCGGAAGCGGCACATTGTGCTCGGAGTATGGTTTCGCGCATACGAATCAATTTTCCGTGAACCATTTTCCCGCCATCGCCGGGGGTTTATAGTTTCGCATTTTCCTGCCAACCCAAAACTGTACTGGATGTGTGAGTCAACGTACCGATTGGTGCTGATTTTAAGTGCGCGTACGTGATTTTGAATGTTGTATGTGGCCGGTAGTTTTCCTCCTTTTCCTCCAGTGCTGTACATTGGCAAGCATAAAAATCACTATAAACTGATTGGCAGCATAAAACTGGCGCCGTTAAATTTAAGGTTCCGTACCTCCGGGTTTTCCCTCGCGTGGAAGAGAAATCACCCACTTCATGAGTGTATTTTTTTGTGTGTGTTTTGTTTTGCAGAAAATTCAATCAATGCTAGGGGACAAGGATGTAGGAATTTCGAAGCAGTCGAAACGATTTCCCAGGATTTGCTCTTCTCCCGGGGTACGTATAATCGGTTGCCTGTTTTATTGTGTGTTGTTTGGTGAATTTTCACAACAATGCAGCACACAAACGAAAGGAAAAACACCTCAGTACCATCTTGGCGCCTACCGCCATTGTTGCGCACATTTGCCACTTTACGGTGATTTATTTACCGTTGTCGTGTTAATTATCTGCCTAATTGCGTGAAGCGCGTTAGCACACATTTTCCTACCTTCCAAAAATCGCGCCGTCACTAATAACAATAAAAAAAGTCAATTCACTTTCTTAGCTTTTATTTATTTACTTTTTTTCCCAGACAAAATCGCAGACCCTTCTTGTGCTGGTGCCGGTCGGCCAAAAATCCTTTCCCTTGGGATCGATAATAATAGTACAAAAGGAAAAGGATTCAAACAGCAGCAAGGTTGAAAAAGAATCGCAATACCTAACCATCAATCAAATCAATCAAATTCGGTAAGTTATGGGAGATTTTGCTTTTTTTTTCATCCTTCTGTTACTTCACCCTATCTTACCGGCATTGAATTTTTAATCCTTTGTCGGGGAGGCAAAATAACGATTACGGGTAATCGATTCCAATTGCGTGCGCACACTCCATCCACTGTTGGACTAATCCCGGTGCGCTAAAATGCGGGAATAACAAAACATTTTACCCCGGGAAAATCGAAAACCTGAGGGATAGAGCTTCTTGCGGCTTGACTTCTTGCGTCGGTTTCAATCTTTCCGTCATGACTTTAGCTGTGGCGATTAATCATAGGGGTTTGCGGAAGACGGTTAATCGCGAGAAGCGAACCCGGGGTTACAAACCCTACCTGGGAGTGATGGTTCCTTTTTCCCGAAACAAATTAAAAAAAAGCAACCCGGCGAAATCGGGTGCTTCTTGAAATCCGTGACAGAGTGGCATCGATCGAAGTTGACAGCAGTACTCTGCCCTGCTAATAACGTCCTTTGTGTGCGTTCAAATTTCGTTCTCCTTCAGCGAATGGTTCGCCATTTTCCGTGCTTGTTTGCTTGTGCGTACCACAAAACGGTGGTTTACAATGGTTACCCTTTTGTTGTTTAATTTGTACATGTTTGACTAATTGATGAGGAACGTGCGTGGATTGGAACGGTGTGGCTGTTACGACCATTCGATTAACGTGCGAAAAGGCGCTTGGATACTGAGTCGTGATTAAATCACGACATAAAATGTGATGTACTTTAGGCTATTCAAGAAAACACAACAATCTTCTTTTGAGTAAGTCCTTTCATGTGAAGTAATCGAGTTTGAATTTAACATTGAAATCTCTGGGACTCTCTGCTCGTTTTGATATACCTCAAGATAAATAAAAATCATGTTAAATGTAAGGACCCACTTCGCTCTTTCGACTGAAGAGCGTCTTTTGTGTACTGTAAAAGTAGCTCTTCTGAAGATCTCTGACGCTTAGAAGGTAGTCTAGACAGCCCTATGTTTTGACAAGTCCCAAAAGCAGTTCGAGACGTAACTTCAGAGCCTTAGACGAATTCTTGTCCCCTCAAAACCTGAGTAGTAAAAATCTTCACTTTGAGGGCGCTGAAAAGTGGAACTCCGCCCCGATTTGGATGCAACTCTCCTGATCAAAGAGATCTCAAAAACTAATGTCCCAGCACTCCGTTGGATAAAAAAGCCCCTCAGTTCCGGACTTTGGGCTCCTGAACTTTTTTAAAATCAACCTGTGATAGCAAGCCCATACTTCATTATCTACGACCGGGAGCCGGGGAAGCTCGATGACAATTGCACCTCCATGTAATATTTACCGCATCAGATTCGAGGAACTATCTACTGAAGTCTGGGCTACAAACACTCTTTACGTTTAAGACCCTCAAAGTGCTGAACTAACCACTGGAATCACATTTCACAAAACTGAGCATAAAGTAGACAAGTTGATTTAATTGCAAAGTGTCTTTGCCTTGGAGATCACACAAGATTCATACATTAGGTACCTCAAAACCTGTTGATATAAATGGAACCGGCCATATTCAATTAGCTTGGTGTCCTTAAATGTAGTATTACAGCCCCAATTAAACATACCTTGGGATATCTTTGAAATTAATATGGATGGGATATCTTGAAGTGAGTTTAATAAACCCTTAACTAAATGTCAAAGTTCCAGAACTGCTTAACATCTTACATATCAAGTCTCGAACTTTTGAGAATACTTGGACCAATATTAAGAACTCATATCTAAAAATTCTTCCCAAAATATAAATGCTCTTCCGAAGTTATTATTGAACACTCTGAACATGGAAAACCTCAACTAGAATATATTTGGAAACAGTTTAAAGATAAAATCCATTAGCATTATAACAAGCGGGGTCTATTAACACAAATTTGCCACCAGAGAAATGCGTAATAAATAACAACCTACCGTAACAGCTCTTAACTGTGCTTACAACGCTCACTCAACTCCTTTTCCTTGACTAATAGAGTTCATGCTATCAAGCTCGCAAATACATTGTACCGTCCTGTTCCCTTTTGTGTTCCCCGCCGCTCAGATTGACCAGCAATGCAACAAAGGGGGTGCCTCGTACTCGTTTTCCAGCGGTGCACAATTACCGTACCGACATGGTTGCCACTTTAAAATCCCGTCATCTCCGCCCTGTCACGCACCAAAACCCCTAAACGGATGCTCCGTCCCTTACGTGTCCGTGTGAGTGGGTTTTATTTTTTCCAACCAGCAAATCAATCATTGCGATTATTTCGGCAAAACTGTCACAAAGCGCACCCGAAATGGAGAATATAGTGTACATTGAGCGACCACCGCAAGCGGTAAGGAAACCAAGGAAAAGAACAGGCTCGAAACAAGGAAGCAAAAAAAAAAAATAACAAGGGTTGGAAAAGAGCACACATAAGGGTAGAGAGCTGAAGAAAAGGGAGTTTTTTTTTGGGTTGGGGGAAATATCGCAACAATAAAGCAGCTTCCAAAGTGGCAAGCTTCGTCAATGAAGGTAGCAATAGTGGTTCATTATGTTCAGAGCCTTGGCGTTTTTATTCTACTCCTGTCTTTTTCCCTCCCCAAAAACCAATCGGGCCCTCATTTTCTGTTGATCTCCGCTATTGTAATCCCGGAGCAAACCGTAGCAACCCTTTTTTTGTCCTCCTCGTTGTTGTTGATGGTGTTTGTACGTTTGCGGGACGAAGAAAGATCCTGGACGTTTTTATTTTATCACTTTACAGCCCGCGGTTTAAGGGATGGAAGTGGAAGGGATGGAGAAAGCGGTGTGCGGCTGGTTTTGGAAAATGTTTCAAAATCGATCGGATGACAAATGATTTGTTTGAGAAATATTTATGACGCCACGCGGATGGGGAATTAAAGTGCAAAAGGCGTACGGTAAGTGTCGTGGAGATAAATCACCGACCGTTCGTTTATATCGCCAGTTTGTACGATTGAGTACACTGTTGATAGGTAACACCTGAAACATACTGTTCTGGTTTTTTATTTATTAGGGGAAAAACAGCTTCTTAACTTTAACTCTTCGCTTTCGGATTTGAGTTGTGAAATTTTAATCATCACATTAGTATAATAAAACATGGCTTAACTAAACCAAAAACACACACATGGAACACGCTTGATTTCTTTAGGTAAGATCATTTTTTAATTATTTTCAAATGTTAGTTTTGAGGAATCTTGAGTATTTTCACAAGACACTGATATGATGTAAAATATGAAAAATGTTTTCGTACGAATAAAAAGTTATTATACATTTGAATTTTTCAATAAGTTTGTTTATAATCCAAATCAGCTTTTATTCTGAAATTATTTTTTTTTTATCTATGAACATTTCACTCGACAGACATTCAAAATAATTATATTAGCGAAGACACATTAGATACTAAAACGTCAGAGCTACAGGAAATTTCAATTAGCCAAGACACAAACCGAAAATACTCAGAATCGGTATTTAATAATTATTATAGTAAATAGCGACTAATTTTTGACTCGTGAGGACATTAGGCGGATGCGAAATATGCAAATGCCCAATGTACACTCTAACGAAGACTTTGTAGATTTTAGGTTGTTTGGTGGCACTCTAATGACATGTCCAGAAAAGGGAAAATAATTTAATACTTTGAATAGTTTGTCATTATTGTAGAATAAGTATATTTAGGAATCGCTTTGAGTTAAGTCACTCGATGTTGCAATGTGCAAATTGAATATATTTGTGCTCTCATCCGTGTGGAAAAATATACTTTTACACACAAAAAAAAAACTAATTACAAAGAAAGACTTCTATCTTCACAATAAATACACCCTCAAAGTTGAAGGTTTAGATTAAATGAAGCCGTAGGGTTAAGGGTTCAGTTAAAGAAAAGGGGTAACAAAACGCAAAAGAAGCCAAAGCGGTAGGTCTGATCCCGGTTTTACGATCGATCAAACGGAACACCGAGGTTGTCGGACGCAGCAATGCGACGCCCCGAGGTATCTTGGAGAGGCACTTGCCATCACCAGATTACCGCCCCACCTTTCTTAAGCAGGGCCATATGCTTTGCATCGTGCGGACGATGAAAATGACGCTGACACGATGACGATGATGATGGGAAACTAATCCCTGCCAGGCCGGTCGGTGATCAGAACAACCGAAATAAAATCGTTTTACAGCGCCGGCGGATATTAGAGTTATTAAAAATTGCCTTCCTTCCGTTATCCCGCTCCGATACGTGTATCGGGCATGGCGTGTTTTATGGGTTTCTTCCTTTCCAGGAGAATCCTTTCTTCCATCTATAGTACGCATCTTGAGTAAAGGATTGGGCGATGAAATAGGATTACCCTTTCCCGGTACGGCAAACAGGAAGGATGGCCGCGCGAATGTTTCGGCGGGAAAATTAGATTCCCCAGCTATATTTTCCGTTTTTCCTGGTACCGGTGAAGAAGCCCATTAGTCTTATCGGACTGCCGAGGAACGGGGACACGATGCTTAACAGATTTCCCGATGTTATAAGATGTAAAAGAGCAAAAGCAAAAAAAAAATCCAACGCCCAAAAAATAAACCGCCAAAATACGCCTATAAAATTTAATTAAATTCTCCCGTTCTTTCCCACCACCCGGATAGCAGATCTTACTTTTCATAATTTAACTCCGCGACTGGAGACAGTGCCGATGGATATGATGGTCCAGCTCGTCGCTCGGGACCTTCTGTTACGGGCCGGAAATTATGACACCAAACGAGGCACAAACTCGTGCGTTCGATGAGCTTTCGGTTCTTTTTCTTGGTGTAATGAAGAATTTTCCGGAAAAAAAGGGTTGTATTAATAATTTTCACCAACCCGCGTTGGCGTTGGCGATAAGCGAACAGGATGGAGTTTTAGTGCTTTTTAATGCCCGGCCTGCTGGAACATTACCAGTGATGTCATTACTGAAGCAATTCAAGCAACGCGAGCCGACACTGGCAAATGTGGAATAGCTCGAAAAGAGCATCTTCATCTGCAGGATATAATGCAATTATTGCACAAGGACATTCCCGGCCGTCTGTCGAACACGCTCAATTATCACATCGTCCCGTGTGTTCGGTACAAAAGGCACCTCACGATGTAGTGCTGCATTGTGGAAGAGTCAGCATAATTGCCAGAAATGGCCTCGCAACATAACCGGACTTTATGGCCTTACTGAGCTGTCATTATCTTGCTGCCAGGGACATCCAGAACACCCAGGAAGTGGTCTACGACACATTTCCATCACTTGGTGTGTTCGCTCGGGCTTAAATAATTTTATTGGTGCATGATGACATCCAACAGAAGAAAGCCAAAAATCTATCACACAATTCCCGCTTCTAATGAGCCTCTGTTTTTCATGCTAGATCCTTTTCGTCCCCGGGTCTATGAGTTTATTATCTACCGTACGCAACCGAAACCCATTTGCCGGCAAACATTTTGCCTAAAATTGACCGACAAACAGACCGACCGGGAGGATAGCTATCCATCCCTAGCTACGGGTGGGCGTGTGGCCGAACCGCCAAACAACACCACGCACACACCACTTTTCCAACCGTCCGCTTTGGTTGACTCCTTCGCCGGCCGAGAAGTTGTGACAACTTGTTTTTACTGTATTGGCGTGACTTTAGCACTACCGGGAACTGTTACCGAACTGTTCGGTGCGTGTGGGTCTTTCTCCCGTTTAGCTACGGTTGCCCATTAAAACCCAGGTTCGACCTTGGGTTTCCCGAATTACTGCTAAATAAACATGTCGGCTATCCAGGGGTAAGGATCACCGAAGGAGAAGGTTGGCCACCTCCGGTGTGGCGACAACGGACCATATCTGGTGCGGCTACCTGCGTGATGTGTGGATCCCGATAAGTGGAACGGACCCAGCGGGAACAGTTTATCAGTCACCCTGGGTGGGAACGGACGGAAGGCGTTCTGGCTACTGATTCGGTTCGGACGTTTTTTGTGGACATGTGGTACCAGCATTGCGGTGATTGTTTGTGCTTCTTTCTTTTGAGTAACAGATACCAATGTGATGCAAAGGGACGTCTGGTGTGACCACCGGCGATGATGAAAGCTGAGGTTTTCGTTGGACATTCTACAGGATCTTCGAAATTCTTGCAATAAAGTTAATAATGATAAGTCTCCACTCATACCCCAACATAGAATAAACTCTCAGTCTCATTCTTAGGACATAGCCTACACTTTAATCCCAATAAAGTGTCAGAGAACTACCTTTCAGGACAAGATAACTTAATATGTCTGAGAATGCCCAAGTACAAACTACAAAAGTTAAATGTCACTTGTCAGATTGTCCAGATAATAATAGATTCTTCTAATAGTATCATCATCGGTAAGATCTTGCGGACAACTACATTTGCACATAATTAAGTCACTCGGAGCAACCAGAATTGAACATCTACTCCGAAATTTGTTGCAAGTTGCTCATTTCTTGATTAGAAGATAGCCTTGAAGAATAAAGAGTTTTTAACTATCTGGGAATTCAGGTGTGGAATTCTTGGTGTATCTCCATTGCATGTACAGTACCGATTAATGTCTGAAACTCAGGCTAAGGTCATGTAGGTAGGCTATCCTCTGTTCATCCTATATCCATTATAGGATGTCTAGCATCAAAGCTAATGATGTACAAACGTCGACCACAGTTTAAAACAAGAATCATATTTGAAATAGGGTCTAGAATTAGACGTAGATTTTACATGTCTAGTCTTTAGAGTCCTTGGAGCGACTCGGAAGCCGGAAGGAGATAGCGACGCTGGTCTCATACGGTAGGACCAACTCACTTATCCAAGTTGTATTTGGATTTTGTTCTATCGTTTGTTGAATTCAATATTCTGAATTTGCCAAAAAAGTTTATAAACTCTTTTCACATTCTTGGGTAATAGGTAATATATTGGTCTATACTTCAAGAAACGAGTATATTTATTTTTACTTTCTCCAATAAAATACTGCGACGGGAAGATTTAACTTCAGAGGATACATCCACCTCCATAGTGTTCATTAGAAATTCATAGCTAATAAGTAACTACCCACGAAAATCCCACCCGACCAACAAAAGAAACAAACACTCCAAAGCCCGCAAAGGTGGCATAAATTATCAACCGATCAAACCACCGTTTGATTGATGATTTTCCGGGAACGGTTGGCGCCTGTCCGAAACAAAAGGGGTTTTACACCGTAATCGGTTCGTGGGCACTTGATAGCGGCCCGAAGAGATTGATGATAGCGGCGACACGCCAGTGATAAGACGCGACTGGTGATGCGCACTCTGTATGCAAATGAAACGCTCTCCTTCGCTCTCTCCGGAGAGGGGAATCCATCAATCGCACCCCGGCCGCTGACAGGGATCACCCTGAAGATGTTGTACTGGTGCCCGGAAATCCTGACGCAACTACCTGCAGGAAATGGGCAACACTTCGCAGCAGTGAGACCAGCTGGGGAGGGAGAAACAACCCGGGAAAGACTTGACAGTGTCGGTGACGACGAACCCCCGAGGGGTATGGAAACAAATTAAATAGTGTAATACCTACCGACCTAATGTCTCGATGGTACACCATTTCTCGAGATGGTTTGAATGATTCTCCAGGCCACAAATCCACCCCTACGCGTTTCGGTTGTGTGCCGATTGCTTTCTTTCTTCTCTTGTTATATTTCACTTGTTAAGAAGAGGAAAAAAAAAAACCCGGCACGATCCCATTTGCTCGTGTTTTGCATACTCCTCTGCGCATTCGATATAATCGAGGGGTTGGGGGTCACTATCCCGGTGTATCGACGCCCAACCGACCGGAACAGCGTTTTGATTGACAGCGAAACCACACCCTTCGACATGCCATCGCTCAGGGATCGTGTAATGATCCGTCGGTCGGTGGACGCGGTTCGCCATTTCGACGATGTGGCAGCTTCCGACGGGCCGGGGTCCTGTACGGCAATTCATAAATCAACGTGTAAAATCAGGGTGACATTTACATGAAACTCGATACCTAACCCGAGTGATGGAGTTTTTTTTTCTCTCCTCTGTTTGCAGGGAGGGGAGGCGAAATGGCTAAGGATGGTATTAATATTTCGATGTAGAACTTGACGAACGTGTCAGGTCAATGGGTGGTTCTGTGCGCTTCCCTTGCTGTATGCTGTCTAATCGTATCGCTTCTTACACGGAGCTTACGTAAGCAGTTTTAGGAAGATTATTACATGCTTTATGGATTTTATTTACTTTTGCATGTTGTGCACAAAAAAGAAGCAAATCAGGTGTTGACATGGTAAAGTGGTTTCATTTCCAATCAGCTAACAAGCATACAGAAATTTGAAATTGAAGAAGAAGTTTTTTTATTTGATATCATTTATTCAAGTTTTTTTGAATGCTTGTGACGATATGCTCTAAGTATATGAGACGACTGTAAGGATGACATCAAGAAAATCCATTTCTGGATTGACACAACCAGAACTCTGGAAATATAAATAAGTAAATAAATAAATAAATAAATAAATAAATAAATAAATAAATAAATAAATAAATAAACAAATAGATAAATAAATAATTAAATAAATAAATAAATAATAAAAAAAATGAATATATAAATAAATAAATAAATAAATAAATAAATAAATAAATTTAAAAAAAAAACAATAAATAAATAAATAAATTAATTAATGAATTAATCAATAAATAAATAGTTAATTAAATAAATACACAAATAAATAAATAGTTAATTAAATAAATACACAAATAAATAAATAAATAAAATAAATAAATAAATAAAAATCAAATGATTAAATAAATCAACGAATAAATAAATACATAAATAGATAAAACATTAAAAAATAAGTAAAAACATAAGCAAATAGATTAATAAATAAAAATCCTATAAAGTAATTTACTATTAATAAAACATTTAAAACATTCTAATGTAAAACTATCAAGCAATATGTCTTTTCATTTCTTCAGGACAAACAACAAAACCACTCTCACGTAATATTTGACAGAAACAAAATATCCTCCAGTCGGTTGTTTTGTCATGTTACACCACCCGAGTAAGTGTTGCGATAAATCTCATTTAAGCGCTCATTAATTTGCTCAACGAGCAATCGTCCACTTGACATGCCATATTACAAAAAAAAAACAGCATCCCTCTCCGGTACGGTGTAATGTTACGGGCAGCTGAACGGCACACCTAATCCCGGTCCGAGTAGACAAATGAGAGGAGAAAAATAGGATCACATTAACGTATGAAAGCTGTAACGAAATTGGATAATGCTGCGTGTCCAGGGACGTAGGATGTTGGGAAGAATTCGGACTGATACTGGTAGTGGTGTCTTCTTTTACGGGGGTTCGTTTCTTATTCACGTTCGATTAAAAGTCGCTAGTAGTGTTTTACATTTGTATTTTTTATGGTTGGATACATTTTAAAATATCGAGAAAAAAAAACTTCAGCTCTAAATGTCCAAAAGTGACCACGTATGGAGTTGTCTGTTCCTTACGCGTGACTGGACAAACGAGATTACAAAACGTTACTTGTCATGCACGGTTAATGCTCCTAGCTGTCCAGTTGTCCGAACAAGTTGTCCCCAGGCTGCATCTAACAACAAAAAAGAGAAGAAAAACTTTTTCATTTTTAAGCAAAAAAAGCACTCGCTAGAATAGGTTACGTGTAAGCGGTTTTTGAAAAATTACAAACATTGGGTAGATATATCCCAGACCGCTGAGGGTAACAAGGATAAAAGTAGCGACGAAACAAACAAGCGAAAATACGACGTACAAAGTGCAACAGACATCGGTCACACAGTGGCGGATTTAACGGTAAGCGGACTAAGCGGAGGCGGGGGGCCCCGAGCTCGACAGGGGCCCCAAAATTACATGTGGATAAATTCATCTGATATCGATCCATGCATTTTTAAAGATGAAATAAGCGGTTTCGTGACAGAGGAGATAGCGGTGCCGGTCTCATACGGCAGGTTCGGGGATCGAATCTCATTCTGGCCGTTCTCCCGCACGCAGGACTGACTATCCTGTTGCGGGTAAATCCATGTCACGGAAGCCAAAAATGGTAGGCCCCAAGACCTCTCGAGATTTTAGCACCATACCATAGAAGAAGAAGATTACATTCCTTAACTGAGCTGGAAAAGTTATGAACGTAGAAATATGAAGAAAAAAAAAACATCAAAAATCGTGAAATTGTGTTTTCAAACAAATCAAACGAACAATATTTGTTTCTAATTCTTGAGAATTTGGTGTTAATTGAATGTAACCGGTGTCAATTTAGCTATGGTCGTTATACACGCGCTGTATAATAATTTCTATAATTTAGCTTAGATTTTATCTCCTAGTTTGCTCTTGTCTGTTGAGTAGATCGGACGTATTTTTTTTATCAGCAAGAGTACATTTCAGTGCGTTAAAACAATAACAAGTCATGGAGACATCTAGAGTGAGGCCCATTAGGGACAAAACCTTCAAGATGTTGTACGAGGGGATCCTAAGGCAGCCAACACGAGTGCAGGTGATCGACTTTATAGTCGATACGCTGCAACGGATTCAAATGTGCACATCGACGGCAGTTATGTACGTTGAAACTGACACACTAGAGCAGGCGCATAAAATTGTACAGGACCACTAGGGAAAGCACTTTCCGCAGATCGACGGGACAGCCTACCCGGTACCGATCGTTCTTGAGGATGGCGCAACGGAGATGCGTCCGCTTGAGTTGCCCTCGTACGTAACCGAGCACCAAATAAAAGCCGCGCTGGCCGAATTTGGTGATTAATTAAATTAAAATTATCCTCAACACATCATCGCTGCAGACCGGACCAACCATAACGGTTGAAGGAGAGTGGACAACAATCACGTACATCAGACAAAATCCATACTGTCGTTATTGTCTGATGCCAGA
The DNA here is from genome assembly GCA_000349025.1 of Anopheles minimus. NCBI lineage: Eukaryota > Metazoa > Arthropoda > Insecta > Diptera > Culicidae > Anopheles > Anopheles minimus. The sequence continues at coordinate 4,492,427 of KB664054.1, read as the reverse complement.
GCACGTTGGCAAGCGCATTTGAATCCCATTTCTAGCACAACTAAGCTGAATGCACTTCGCACATTCATTCGTACTATCGACGCCGACATCATTTTCCTACAAGAGCTCTACGACCGTAACATTACATTCCCAGGCTATAAGGTGCTTGCGAATGTTAATGCTGATAAACGTGGTACGGTGATCGTTTTGCGGGAACACCTAAAATATTCCCACGTCGAGTGCAGTTTAGACACACATGTAATCTGTGCTCGGCTTGAGAATTATACCACACTCTGTAATGTTTATGATCTCGCTGGGAGCCAGCGTTGTTCGGAGCGAGTGGATTTTTTCAATTGCACGTTAGCTAGGTCGAAGGTAGTACCATCGAAATGCATCTCAGCATGTCATTCTCGCAGGGGACTTCAACTGTGTGTTGGATCCAAAGGACTACGGGTGAGAGAAATATCAGTATGGGGATGTGTGATAGTTGGGAGGCTCTCAAAGGCAACGATGTAGAGTTCTCATACATCACACGGGGTTCGGGCTCACGCATCGATCGTTGCTACGTATCATCTACACTAAAGACACTCCTACGAAAGACAGACTTACACGTATTGGCCTTTTCTGATCATAAAGCTCTGACGGTTCGAGTGTGCCTGAAAACCGACATTTGCTCGAAATTGACATTTGGCAACTAAGGCCTCATATTTTAACTCAGGAAAACATAGAGGAGTTCAGATGTAAGTGGAACGTATGGACAAGACAAAGAAGGAACTTTAGTTCCTGGATGGGTTGGTTGGATTCACTTCGCCATGCCCAAAATTAAATCGTTTTTCCGTTGCAATACGAATCAAAAATACTTCGCATTCCGACTTCGGCAGGACATCTTCTACAGAGTTGTCAAAAACTCATACAAAAAGTACTTAGCCAATCCTGACGAGCTAGTTAACAATAACCGTGTGAAGGGAAAGATCCTCTCGCTTTAAAGACGTTTTTCTGAAGAATACACGAGAATAAACGAGACACGAGTAGCTGGTGTGAGTGTCTCTACTTTCCAACGGGAGGAACGTATGGCGGAGTGATTGATCGTGAAGACCAAATCAGACAACACATTCACACATACTACAGACAATTATACACCGACGAAGACTTACCGACGGATGCGTTTACCTGCAACACAGTTATCTCCCAGGATTGTAGTACCAACAATAATTTCATGGATGAGATCTCACCTGATGAGATCGTCGATGCGATTAGAAAGTTCGCGTCGCGAAAGTCTCCTGCTCTTGATGGGATCCCGAAGGAATTTTATTTTCCTACATACGAGATAATCCATAGCGAGTTACATCTCATATTGAATGAGGCGCTTGAAGGCAAATTCCCGTGGGATTTTGTTGATTGGATTATAAGTCTTGTGAGGAAGAAAGGGGGCACGGGTGCCATATTTTGCTTTCGACCCATATCCCTCCTTAACACGGACTACAAGCTACTGTCGAGAATTATGAAACTGCGTCTTGATATGATTATCAGGAAGTGGGGAATAATTTCGACAGCTCAAAAATGTAGCAATAAACCTTGCAACATTTTTCAAGCTGTACTCTCTGTTAAGGAGCGGGTGGTTGATCTTAAGAATAAGCGAAAGCATGGTAAACTCGTGTCTTTTGAATTATCACAAGTGTTTGACAGAGTCAACAGAATCTGTCTGTGGCGAGCAATGTCTTCTGTGGGCTTCAATCCAGGCCTAGTGCGGCTTCTACGTACAATTGGTGAACAATCCTCTCCCCGCATCCTAGAAAACGGTTTATTTTCCCCACCCTTTCCCATTCAACGTTCCATGAGACAGGGCGATCCCCTATCCATGCACCTGTTTGTCCTTTATCTGAGTCATCCCATCACCTGATTACCAGGATCCATTTGTTGCGATCACGACGACCTGGTCAGCGCATCTGCTGATGGCATCTCGGTGATGACAACCTCCCTTGCCAAACTCGAGCAAATAAAAGCAACATTAGCAGCATTTGGCAGAACCGGCTTAGTTGAACGTGGAAAAAAACAATAGCACTGGACATCGAAGTTACAACACCTGCCACCTGACAAGATGTTCCTTCGGCTACGTACTGTAGAACGGGTTTCTTGGGATACTGTTTACAAACAATGTATGAGAGGCCATGGGGCACAACTGGGAGAACATCATCCAACAGTTCCGTCATCTGATCCGGCAACATCACGTTAGAAACCTCAATTTGGTGCAGAAGGTGGTGCTGCTCAACACTTTTCTTGTGCCAAAGCTATAGTTTGTGGGATCGGTTTGTGGCGCCCGGTCAATGGACATAGCTTTAATATCTAGCACCATACGGTCATTCCTCTGGGACGGATCTGGGGGATTTCGAATTCCGAAGTAGAGGAGGGCTAAACCTTCACATCCCAGCTATCACCACGGTAGCATTGCTAGTTAATCGGTACGTCGCCGAACGTGAATGCCTGAGAGTGGGGGCACAATACATTTACACATACCACAACGTATCCATGTTTACGACAACGTATCCATGTTTACGAATGGTGATCTAGCACATGGCATCTCTTCCAAAACCATTCGTCGGAACATGGTTGATAGGCTTCCAGCGGCAAAGATTGCCTTGGAGTTGTCTTCCGTACGATGGCCTTGGGTTTGGAAGATCTTTACCAACTATCGTCGACCCAGCGGTCAACGTTGTACCTGTTGGTGTACAACAAGATCCCTCACGGAGCACTACTTTCAAGAATGGAGCGAGCGTCTGCTGCCTGTTCAAGATGCGACCAAGTTGAAACCCTGGAGCACAAATTTGCAAAGTGCTCTAGGGTTTCGAGTGTTTGGAGCGTACTGATGACCAAAATGGCAGCTATTGTTCCCGATCACACCCTCAATTTCCCATCCCTGCTCTTACCTGATTTAAGTAACATTAACGCAAGTAAGAGGACTCTTCTCCTACGTTTGTTTGTCAACTGCATCATCCACATTGTTGGAAACAACAATGCTGCGATTGATGTACCTATCCTTGAAAGTTCTTTGTAAACCCTGTACATCATCCCTTCGTGTATCCCTTCATACCAATGATAAACTAATATCTAAGTTGGTTTTTGTAAATAAACATTTTATAAAAAAAAATCTCCTTAATGTCCAAGTTGAGAAAAATTATTTCGTGTTCGTTTCTACAAGTAGCGTCCGCTTATTAAACCAGCGACGTCTGTGTGTACAGCAAGTGTAAGGAATTAAATTAACTTACAGGAGATGGTACTGTGGTATAGATCTTTGGTGCTAGTGAAAAACTGGCAAGTGGCTACGTTCGCTCTTATTAATAGAATTCTGGTATGAGAAAGAGCTCTTAGTGTCTTACAATTTTAAATTCGTTGAGGGCTTCTCGTCATTTGCTCCGGTAACTGATTGAAATCTAATCAGTGGTTGATTTTTCTCCTTGGACATTGTTTTCAAAGTGCACTATTAAACCACGATATTAATGGAGTACACAAAACGAATTAAATGGTTCCATTGGAATGGAATATCCGCGTGCCATTCGTCGAAATAGATATAGCCCTAATGGATATCCAGGCGGGAATAAATTGTATTATTCATCCTGAAGCATTACTCTCAATGGATGATGAGCTTGTCGAGCCAGAAAGAAAAGTTTCAAATATCAATAGAGTCCTTAAGCAAAGATAAGTTTATTACGTGAAAGAATGCTATATGGAATTATTGTTAAAAAACTTTACGCTTCACACAGCAGTTTTCGTCGGTGGCTCTAGTAAGTACTTATCTTGGCTTAAATCCTATAGCGCTTTAGAGAAAAAATGAAAAATATGAAAAACATAACATGAATATACGTAAAACTGTATAGTTGTGGTACGCGCTGTATAACATACTGATATATCATACTGCTTACACTGATATATCATAACAATTATAGTTAATACTGTAATAAATTATAGTTAACCGTAATACTGTGTATAGAAACAAAAACATACATCGAATGTATTTTACAAAAGCACTGATGTTTAACTAAATACTTCATAAACATATTTTTGTAGAATTAATTCAAAACCAATTATTAAAAAAAAATATTACAATACATAAGCACTGGGTATGGGCCCCGTTCGGTTTCCCGCTTAGGGCCACTGCGGTCACATGTGCAGTGTCCACTACAAGTACGCTCGGAAGGATAGTCGCCAACCACCCCGGAAAACCTTGAGGCCTCGCCTGACGCGTCGCATTCGGACGTAATTCATTTTCATCTGCAGTCAAATGGTATTTAAGTTAATTGAAATTAATGTCATCGTCGGTCCGATGCTTTATCTGCGCCCCGGCCAGACTCGGCCCGATCGCCTCTTGACCCGATCGAATCGCACGCACACAACCTTCTCCTGGTCAGTTCATTAGGGTGCGAAAGCCATCCGGACGACGGAAAAAGAAACACAAAAACAAACATCCTCAGCAACAGGCTTGTGCAGTGAGGAAGCAGGGAGAAAGAACCCGGGCCGAAAAGCGGGAAAAAAAGGATGTTTGGAAAGGACCCTCTCAAGCGACATGGACACGAAAACAAAAAAGAAATCAGAAAAAGAAAAGCACACAATTCATCCCGAGCACGGATGGTCAAGCGTGATGAAATTTGGTTTGATTCCTTTCGGTTCCTTTTCTCCCTTTCCGGGGTTTCCCTTCATTGCATTTTGTTTTGTTTTTCCTCTCCTTTCGCCTGATTCCGCTATCCCATTATCCAGTTTAAATTCATTTGAGGATTTTCCGTTTACTCCCTTTACGCTTTTCTCCAACTAGCGTGAAAAACAAATACACCATTCATCCCGTTTTCCTTTTTTCCGTTTTTTTCTCTCTCTCTCTTGTTTCACGTTTTGTGTTTTACAGCGCGGTTGCCACAAAGGCACTTTCTCTTCGGTGGCGATGAATTATGGCAGCGCAGTGACCATTCTCGCACTCGACCGGCAAGTTAGCGTAAATCACTTTCGGCATGGCTGTTTGTAAGTGGACTTGGACATCGCGCAATGCAGGTTAGAATATTCAAATGCTACAATTTGTTATGAATAATTAAATCGACCATTTATTCGTGCTCTTTTGCATTAATGGTGATTTATTTTTAATTTTTTTTAAATACTTTTAAATGACGTGTCAGCTGGAAGTGAGAGAAAGAAAAAAAACAAATTTCTAGTCTTAATAAAATGAAATCAAATTTGTGTGTTTTTTACAGGATAATTCTTACTTATCACTAAAAGGAAGAGTTAAAATCACACAAAAACTGCTCAAATCCATCCTTTTTCGAATAGTCGTATAGTGTTTAATGTTCATCCTAGTCCTCCAACATCTGAATAAACAGACATATTTGTTGCATATCTTTATCGGCATCTAAGAAGTTCCAGTTCTTTAAAGGAGCTCTGAGACTCTACAAATTAAATCTCAAAAGTTGTAGTTCCAAGGACTTCCACTATGTGTAAAAGAGTTAGCTAATGTGTGCTAAGTGTACCCCTTCTTAGGAAGCTTGATCACACTAATCCCAGGAGACTTCTAGGCACTTCGAAGCTTAATACCAAGTTGGGGTCTTAGAACATCATATCATCCCTGAGGTACTTAGGATTTTTAGTAATCCTAGAATTAGTATCCAGATCTAGACATACACTGACGACATTTATTATTGGTTTATGGATCTCCTACGTCTTGGTCTACCATTTCTGCCTTCTGTGATCTGAGTTTATCTGTGAGTGATTTAGAGGACATACTGCGGCAATAAGTAAATGTATCCGCAGTTCAAGGATTCCTCAGTAAAATGCTAAAAATATGTCTTTGACTACAGTAATGTTCATTAGCTTCATGTAAGTCATAAAACTTCCAAAGTTCAGGACATACTGCTCAGAACTCGCTTTATTGAATATTATCAACTTCTGAGTCCTAGATTTAGAATTGAACACAGTAAGGCTGATGTATAAATTATTGAATAACATTAAACAGAGTGGAAAGAAAAAAAAATCGCTTGAAAAAGTGATTTCGATTCCTGGTCATGGCACCAACAGTGTTTAGAGATTGTTTCACATTAATCACTCGCTCAGAAGCACTGTTTGAAGTGCAATATCATGCACCGACATCTTATGCTGTGCGCAAACCATGTTAAAATTTTTCCAACATGCAAAAGAACAAAGAACCCCCCAGCAAACCCGGAAAACCTGCCAACCCAAAAAACAAACTGCACCTGTATCACTTTGGTACCCTCTCCAGGGAAATAATGCTATCCCCCTGTTCTCCCCCTGGGTTTCGGAGCCAATCACTTCCAAACAGGATTAACGGTGAGTTATGAGACCACATCGCGTCAAGGAAAACCTTAACCGCCCCCCACCGCTGGAGCATATTCACGTCAGCATAAATAAAACATTGCGCTTTTGCATAATCACAATCCGTTCGAAACAATGTGAGCAGATTGTGTGCACCGGCTTCCAGCACTGGCGCGCGGGCCTCCCCTCCCCTTACCCCCCTCCCCATACAGTTTTCCCAGGCCCGAAAAATGTTTTCACAACACCTCCGCTCCCTCCAACACCCTCCCTTTCTTCACCCCCCTTCCCCGCGTGCGTTGTGTTTGTAAGCACATTGTTGCAATTTCGGTTTCGTTGCGCCAGGCAAACGGGGCAAATTGCCACTTTGTTTGGTGAAGTCCATCAACTGCTTACGGGCAGTCAGTTTTTACAGCCTCCCCCAACAACCCAAACAGCATTGCGTCAATAAATTGCACCGCACTTTGACGCCTTTTGACGCGTTCCGTTTTTGTCGCTTTTAACAACGTTAGTCACTCATCAATCGCGGAAATCAATCATCAGCTTCCATTATGCAAAAATCGGGGTGGAGGTGGTGGGAGGGGGGTGGATTGTTTCCTGCCCAACCCCCCGGAGCTATCCCCTTTTGACAGCGTTTTATGGCCAATTCATTCCGGCCATCATTACGGATGATGGAATGATAACAAAAATGATTTAAACACTCTCCCAATGTGCTGTACCGCTTTGGAGCGAGAAAGAAGCCTTACAATATTTACATCTGTTTCCCCCCGCACCTCTCCCCCCGCCACCCACCCACCCACCCACGTACCACCTCATCATGGTGTACGCGTTTGAAGTTTGTGTCCAGCAACAAAGGCACCGTATCCCGTGTTTTAATTTCATTTAAAAACGCATTAAAATGCATGCACCCTCGGATTGACCGTATCGTTTCAGTTTTCCCGGGGTTTTTGCACCATTGGTGGCAGTTCATCGACACGCAATCGAAACACTTACCGCACACCACCCGTTTTAGATGCTGGGCACGTTCGTGTCAAATGCAGTTGGTCTAAGAACCAACGCCCCGACCCCATCCGCGTGCAATTGCAATTGCAAAATGCAGTTTTTCCGAAAACTGGACATCATCTTCAGAAGGTAATGGAAATGGCAAGCTGTTGCTGTTGGTTTGGGTAGTTGTAGGAAACTATTCACCATATCGGTAAAAGGGGAGTGCAGTCTAAAATGCATTTTCCTAATATCGCCCAAAGTGGTTTTCCACCACACACTCCCAAAGTGTCAAGGAAGCGTACACGTTACTCAAATCCCTTTTTGGGATACGCCATCATCAAAGAAGGAAGAGCCGTAGTCTCGTAGCCTGGGTGAGATTAAATTCAGCACAACAGGAGTACGAGATGGAATGAACGGGGGAATACAGAATGGACAATATTATAATTTTGTCCGGTAATAAATCACAATGTCGCACGGTCCATCAGCACACAAATGGGACTCGGAGTGGAATCCTTTCCCTGACCGATAGATACTATCGGTCGACCGACGAGGATGGGAATCGACGACTCATCTTCACAGGCAGCCTCATGGACTCATGTGGGGGAGATGTGCACGATAAACTCCACATCGGTGCGCCCAGAATCGACGCCACGAACATGATGGATGTTGAGCGTTTAAAGAGCGTCCTGCAGAGAAGAGGGACGTTGAGAGACGATCCCGACAGGGTAAGAGATATGGGGAGAACCGAAACCGTGCAGGGAGAAGAAAGGTTTTGTGTTCTCACTTAGGGTGGACATCTTAGCACCCATTGGCTACTTTGTAACAAACACACACACACCTACACTCTGTCAACCGTTTAGTGGACGTACTTACCGCGGAAAAGCCGTTTCAGATGGTCAGTCTGGTAAGATTAATTTCACCCTTCCAGCACATTTCCCACGCGTTGTGTTGTACGAGGGCGGAACGTATTAGTCATTGCTGGCAAGTTGCAGCCCGGAAGGTAGGCAACCCGCACAACAAACACCTCCGTTTCGGAGTGGAGCAACTTCGTACTTGATGCTATCCTCGGGGACGTACAAACTCCCCGTGTATTCACCAGAAAGATGCACCAGAACTCCAGAACCACTGGAGATGCGTTCCGGAGCGTAAGGATTAAATTTGAAAATTGGATAACTGTACCATTTTGCTTCCTGGCATGCCGGACATAAATCTCAATAAATACAAACTGTCGATAGCAGTTATCCTTTCCTGCGACCGGTGCGATGCGGGTGCACTCAACCCCCCGTTTTTTCGAAAAGAAGCAAGCACGACCGGACGCCCGGATCTCGTTTCGATTGCTTTCGAGAACAATGTACAATGTTGAGGGTGTGCGTTTGAGTGTGCTGCTTCCGTACCATGATGAATGCTTGCAACGATGCCGTAGGGTTTTTGGGATTGTCCGAAACCTCTTGGACATTGTGTCCAGTTTAAGATGTGCTTTTTGTTGTACTTGCTGTTGGGAGGAGATCTTTATTGACTTGGAAACACCTGACAAAGAGTTCCAAACGAGTTTACAAGATGATAATGTAGAGCTTTGGTAAATGATTTCGATTCCGGAGTTACTCCCGAACGAAGATGTCTAGACATATTCCAAAGATCCTGCGTCTAAATGGGGGGACATTCTCCGGTTTATACGTGTGGCATGTGATGATCTCTACGCTGACAGGTTCAAGCGGACAAATTAAAAATCTGTTTTAAATCCCTAAAGACACCCCAGGAAGGCCATAACCCAACCGTACCGTGAACGGAAGCGAACCGAAACGGACCCCCCCCCCCACAGCAGAATGAATCCGTGAAAGATTAATTAAGCTGTTTAGCGATGCATAAATGACCGTATACCACAGCATATCCGCAAAAAAACCCCGACCTTCTCCAATGACCCCGTCTCGCAAGTGCCAACTCGGTGGTCAATTGAAAGCGCTTCAAGCGACATTACCATGTGCGACACGTGGACACCAGAAGCGTACGAGTGGACCATCCATTTATGAACAATTACCCCGTCAAAGTGAGCGAACGAACGGTGAGTGATTTGTTGAAACCGATTCGGGCGGGGGCCATTTTTTTTATCCGTTGTTATCTTCGTCCAGGACATGGTTAGAGTGAACAACGTAGAACATACATATCGCACATATTCTGACCACCAAATCGGTCTCTGTCATCAACCCCCGTTCCCGGTGTTGTTGCAACAGCAAAAAAAGGGTTGTCCAGCAAGCGGAAGGTGAAAGATCAAAGGATTCGGTTAACCATTAGCATCAGCAAGCGACGAACACACATTTGTCCGCACATGTGTGAGGATGGCAACCGGATGGCAATGATCCACCCATCCGGTCGCGCTTTCGGCTACCATCGTTACCGCAAGATGTATGCACTGATATCCATTCCCCTTTCTCCCACCCTTCCCCCCACCGAACTGCACCACTTGCTCCCAGGCGTCCTTGTAACTTTACCCCCTTTTGCGAAACTGACCACGTGATGCATGATGTGGCAGCATGTGTCATATGTGGTGGGTTTTAGCAAAACCACTTCAACCACGCAACAACCACTCCCGCTCACTACATCCTCTTCATTATCCTTTGACGCCTGAATGGTCCGAGTCTCATTAGCCACGGACAGGAAATGCGCCACAACACGAATGGGAGACGAATTTCGAACGGGAAAGTGTGGTGGTTTGTGTAATTTTTTACATTCGATCGGTACGTGCCTGGACGACGACGCTGGTTGGAAAAAAATAAATAAATTCAATTAAAATTTTCCAACGCAAGCCTTTCATCGTACGCCGCTGATGAAGTCGGACGCAGTTCGGTTTCGCGCTTGAGCAAGCGTTGCAATATGTTTGTTTCTCATTTGTAGATTGAGTTTTTTTTTTTAACCTTTTCCACTCCCTTTCGTTTGTCTGTGTGATATAATTTGCTACTGCAACCCCAACAATGTAAGCGATGGTTGGAAGGATATCGTTTGTGTCCTTTTATTTTTGAATGTATGCTTGTTTTTGAAAAATTATCAACGATTTGATTCGTTTATGTTAAACCAAGCGATATAAACTAGCAGACAACTCGAGCCATCCTAATGCAATAAATATAATTCTAGTTTGCGAAGTTAAATTAAAGAAATTTAGTAATTTTCGAGCGAAAATCTAATTCTTGGATTAGAGTAGCCTGTATGACAAATATCCAAAACAAATTAATTTTCGAGTTTTGTTTTGTGGCAAGATAGGTTCATGTTTTACGTAAGCTATAATTACAAATAAAGCAATTTTAAAATCGTATTCAACTGTCTTCATAAGAAAAATATTTAGATGTTTTATTAATTAGTAGAAAGTCCAGATACACGTTTTGGAAATAAAATATTTTTATACGAATTTAATTGTAAAGTTGTTGTTGTTTGGACCTTTCGCATGATATTTTAAACATTAAGAAATATAAGAGATAAGAGAAATCAATTCGATAAAATTAATAATCCAGCCTTAATGTTTATCGTTTGCTGCGGGTATTTGAAACTTATCTATTTTTTCCTATTACAAAAACAAATGTTGCAACTTCTGTAATAAACTAGAAAACAACAGAGTTTTAAACAAATTAAAATAACATGTAAAAATACATAACTATATTTTATGCTTTGGCTCCACCGTGAAGTAAATTCGATACCAACTGATATAACAATAATTATATTTTTTCATAAAACTAGTTTTGTAGGTTTAGAAAAAATCTAAAACCACATGTTCCTACATTTATCCGTACTTGTCATTTAACTGACACTTTTTACGATGCTGCCTTAAAAGTCTTTCCAAAATCCAAGAAAAAATTCCAATAAGTTGGTTTCAATTCTCCAAAAAACGACAGAATAAAAAAAACGCAAACTCTTTTACCAATCAAGTAAAGTGATCCAAACGAAATACCGTACCAGGCGCAATAAAAATCAAAAAGAAATTCATCGTAAAATCAGCCTAGTGGAATAAAAAAAAAAACAACCCCCCAACTGTGCTTTGTATGTGTACTTTCTTCGCTTGAAGTGGTGCAAGTAAAAACATCTCCCATCACGAATCGGCTCGGTAAAATTGGAATCGAAATTTAAATGCGAAATAATCATAAACGCCTCCACAAGCGCACTCGCCTTGTCCAAAGATTGCAATCGCACTTCCAATTTACCCATTGTCCATTATCCTTTACGCCTGCTGTTTGCTGTTCCTTTTACCGAGTTGTAGTACTGGGTGTTTTTTTCCCTTTTTCGTCCGCTTTCGATCATAAAAATAAGCTCCCTATCGAGCGAGTGCTTAGCAGGAGGAGAAAAACGTTTAGTTTGGGAGGAAGTGTAGGCCCAACCTCACACTGGAGTGGAATTCAAATTTCGACTCAATTTCTTTCAACGTTCAACCTGGTCCTTAGGCGCTTGTATTTTGGATCCTTATCGGTCAAGCAAACCACCGGCATGTGGATGGAAACTGGAAATTGCATCCAGATTGAAGGGCCACCCCTTCGGGGATGGAGTGGCGCGTATTCGTGTGCAAGGACACTTTTACGACAGCCGAGATCCCAGATGTTCGCCGGGGCTTACCTTATTATTTTCTTTTTCCCTTTTTTTTTTCGCCAGTCCAAAAGAAGTCCCACTAGGAAGCGCATCTAGTAAATGACATTCGTTCACAAGCCGATATCCTGCGGGGTGTTTTATGAGGATGAGTTGAAGCCTGGAGAATGCTTGGACGAGAAGGCAACAAGGCGCAATACGCAACAAATGACATACTTTGGTCCTTTTTTTTTTTTGGTGAAGTGTCCTTTTATGCTGTTATTCCTTTTGCTCCGTTCCTGTAATAATTTGAGCAGGAAAAATAGGGCCAGAGATGGAAGAACACACATTCTTAATGGTCAAATCAATGTCAATTATCCTACCGGATAGGGTGGGGGACCAGTTTAGTCCTAATCCATCCCAAACACAGTGACAATCCAGCACTCCGTGTCGCCTTGTTACCGACACTTCGATTTGATGTTTGATAGCAGCAGGAATGGCGACTCGCCGGGCGGGAAAGAAACTTCCAAGCAACGGAAAACGTGAGAGAAAAATGAGTTCCATGAAGATGATTCGATTAAACGGACGCACCGAAATGAATCTCGTGCTGCCATCTCCGAAAAAAACCTTAGCCGGCGTCATTTTACGATTACACAATGAAGTATTTAAAAGTGTCCGATACAAATGGTCTCGTCAGAAGCCGCCTTACATCGGCGAAGGGGACGTGGGCCTCCTAGCCTAATGCGGCAAAACGTACACCCAGGACATTAGGCAGGACGACAGTAATAAAACAATCCATTGCTCAGCTGGCTTCTGGTGCGGGTGAGAGTGATTTTTTCTTTCTCGCCCACCTTGTCATTTGGATTACGGATTTTCGCGCGTATCCTTGTGTAGCCAAGGAGCCAAGAAGGACGATTTCCACTGACGATCGAACCGGAAATTACGCTAGCGGTAGATGAAATTGGTTGTACAATTGGATTTCCTGTACGGGGGACAAAAATTGGAACAAAATTAATGTTCCTCTGCTGGAGTGTTCTTAATGTTTTTTCTTCCTCCGAAGGCTTTGTAAAGTGAGTGACATTTCTCAAACTAATGCGAGGTGGATGTCTAGAATGTCCTAGTGTCTCGGAAATAATTTAAGATCGTTATTGTAGTTTTATTTCGAGTGAATCTAGGTGAGGATAAAGCCAGCACATTTAAGCACTTTAATTCGAAGATGTTTTTAGATGACTTCATGTCAATTCTGTTCCAGATTATGAGATAGGTTGATGACTTAACCGCTAGCTTCACATACACTCAATATACTATCAATATATTATTATTATCCAGTTACAGGCTCCAATATCTAGTCAGACTGGAGATCTAGTCAGTCCTTTGCAGAAACATCTCATAAGTATTGTGTCTCCATTACAAGGATTTAACGAGGTTCCATTTTATTGGTATTTTAGGAAGTGATTTGTGTGAATCTGATCCTGAAGTCAACGAAAAGTCATCAGACAAAAGACTCAGAGTTCAGAATCAGACACAGAGCACACGAGAACTTCTGCGGACATCTGAATCACAGGTCTCAAGTATCTATAAAAGTCCTTTCGTGGTCCACAAAATCTCGCATTAAATTATCCGTTTATTTGTCTAATTCCAAGGTATCTTGAATAGCCTTAGTATATTCCGCTGTACATACTACTCAGCGACAACTATAACTTTTTCTTCTTCTTGACTTAACGACCTGTGTAGGCCTGCCAGCCTGTACAATGGCTAACTGGATTTATTTAAACCAAGTTGTTGGCTAGTCATTCCTCAATACGGAAGAGCAATCCGGAAGGTCACCTTTATCTTCGAATCTCGGAAAGAGATGTGTCTTTACTCAATAATTCCCTTTTGTTGTTATTCGTGCAGATCTGCCTAAAGAGGCCTATCATAACGTTCTTGCATGCAGTCTAATTAATATTGGAATTTGCATGTCTGAGAGACATTCAGAGCTATCATTATTGTTGAGTTGACAACTGACCTATAAATCAGACACAACAGAGTTTACGAGAAACTCTGAAAACACTTGTAGCAAAGGTCTCGAGTCTCTATAAATGATTATTTGAACCGCTTCTACTTATTTTTACTACTCCAAGGCTAATTCATATAGAAGAGCCTTCATAACAACTTCAACTACAAAACTATAAAATCTCCAAACGACGTCATGATGAAGTAATACACCCATTCCGCTCCCTACACAAACCAAAAAAAAACCTTGAAGTAGCGCAATACGGATGAAATAAAAAAGGATCCCAAACAACAACAATCATCGGGCATCTTTAGAAAGTCTGCAAATAAAAATCATGCTTTCACCACTCGTCCCAACAGGGTGCAGTAAAGCAGGCAAAACTAGTCAGCAGAAATTGATTGTCGACCGTTAAAATTGCGTGAAAACAATAAATGCATAAATGTATGCCGATTACAATGGGCCAACGGGTCCCGGACAAATCGGAAGTCGGTAGAAAACGCATGTTTTTATTAGCTCGTAAACCGAAACGATGACGAAAGAATCTGGGCTAGTCTCAAGAAGCCGTGCATACGGTGGGAAAGGGAACCGAATTCCAAACAAGTGCGTGAGGGTATGCTGCGATTGAGAGGTTGGGTGGTAGAAATTAAATTTGGCCAACAAGGGGCCCACCCACCGAGCGGTCTAAACCAAATTGGAATCTTCGCGCTCCCCGGTCGTCGGGTAAGTCCTTGCTCGTGCGAGTGAAGTCCTTTACGGCGGTAGACATTCAACAAACGGCCCTTCAAAAACGCTCCATCAACCGATGTAATGCAAAAAGCGGGCAATAAATTACGTTTTCGTCTCGGAAGACACGACAGCCGGGAAGGTCCTTCCCGTACCAGACAACCGGCGGCACACAACACACAGCTACATCGAGCAGTTGAAGTTTTTATGTCCTTCTTTGCTGGTTTGCGACGTGTCTTTCTTTTTTTTTGTTTTGTTCGTTATTGTATCCCAAAGAAAAACACAAGCAAGGATGCCCGTACACGTCCGCATCATTGCCTATACACCACTAATCCTAATCGTGCCGTCAGGCTCATCACCATCAACAACATCATCATCATCGTCGTCCCGGGGGGTGGTAGGGGGTGAGGGGATGGAGGGGTACAAAATGGCGATCAAATCCTACTTTTACGATGTTTACCATGCACTCGATTGGGCTGACCCGTTTTATCCCGAGCCCGCCAGCCAAAGGGACCCGAATGGAAACAAAAGTAACTGGTTACGATTCCGATCGCGGCGTTTGGGCAGCTTTTACGCTGCTTAGCAGCTGCCATTACGTTCCCAGCTGCGGGTAACACACGCGCTTTATGCTACCTTTCGGAAAGGAGCGGTAAATATTTGCTTTCTATTAAAAAGAATCCTTCTTTTATGCTCTTCCTTTCCCCTCTCCCCCTCCTCTTCCACTCTTCCACCTTCGTCCCCTTCTTCACCACTTCAAAGCTCTTTTGAGGGGTATTTCTTAAGGACATGCCCACCCTGGACAAAGTTTTTATTGTCCCGAGACGTCTGTACAAATTGATATTGGGAGCGTCCAATGTTCACGCATTGCTATACTCCCGTGCGTTCGGGGTTGGGTTATGTTTATTCAAATCATCCTCCCCCTTTTCCCCTGTCATGACCCCTTTTCCTCCATCTCGTCGCGTGGCACGTCGCGAACATCAACCCCCCCGAATGGAAAGGGGAAAAAGCGAAGCTATAAAACGCTAAAAGCCGAACCAGATCGGATCAACAAAATTGTGCCCCAAACTCCCCTGTCGACTCCCCCCTCCCCCTTCTATATCCTCTCCATCCTATTTCCACTGCGACATGTGTGTGTGATAATGCTGATTGATAACAACTTGACTTTGGTTGCTGTTTTTCTTGAAGGTTTTTTTTCTTCCTCATGTACACAAGCAATACGCAAAACCGGGAAGGAATAAGGAAGGCTTCCTGAAAGGGGGGTAATGTGGGGGATTTTTATTATTGCCTCCTTAACAACGCTATGTAATGTACGTACGAATTAAGACGTACTTGGGATTTAAAATGAAGCTTGTATGCTGCCGTTAACGCAGTTTTGCAATTGCGATTGAAATAAGCTTCGCTCCGAAAGCGAATTTTACGAGTGTAGTTTAACCATTTCACTCGCTCGCTTATCGTATCGGGAGCTATAAACCGGGAAACTCCCGTTTTTTTTTCGTAATGGCGGTGTTGTAACGAACGGTTGTACCACCCATTCCTGGCGATAGTTGTAATGTTAACTAATTTGATGAACACACCTAAAAACATAACCCGTTTATGTCGTTTTAACTTTTACCCAACCCCCTTCCCTCTCTCCCCCCCCCCCCAACCCCCCTTTTTCCTAACCTTCCCTTAGGAGAGCGGTAGGAATTTAATGAAAATGGTTTTTAATGGCAATTATGTTTGATTAACATAAATTCCTATCAAAGTTTTAGGTCCCCATCCCCAATCGAGGTGTGTGGTTTTTTCGTGTGACTGTTGGTGTGGAGGTGTGCAGTGAATGGATGGGCGGGTGGTGGGTGATAAAAACTGACTCTACCGACCACCCAAACCACCCCACGTAACGTGCCGAAATGTTCTGCTGGCGAGATTATTGAGCGATGGCTTTTCAAAACCTGAAGGGTGAAGGGGTGGGGAGGGGGGGAGAGGGGAGGGTGGTTCGAAAGGGTGCGAGGGTGGGGAAGGGTAAATGTAGAAACATAATTTATGATCTCACTGATGATTGCCAGAGCAGTGGCGGAACGGAAACAGTCACCAAAAACTGTTGTTCCGGTTGTTAAATGTTGGCTGGCCCATTAATACACCGCACTTGGGGCGGGGGAACTAGGAAGGGAGGGTGGGTGAGTGGTAGGGGGGGTGGAAAACAATGAACCCATTTTCTTTCTGGTGTTGCGCTTCATAAAATCTTGCACCGTACCGTTCACTCTTGAAGACAGAAAAACCTTGTCAGTAGAGCCGGACCAACGATCCGGTTCATTTGGTCCCCTCCCCCCCCCTTTTCTGGTAGACTCGAGGGGGGGGGGGGGAGGAGGGGGAGGGAGAGTGGAAACGTCACCACACCGCAGCTAACGTGTGTCAACGGAAATTAATGATCAATTAAAAACACGAACCGGCTGACGTGTAAAAGCGCCCTCACTTCCTGTTCCTGGGTGTCTCCTGATATCACGCCAAAAGCTGATACTGCTGCAGCTGTACCGCACCCCCTATCGCGTGAGGTTGCAATAAAAGTTCTTCGGGCGGATCTTAAAATTTTCGGCGTCCAGAAACACTCATCATCCATCTCTCTGGAAGATGTTTCGACGTAAGACGTGGATGTTCCAGAGATCGTGGATGACATGAAGGTGGAAGTGGCGGTACCTGTTTAAACAATGCAGACATGCCAGCATGACACGTCGGCGATACCCCCTTTTGTTCCTCATCCCCTTAACTTTGTCCACTCTTCCAACTAAAAACCGAGCATGCTGGAATTTATCTGAGGATGCACTTTTCGGGAGCGAAAAGTCAAAACAGCAACCCATCCACTGTTCCAGACGGTCCAGAATGGAGTTAATGATTGATGAAACCTATTCCTTCAAGAAAGATGGCGACTGTGCGAAGTTGGATCTACCAGGATGGAGTTCCTTGGGAGGTGGAGATGTGTCTGTTTGAAGATTATCAGAATACAAAACGACTACTAAACTAGGAAAGGAGTTTGGTAGTTAGAAGGGGAGTTATATGGACAACAGGTCATTTCCAGAGGATCCCGAGGAACTCCAGAAAGGAGTCTTTGCAGTTGGTTGTTTAATTAAATTGAGATGAAAAGTTTCTCAGGATCTGGCAATAAGCGAAGCGCGGTGGTAATTCTCGCGTCGCCATCACAGAATAAAAACAATAAACTCGTTTGCTTTGTTTGACCTTTCCAACTCCGGAGTTCTCCGGCCGGCCACAGGGTGTTTACGAAGATAATCAAACGAATGGCCGGTCCAACGAACCGCCGGGTGAACGTGTTAATTTGTTTCCGTGTGTTAACACACCTGCCACCCCTGGTCCTCGCCTAGGGAGTCATCAACATCAACAGAACGTCCGAACCGAAGAGGTGAAAATTTTCCCACTTAACATATCATTAGGAAATGCATGGCCGCGCAACCGAACAACCGTGCTGGCATATGTTTAATTTTCTGTTCCGATTCCGCGACCGGAAGTCACCCGGGTTCGGGCTCGAGATTAATCGTGCCACGGTTTTCCCCCTCTCCCTCCCTCATCTCCCTTCCCCCTTCAAAACAGTAAAACAAAAGGTCGGCTTGTTCGGTGCAGGGTTGTGGGCTTTTCGAAACGTAATGAGTGCTCGTTTCGTTTGCGTAGAGGTAACGCCCAGAAACGATTTGCGGCACAAACGATACCGGGCACGGTGACAGATGACACGAGTCTGCAGCTGCATTCGGATATCCGGCCTATTCCACCGGGTCGATGGAGGTTGGATGTTTGTTTGTTGCACAAATTATAGGCCACTTGGTTGTCCGTATTGCCCCGAAAAAGCTAATCAAACACCGTACGACATATGGAGCACACCGCAAGGCACCTAATTTCGGTGCGCTAATTGCGTTGCGGACGGGTGGGTCACGACTGTTCCACTTTGTTGGTGTCGTTTGATGGAGTTTTAGAGCAGACCAGCTACAATTATTCCTTTGTGGATAATCTCTGTCGAACTATTTTATCTCCAAGCTCACTCATGTCAGCAGGAGAACAACGCAAGCAACAAGTCAAACAGTGATGATTATTAGAGAGTATGGGATGGGTTGATAATTTTTCACCAGTAATAGGTGATTCAGGTCTTACGTAATATTCCCTGATTTTTCTCCAGTTATACCGTAGCTCTTAAAGTTTTGGTGAATTTTCAGAGACGGTGGGTGAATGATAAAAGGGTGTCAGTAATTTTCTTCAAGTAAGAAGGAATCTATGCACGCCACCCAGAATTTCACAAACAGAAAAGTTCTGGTAATTTCTTCCAAAGAATTGAGGATCTTGACACACTAAATTTTCCCACGATTTTTCCGACTAGACACAGCATTCTAGAGCAAAAGGATAATTTTTGTGAATTTTCACGGATAGATAGTTTTCCTCAAGCAGGAGAAGATTCGGACACATCACCCAGAATTTTCTCAGATTTTTCTCACCCATATTGCGCCTTCTAGAATTTTGGTAATTTTTCATGGAAGCAACAGGGGTTCCCGGAACATTTCTCAGAATTTTCCCACATTTTTCCTAACCATTCTGCGTCTTCGGAAGAACACGAGAATTTTTGTCAATTTTCAGTTTTTGATAATTAGTTTAGTTAATTTTGAAAAAAAAATTAAAAAACTTTATAAATTAAAAAAAACCTTCATAAAACCCACTGCCGTGGAAAATGTATGAAAAATTACCTGTTGCATTAAAAATCATCAAAAATACGATATCTCGATCGAGGAAAATTATGAATCGTTCAATCTCCTCCCAAATTCTTTCAGTGTTCAAACAATTTGTGTTTTTTTATTTTATTTTAATGAAGATCTATCCTCTAGTCACAAAATGTCGCACGCGCATTTTGATACTGTAACTATTAAACAACCTAAATCTTCCCAAACCATTACAGTTCACCAATCAATAGGAGGTTTTCCTAATAAAAAAGAACTTTACACACCTTTATTAAGTGATTTTGGCGCCCAATAATTAATTAAGTGTTTAAAGAAGCTTACCCAACAACCACCAATTCTATCTGATTATGAGTAAAGCAAAGCTGAACGTAGGCCCTTAACAAACAGAACCCCTTTCGCAGTTGGCCTACAGCAAGTTATCCACTCCGTACATCAAAGGAAAGGCGATCCGGTTTTTTTTTGTTTTTGGAAAATAAAACAAAACTGGACCTAAAATGTGTGTTTGCTGAAATTTCGAGCAATCAACAAAAAAAAACAAAAATCCCCGTACGTCACATTTGTGAGTGATGTTTTATCCCGCTATCGCCCAGCAAATGCAATCCGGTGACCCCTCTTGAATGGTTTCGGTTTTGATGCAAATAATTGTCCTTTTTTCATCCCCCTTTTTTTCGGGTGTTTTTTCCCGATGCTCGTACAATGTCTACACAAACTGTTGAAGGTACTTTGATTTGTCGATGAAATGTAAATCAAACATCTTTTCGCCGGTTGGTCGTAAATATATGTGTACAAAAAACTCCAATCGTGGAAAGGTTTGCAAAGCGAACGAGATAAAACCCCTCGGAAAGGATAAAATGTAATGTGTGTGAGGCTTTTAAAGAAATTACACTCTGCGGTTACCGTGGTGCCGAGGTTTCCGTAGGACGAAGGTGATCCAGTGGGCCATTTTATCACGGTCAGTCACCGGTAACGAGGGAAAGGGCTGGAGGAGGGAAGCAAACAAACAAACGAACAAAAAAAAAACATTGACATTACGCGCGGTTTTCAAATCAAAACTGTATTTCGGATTTGCGCTCATCATTTGCCCCGTATCAATGGGTGTAGTCGACGATTTGTGAGTTGATTTGATTGATTTCAAACGCCCTCGTGTTTTTTCTCCCTTCCCGGGGTACGATTGCCGTTTGGCGCCTTTTCCCTGTTTCTTTCCTTCGGTGGCAGATTTTGATTGATTGCATCACCAATACACAGGGCATGTTTCAGCTATCATCATTACCTGTACATCGATCCGTTTTCGACCAATGGCGACACTGGTTGCGGGCAAAACGGAGGGAAGGGAATCCTTCCAATCGTCAATTAGTATCGTCTTACAAGAACCGCCAGATCTTTGCCCGGTTGCGCTGTCCATCAAAGGCACCAAGGAAACGTGTGTGGCGATGCTATCGGATTGCATACCTCGCAGGCTTCAAAGGCCTATTAAGCTGGACGGGTTCCTCAGCGGCCGGAGTCTCCATTTTGTCCCTTCGGTGTGTGCATGATACACGTCCACTTTGATGGTATTATTATCGTTGCCTCTTTAACCCCCCTCCCTCCCTCTCTACTCCCCCCCCTTACCATTCCACCCTTCCTCACAGCATTGACATCTTTTCAGGAGTTCGCATCGCTCGCTGGATATACAATCTTATTAGCAGCGCAAAGTCACTCACCGCCACTGTTGCCAAGGTGACGAAATGTGGCGTGTCCGATGATGCGGCTCTAATGATGCAATCGCAATGCTCGTCGTCGCGTTCGATCCGGTAATCCGGTCCATCGCAACGGAACGTTTTTCGCCAAACAATTAAGATCGAGATTTATCTCACTCGTAAACCACATGTGGGACTGGGATGATAAAGGTGTAACGTGGGGAGTGATGAATTTTCGGAGCACCTGAGACCAAAATAGATGTTTTGTCATGCTTTAGAGGGCTTTGTGCAATTAGTTTGGTCTGTTAGTATACAAAGATCTTACTGATACCTAATTGCTATAAAATTGCTATAATTTTTATGCGCATAAATGTAGGCTTAACAGAATACAACTTTTATTTATTGATATCCTAGTGAAAAAGCTCTATTCTTTAAAGAATAAGTAGAATAGAATCCAATAATTATTACTGTTCAATGCTCTTTTATACCCTTTAGTTCGCGGAGCTTTCTTTCGTATTTGGAGCGCTTTTTACATCAAAAATATTTAAAAAAAATTAAAATATTATATATTACAACAATATTTATGTTTCAAATGTGATACAAATAATGTGTTAATTTTATAATTTATGCTGTTAAACTCAAATAATCGTTTGACGAACGGAAAAAATAAAGGTAAAATTACATTTCATAAAAAAATAATCGTTAAAGCTTTTCAGTAATTTTGAACGATTTTATAAACATTTTTCACTTGGAAATAATATATTTTTCCGAAGGTATGCTAAGTTTCAGAACTTTTTTTCAGCTTTTTTAGTGTAGAGTTGATGTCTCTGAGTTAATTTTCTAAGTATCTCTCACTGAAGAGATCCGTAACGCAATGAAGTCTAAGCCATCAATAAATGATGAGATCTGGAAAGAATTCTACACGATTCCATTCCCTTAGAATTCCTTGGTTATTCTACAGTTAAAAAACTCATCAGATATAGTAAATTTTCGTTTTACTTTTAAGTGAGTTCAACCTGTCCGAGTGGAACAAATGAAATGTAATGTAATTCTGGAGCATGGTGCGGGAACAAAATAAACCCAAACTAAACGTATTCCTACACTGTGCATCGTTCCGCTACAAGAAAAGCTTCCCTTCAGCCATCAATGTTAGTAGATTAAGTAGAAGCTTCATATTGCTCATCTATTCACATCCCCATCCTCGATACGTCTGAAGTTGTCAACTCGTCAGCAAAATAAATCATCCATTCCATCATCCGTCAGCCCGTCCTCTGGGTCTAATTTGAAACAACTGTATGCAAAACAAAACGGGAAGAATTCTAGCTAAACCTCTTCCATCCAAATATACACGTATGGCATGTGGAAGAGAGACGGTGAAAAAAAAAACAAATCATCCTATTTATCCAATTTGAAGTCAACATTACTGTTTTCTTTTCCGTTGTGTTCTTTGTCTCCACAAGAAAAAAATAATAGAAAAACAAAATAAATGATGAATAGCGCACACGGAAATGAAATGGTAGAATTATTCCACCAGCCAAATGACGTATCCCACCACCCACTGCTCCGAGCCCGGGCGCGGGGTGGTGAAACCCCCTTTTTTACCCCCTGAACGCCCCGCAGGTAAAACAGGATGAGTGGAAAAGAAAGTCCTAAGTACTTTGGCAACTCAGCACAACTGCAACCATGTGCGCCAGCTGCTCTCGAACCCTGTTACGCCTCATTCGGCTGGTACGATTGCATGCACATGTGTGGAGGAATTGTTGATTCAACATCCGTCAAATCCGAGCAGGATCAAAAGAAGGATGCTGATTTCTTTCTCCACCAATTTCCCAACCCTCACCTGGAACGGTTTTACGGAAGCAAGAATAATATTTACCATAATTTATTCAAATGAAAAAAGGTAATTTTCGGTACCGCACAGAGTACCAGAGAAGGAGCGCCCGGAGGTTGCCGGAGGAGTCGTCAGTCAGCCACCCATACGTATATCCATCATCGGTACCATCAGGCAAGAGCTGAACTGCAATCACTCGGAAAATGAATGCAGCAGGAAAGAAAAGTGCTGCTCATTGCTGGTTTTCCACCCCAACTCCATCTGCCGAAGAGCCTCAAAAGCTCAGCTCCCTGGAAGTAACTGGCAGAAGTCGCACGGAGATACTTGGGGAGTATATTTGGGGAGGTATGCATCACGTCTTTCTGTACGAATACATATTCCACCGGTATTACCAACGTATTGTGTTGCAGCTACAAACTTCTCGCTTTTGTGTCCATGTACTTGACGGCCTCGGAGTCCTCGGAAAATCTCCAAGAATTCCAAAGGTAACAAGGCACAACCTTTTCTGGTGACTTCTTGATTAGATGCTAATTATAAGTACCGCCCGTATCGTTTTTCCCTACTCCCACACTAGCATCGGGTAAATAGAGCTCTCCATGGAAGGTTCAAACTATATCCCATCTTTGGTGTGTGGTGGAGTTTTTCCAGTTGCTTTTTTGTTCATGTGTGTTTTCACTCCGGAACAAATTTACATTCATACACCGCTGGAGACAAGCTGCTCTACTTCTGCCCACCGTAACTTCTTCAGCCTTCAGTACAAGCAAGAGCACTCCCCTAGTGAAGGGAACTAGCTACGGTAGGGAGTTTCTAGGAGAAGAAACCAGTCAAACTGTGTTAGCTGCACGCAAATACATACACACACGTACTTGGATGGGTGGGAGATATTGTAAATATAACCTGCACCTCTGTAACCTCCCCCAATGCACATCCCCAATCTTCCAGGAGCGCCAGGATCGCAGAATCGTCAGAAGCGGGAGACAAAAGCGTGTGGGCAAAATGGGAAAATGCATTCATGTGCAAAATCTACTTACAATTCATTCTTTAACGTCACTTTTGCGACGAGATGGCTTGGTGTGGGAGTCGCACACAAAACCCCACGCCGCTGAAGGTGAACCTGAAGGACTTGCCTGCATCCGGAGCAAATCTCGTACAATCGAATCCATACCCCGTCAATAACGGACAGTCGCTGAAGTCGCTTATGCACAGGTACTACTACTTCCAAGCTAACATGTCTGTGGCTCTGTGTGTGTACGTATACCTTTCTTTGTGAGCCCCGACGATGGAACAGCATCCCTAGTACCGTGTGCTTTGTTGCTGTTGCGTACCAGCAGTGCACTCGACTGGAAAATGTAAAGTAAACTACATCAAACCACGGTCTCCTTCCCCGGGGCTGGCGTGTGGATGTGAAGAGCAGCTCTTACGGCAAGGAAGCAAAACCCCATTCCAATCAGCATTGATAGGGCTTTTATTTTCCGAAAAACGGAACCGAAACCGTTCTCCCCCAACGAAGACAGGACGGTTGGGAGACGTTTGACATGGAGAGAGTTAAAAAGTAAGAGCATCTTGAAGAGTTGCAATCGATGCACGGAACGACTGGTAATCAATACTGCTACGGTACATCCTGCACACCCTACACGTCCAGAAGTAATGGTCAACATCTGTAGGACATCGTTTCCGTAAAGTTTTCGAGCACCGGCGCCAGCACCACCAGATAAATTGTTTCATTTTCCATTCCGAAATGCCGTTGGGATACAACACCAACACCTATAGAGGAAAAAGGGTTTACACCGAAACCATTTAACTCTACATTGTAGCTGTGAGTTTTCCTTTGTGACTGGGGCGGATGATATCACTACGCCCGCTTTAACAACGAGACCAACTGCTCGCCAAACTCGTAAACTAATGCCCACCACCAAACTCGGTTGGTGGAACTCGCTTGTAAAATTGCTACAATATTTCGCCAAAAGAAAACACCCCCAGGGAATGCTTTTGAATAAAGCCCGACTCGTCTTCGACGGCTGCCTTCGAGTTCCACGGGTTTGGCTAATAAAAATATTTTACACCTAATTACCGCACACGAGGTTCGTACCTCGTTTTGTGGATCTCCAGCACTGGCTTACTCAAACACCCAAATGGGTACACTTCAAACTTTACAACACCGGGTCAGAAAATGAGAAAATCCTCCCACCTTTCCGGTGGGGGGGCTGGGTTTCAATTCCAAATTTGAATATCAATTTCGCTTCAATTTGCTCGCGTGCATAAATGCAGGCGCCAACGGACAGATCATCGGCAGCACACCGTACGAGAGATCCATCGCACAAAAGGGCAACCCATTCCGAAACCCTGGGAGTGGCACTATAATTTGATTATTTTCCCAATTTACGTACGTACAAAGTGTGTGCATGTGTGTCTATAT
Source organism: Anopheles minimus (assembly GCA_000349025.1). Lineage (NCBI taxonomy): Eukaryota > Metazoa > Arthropoda > Insecta > Diptera > Culicidae > Anopheles > Anopheles minimus. The sequence goes on along the minus strand of KB664054.1, from coordinate 4,467,277 downwards.
GCGAGGTCGTCTGAGGTACCCTGGAACAGTATGAAACCGATTAGCGACACACACACACTCACGTACGTACAATAATCTCAACCCACGATAAAGAGCGATTTGTTCCGTGTCCGTTACAAACGAAAGGTTAGATAAACAGATTCGCTTCCATTTGGGTGGGTTTTTATGACAGCGTGGAATGGGCGATGCGAGTACACTAACGTCTAACTCCCCCGAACAACCGCGTCCCAGCGTAAAGTCATTGTAGTTTGGAGCGATTATTTTTACAAGCTAAAAAAAAACTGATGTGGATTAAAAGCATCTAGAGAGCGATAAAAGTACATAAAAGTGTAACTCCACTTTGCAGACTCGGCACTGTTAGGAACACGGCAAAATATCGCTATTATTAGCAGGGTAGGAGCCATATTGATCCATTCTGGTGGTGGATGTTCCTCAAAACCGCTTCCAATCCAAATCCATTTAACACCCTATGCGTGTGTGTGTGTCTATGTGTCATGGCTACTCAATTACAAAGCCAACAATAGTGCCCGGAGGTGGCCCCGATGATGTACTATCGTCCGTGTGCCTGCCGGGGTAATAGTATAACCTTCAGGCGCGTATGGTTTTGAAGCACCTAATAAAGAACAATTCGACCACGATTGACTGACCATGAATGAAGTGCGCGCACTAGTACGGGACGGTACCATCCTTTTTGCAGTACAGCGCGTGCCACACGGCACGTTCCGCGAACGGTTTCGGACAGCCAGCTCACTCATGCATGGCCAAACCCGGGACGCACATCCTGTCCAGCTCACCAGTCCAATATAAAACAAAAAAAAACAGGCACAATGCAATTCTCCTCCAAGTCCTCGCTACTCCCCTTTCGGTCGGCCATTTTTCACGCGACTCGCGACCGGAAAATTACGAATCTATAGCGCGTGTCCTTCAGGCTACATCAGGTAAAAGGGGTAAACATGGAAAAGCGAGGAACAAGCGGGAGAGGTTTGTTGGAGAACTCCCAAACTCCAACGCCCGGTTGATATTCATGAATATTCATTACGTTCGCGCGAAATGAACTATATTTTTCTACGCTCGTTGGAGTGTGTTTTTTTTTCTGTAAACCGTTTTTTCCTTTTTTCCTTGTTATTGTACTAGCCAACTCCATCGTGCACATCTTCCCCAACCTTCCACTTTATTTTATCCTTGTCGATTGCACCACGATTGTCCCTGGCCGTGTACCGCACGGGGCTATTATGCAAAAATTAATAACATTGTAATTTAGTTGCTGCGCTTTGATGATTTCTGTACCGATCATCGTCTCTATCTCTTCTCTCCCGTCTTTCCTCCTTACCCTTCTCTTACTTCTCCCCAACAAGGGATGCGATTTCACCCAATTATCCTTTTATTTGGCAATAAAGGACATCCACAAGAGTAGCAAAAAACAACAACAAAAAACGCTTATTCTATTCGCCATTCTGTATATACTCAATATACAGCTTTTATCATGCTACAAAAATGAAAACATATTTAATTCCAGCTCTCAAAAGGACAGCTTTAGTAGTATCCTTATAATTCATCCCTTTTTAAAAAGAGGTCGACAATAAAAACACAACAATCCACACCTGAACCGGTACGGTGATCCTGGTCACGGCACCAAAACCTTCTCTTCCTGGTGTTTATAATGGTAGCGGCATAATTGCGGCCCGGTAACTAAACGTGGTAACGAGACGGGGGCTGCAATTATTGTGCCAGAGATGCACAGGAAGGGTAAGAAAAAGGGGGGGGGGGGAGTGCGACGACGGTAATGAAATGTTTCCACACCGGGCGTGCAACCATCTGGTGCAGCGCGAAAGAAATGCTTCTTCGTACCGCCTTCAAGGACAGCCTTCGGGCGCTGGAACGCATATGACTCATCATCCATAGCCTCAAGCGAAGCAGAATACAAAAAAAGCCGTTGCTTTCCAACTGAAAACCGATCGTGTCTGTGCGTATGGAAGCGTTTCTGGAAGGGAAAAGCGAATTAATCAGAGTTGGAATGCGTCACAGCAAACGGGAAAGAAGCGAAAGCGTTTCTTTGCCGATCCGTTACTACCGATCGTTGCAAGACGTTAATTCTTACTCCCCCATGGTTTATGGTTAGGTTTTTTTTTCTCTCCCTGTTCCAATTTTTCCCACGGCACCTCACACAGTGAAGGATTCGTCCCAGCACCAGGTGCACCAACGCTGAGTGGGTGAAGCTGCTTAATTAATACCGTGGAGCGGTTTTTTTTCTCTCACTCCTCTAACGGACTTTTCCAATGCGCAGAAGGGAATCGAACGGAAGCAGCAAATCGACTGTGGTGATCGGTAGGGATAATCGTTACGTTATCCTGCGCTTCTATCGCTCGGAAAAGGGTAGCGATGCGTGCGAGGCGAACGAAAAAAAACCCCGATTCCTGCTGGTGTCACCACTATCGCAATTCGGTATCGAGGATAATAAATTAACGCATTCGCATTGGCGCGTTGTAAACGGGGGTTTTCGTTTTTCATCGCGTTTCCGTTGCGAGGTGTGCAATAGATTTTCATTTTTATTTATTGCCTTTCAATGTTTTGTCTGGTTGAATTAAATGGAGCTTTAAAAAATGGCCCTAATCTTAAAGCGTTCCCAAGAACTTTTTAAATAAAAATTAATAAAGAGTTGAATCTCACTAGCGAGTGAATTTAATTTAATTTTCACAAATATTTTCCGCTCCTCAAATACTTACTAAACAATTAGTTAAACCGCTCCTGAGTCATATAACTCACGAGTGAGTTCCTCAAGAACCAGAAGGATTATTTGGAGATATCACAGTATGATCCTGTTTGGGAGTTTTCTCGAACGTTCGGCAAACTATTTTAGGAATCTTTTCCATTGGATCTTGCATTATAATTCACACAACATTTAAGCTACAACTGAACCAAATTGCAGCAAAAAAATCTATTTAAATGTAATTAATATCTCTCAGAAAATGATATCCTTACTGTTATCTGGGACTGTCTCAGTTACCTTGGTAATAAAAATAAAATTAAAATAAATAGTAATTAAATCTCTTCTACAAAATGTCTAGTACTCTAACTAAGTTTCATCACAAACAATTGGAAGGTGAGCATAATATCAAATATACCGAAGACTTTCAACACAAGATTGATTTTTAAGTAAAACTTTCATAAATTTTAAACCGTATTCTAGACACATTTTTAAGCTGCTAGGCTTTTTACTCCAAACCACCGACAACTTGTCTTGGTAGATGTGGTGTCCTTATTATTTTCCGGAACTTATCTCAGAATGACCCAATTAAATTTCTTTTAGTTTAATTTTACTCATCCAAATATATATTCTCTTGATGACGATTTATTACATTAAGAAAAAATCTAAACACGTAATCCTGATGTGTATGTGGATTACCTTTTAAATACAATAGTTTTATGGTGCTCAATAAGAACCGGTATGGTAATAAAACCGTGTCCGGCCAAGGAAAACTCACAAATGCCACCACCTAATGATGATTTGCTTCGACTCGTACCACGCCCAGATGGCTACAAACTATTGCTCTGTTTCTTCGTCCTTAATCATCTTCTCCAAGGTGTGTACGTTCAAAAAATATCCCTGCAATTGTTTTTTTTCTCTTCTTTTTATTCTAACGCAAAGAAAGTACACGAAACAGGTCCGGTAATGGGAGAAAGAGAGCGGATAGAAGAAAATGAACAACCCCCCAGTCCGTGAAGGATCGTGTGAACCTGTCCTTACTAACCGCGGTTAGGGGTTGATGGAGAAAAAACTACCCCGTAACAGAAAACGCCACCCCACAAGCAGGACACACACACACTATTTTATTAACGTTCAATAAAAAAAAATACAACGCAAAGCAACAGTGCAGCGGGACGCTCAAAATACGCCGACATGCCACAGCTCATAAAGCTGACTGATTGGAGTGCAATTAGACGCTTGAAACCGGACCACAAAGGCACACTTACCGTAAACAATAAGCGCGAAGCAATAGGGCATAGGGTAGTGCACACCGGACTAGAAAATAAAAATAAATAGAGCCAACAAATAACAGCAATAGCCAAACAGAACGACCAAAGTAAAGAGAAGAAAAAAAAGTACGACAAACCACCCGGAAATGACCTATCATATTACGGATCGTAAAGGAGTTGAGTGTCGTCGATGCTCCCTTTTCGTATCACGTACAAGAGGGACTCAATTTTTAGCAATGAGACGACAGGATCGAACGCTCGAAGATATTTTTCCCAAGCATCATGATAAAGGTTTTTTTTTGCGCTCTCCCTTCATTTAGTCTCACCCACCGCAGCACCTCATTAATGGAGTTTTTTTTTTTTCGTTTGGTTTTTCACCCAACAAATACAACCGAAACTTTCGATCCTTCCAGCACATCTAGCGGACAGTTCACCACAGTTTTCCACCCAACTGCAAGATGGATGAACGCCAAATAACAACAACCTGAGAGGAAAACAAAAAAATAATAACCCTCAGACGGAACAAGCGCTTGAAAACCGAAACCCCTAATTCGTTCGCATTTTACATTGATTGCAGTTTCTTTTTTTTCTGCCTGTGTCCTTATTTTTCGTTTTTTTCCCAATTTTTTTTTTATTTTGAAGTTACCGTTGGAAAATGGCATGCCGAGAAAATTTGGACATAAAAACCTCGAATTTGATGATTTTGATAGAGTGATGATTGACGTGAGCGTCGTTCGGGCGTACTGCGTGGCCTTTTTTTAACCCTCCACGGTTTCACCGACAAATGACTTCACCCTCCCGAAACCAGGCTTCGCAGGTTGATGTTGAGGACGGGGCCGGTGAAAAAATAGCCAGCTCTTAGCTCGGTTTACCTTCTTTTTTTTTGTTCGTCCTTTGAAGCAAACGTTTGTCCAGACCGGAAACACCCAGCAGGACATTCGAATCCTGCGGCCCCGTACTACTCGAAATGAGCATACGCTGCACGCTGGGCGACATGATGCATCGACCCCGCGCGTTCGCCCACGTAGAGTACCAAACATCTAAGGTTACACACGCGCACTCATCCCGTACGGAATTGTGACGCGATCGTGACCGATGATTAGTCAATTTCCGGTTATTTACCGCCACCATTACGGGTGCGCGTGGCCCACACGCAGCATTGGCGGGAGTGTCCTGCGGTTCCGCATCCGGGCACTACTCCAAACATCGCGGCACACGCACACACTGATTAACCTTTTTTTTTCTTCTTCTGCGCCGCACTCACAACTGCAACACTGCTAATCGCACACTGAGCGTTGTTTAATTTGTTTCCGATGAAGTTAAGGAGTCACCGCTTTAGCTCATTCAAGGGTGTAAATATGTTTTGCTACCAAATCTTTTTAGATTCGGACAGTTTATTTGACCTTCAATAACTCTACCAAGACGTCACTGGAATGATCCACCGTCAATGCCGTCATTCAAGTAGCTGATTTAACAGTTAGTTGAGACGCCTGGTCAAATAGTAGAGTTGGTAATGCGTGACTATAAACAACGCATCGAGGTCGGTGTTCGAACCTCATCCAAAACCGTGCTATCTCCATAAGTCAAGATCTTCCTAATCTCAAATCCCAAACAAGGTTTATTCTCTTCAAGTGTTCTACCTTCAGCAGAGGACGAATTAGAACTTCAAGTTACCCCACAGAGCCTCGACAGGTTGTAAAGAAAAAAAAGAAACATAGGGGAGTTCCCAAGATTTACTGCTATCTGCAGCAGAAGACGACTCCCGGATAAAAGCCAAATTGTTAATATTTTATTTTGTTAGTAGAGCTTTCAGTCATCAAGAGCCTCAACAGGTTACAGAGTCAAAAAAGAACAAGAGGAGTCCCTAGATTTTAATGCTCAGCCGACTTCTGGATTTGGCTGTTGACTCTTAGTTTATAAGTAGAACTTCAAGTCACCTAGAGCTTCAATAAGTGACAGAGACTAAAATCCAATAGTTTGTAGAATAGACGACCGTTTAGATGTGAACACATTTGAAGTCTAAAGAAACAGGAGGAGTTCCTCCCGGTTTTTCGGTAGACAGATGGAATGGAAAGCCTAATGATGACACTTCTACACGAAGATTAAATAAATGTAAAACGAAAACTAGTGGCGACATCTGATATTCGAAACGTCACGAGCTTGTTACTACCCCATCATACCAAGCCGCATCTTCAGCTTCGCCTTTTCCTCGATAACGACCCTCGAACGACCCATCGAACAATATCTGCAAGAAGCCAGACTGTAAGTGAAATTTATGCAATCTAGTCAATTTCGGAAAACAATCAACCAAACGTCAATCGTCAAAATTGTTCTTTTCCCCTGCCCTTCGTTCCAACTCGTTCCACCCTTCACCCTTTTGTTCCACCACCCTCATAAACCAGGAAACGTACGTCGGCACGCACCACACAGGTTCGATTTGTTATGCAAATCGTTTGTTTACCCCCAACAGCGAAGTCGCATGTCCTCGAATATCTGTTTGCTGTGGAAAAAGGCCCCGGGTTTTGATGGAGTAGTGTGTATTGAATCTGACACGGAATAAATTCAATTTTGCGATGCAACGCTCGGTCTGGTCGGTCTTGCGAGTGTCCTTTTACATGCGGGTTTCCGTAAACCGAACCACCGTGCGGCTGATGCAATGCTTACGTATTGAAATATTCTTGAAGGTGCGTATCCCGTCCGGGAGAAAGCGATTTTGACAGCCAGTCGCACCCACTTAGGTGTGCAAACGCGGATGGTCCGAAAGTCAACCACGCCATTCCATTGGGCTGTAATCTTCAAAACATCGGCAACATGTCGCCGTTGGGACGGGATGGATGGTTGTAAAATAACATCTTCCAAAGCGCTCACCACAAAGGGTTATAAAGACATTAATCGCAAGTGGCAATAAAGCGGTAAAGCACTTGCAGGTTCGATTGGTGGTTGGTGTGAAGATAACCCGAAGGAGCTCGCTGGAGCTCGATTCGCACACAAACCATCCACAAAAGCTAATGGATCTTAAGACATTAGACCTAATTGTGCTACAGACACCCTTCAAGGAATGGGATGGTAGCAAAAGTTTGCACAAACAATTTTTACTTACCCACCGGATCGCGGACGAGACACACCTCTTGTTGGTGATTAGCCCTTTTTTTTGCAATGGAGGTCAGCAAGCGGTCTAATCGTTCCGCTGCAACGCAACCATGCATGCTGTAATGATCAATACACGCAACCGCTCCATTAGCACCCCATTTAGACATCATTTTCCAAGAGCGACAAACAATGGGAGGCTTTCACCGTGGATACAAACTGAGGTTTGGTGTCTGATTGGTAAACAGCGGTGTTTAATTTTACGCGCATTAGCAGAAAACATTGGTGTGAATCGGTACTTCTATTGGACGCTTGGATTTGCTTTAGAGAGTGCTCAGTACTTAGACAAGCATCTCTCTTACTACCAAAAGGTATTCCAGTTGCAAATCTTATTCCGAAGTTTTGTGAAACTCGTCTAAGAAGAAACATAAAATGTCGAACTTCTGATAAGGCACTCCACACGAAAACTTGGACAAGGCCCAAACGTGTACATAGAACGTTGCAACAGGTACCGACAGGTTCGTACAAGAACCACTCCGGCCTCGAATTATCGCTTCCTTCCAAAACCTCGGTTACTCGCCTGCCGGAGACCTCTTCCCACCGCAATGGCCGCAAATGTGTGGAGCGGAGTTTATATCCGCTTGTTCGTTTCTGGTGGCTCTTATAAACGAGTTCCTCTATTACGTACCAGTTGCATTGTTTTCGTGCCGTTTCGCTTGCTCAGCTTCAAAGTTTGAAAACACTGCTGCGTCTACCCATCTCTTTTGCGCCTCCGCAACCCTCTTTAGCACCCTTAAAAACGGGAAGTTGCTGTGTTGGCGAACACAACCCAATGAAGAAAGAAAACCCCCGGAGAAGAATTGAAACTTCACTCACCAGCAAGAATCGTTCGCGTTTGCTTCTGCTCCGCGGGTTCGTTGCTTGCGTGTGTGTGTGTTACCATTTCCCAACACTACCCCAACCCTCTTTCTCGCCCCACTCCGACTGTTCCCCCCGGACTTTCCACAACTGGTTGGTTCACTGACTCACGCGACAAACCGAAAACAACGTCCGTTAAAGGGGGTGGTGGGGGGCGGGGGGGGGGGGGGTTTGTATTCTTCCCCTTTCCCTACATTTCTTCCACAAAAAAAAAAAAACAACGATCGCGATCAGTGACGGACGATGATACTAATGATCGCGTCGATGACGATGCACGTGTTCAATGTGAAACAGAAGAAAGAATGGAACAGAAGAGAGAGAGAAACCGGTTTTCCATCACCGACCAAGCCCCCCTGCTGGGGTGGTTCGAGGGGGGGGGGGGAGGGGACCGGCGGAAGGGATGCATTCGGATGAGTCGTGAACTGCTGGGCCAAGATTTGTGCCCACCGGTACAAAGATGGTCGATGACTTTGATAGGATATCGATTTCACCCGTCCCGAATGCACCGCCTGTGTTGGTGTATAAATGCATGTGTGTGTGTGTGTTTGCTCAAGTTTTGCAACATTTGGGCGGAAGGAAACGGCCAACTAAATGGCCCGCCGTGAGAACTGGTGCTGTGCTTCCATTAAAGCGTCCTCGTTTTCTTTCCTTTTTTTCTGCTTCATCTAACACGTTGTTGCTTTTGTTTTGTCTTTTTTTTTCTATTCTTCTTTTCGTTCTTTTAAACTCCCTGGTCGTGCCTCATGTCCTGCTTCATGTTCCGTGTGCGCGCGTGTGTGTTTTTATATGATCGATTCCTGTTCGAACGTGTTCTGACCGGGTTCGAGCAATCGGTTCCCTCTCTCTCTCTTTCTCTTCCTTCGTTTTGTTAGAAGACCTAGGGAAGTGTACACAAAAAACAACAAAAAACCTACATCACCATCCTCTTGGCCGGTCCGTTCCGGCCCTGAAGAAGGTCTGAAAATGATTAAATCAATTTTACATCAATTTGCTGCCCATTCGGCATAAAACCAAAGACGGATAAAAAATCGAAATCTCTAAGCAAACCTACACACCCTTTCCGGTTTCACGGTTTCTCTTGTGGTAGAATCTATGCAAGAGTGCGTGGTATACCACGAGAACACTGTGCCTTACTTTTCCGTGCCTTACTTTTCCTCCAAACTACCCCAAACAGCCGCGCGGAGGAAGATTTACGCTTGGTGCCGTGACCAGGATCGCACAGTGAAACTGACGCGAGAGCGAGCCATTTGAGATGCAAAACTTCCTTATCGCGGGGGAAGGGAGGCAGGAAGGAAGAGAAGGGGATGGAAACCGTCAGCCCGGGCCCATATGACGAACATTATCAACGCCATCACCCGGTGTACGGTTTGGCGCAAAGAAACAAAACCAAAACAAAACCGGTTTATGCTACACACCCCTGCACCGCGCTGACAGAAACAACAGCTACGAAGGCAGCAAGGACGCTGCCGGAGACCGTTGCCTTCCGCTACACAGCACTTGTCCGTATCTGTTCCTTCCCCCTCCTTTCGCATGTTTCGCTTCTTCACACACAAAACGATCGTGTGTATCGTGCTCGGCGATCGCTCCTCAGGTGACCGTGGCACCTTCCGTAACCCAATTTAAAGCCAAACTCCTCGCAACCCCCCCACGGGGGGTACTTACTGCCTTCCACCCCCCCCCCCCCCCGTACAGCCCCGTACGTTAGACATTGTAAAAATGAAAACCAGTAGCCAGCGTTTTATGTATGTATATCACGCGCTGATCTTTCCATTATCTTATTCCTTCCCGCTTCTTAACTCCCGGGCGAGCACCGGGCTGATCGGTCCTTCCGATCACTCCTACGTTCGGAGCCGTTTCTTTTTCTCACCACTTCGCTTAGGCGTGTTTGCCTCCATTTACCATGCGTGTGTGTTGTATTGCGTGGCGTCGGCTGAAACCGAACCTGGACACTGACACTTACTGGTACAGCTGGAGTCGTTTTCTTCCAAGTCACTAGATCATCCAGCTAGCTGGGTTTGGAAATTTAGTGAGATTTGAATAATTTTCCCCCACACTATATTGTGTCCTCACTAGATTCTGAGGAGGTGACGCACTTTTACTGAAGATAGGCGAATTCAAAAATAATTAGTCATCCGGTTGAGATTTCTCCTCCAAAAACGATATCATGATGCAATAACCAATAATATTGATACAGAAACGCAAATCTTTAAATTAAGAGTAAGCAGGAGCTCAAGAAGAGGCTCCTAAAACGTGGATAGGAAAATCTCATCCCTAAAAGCAAACTATCGAGCTACAGAAGAACAGAAACCTTAGATGAGAGGAAGGAAAAGGCATGAAATACATCCGCAAGGGACGCAACAGCGGAAAGCGTCCTAAAGCGTACGTTGCAAGAAAAAAAAAGGTCTGTTGAGGTAAGAAGGTCCAAAACCGAAAAAGACAAGAAACGATAGAAAAAGGAGATATACAAATAATTACAAATGGTCTGGGTCTGAGGGTCGCACGAAAGAGAAGCGCACAAAACAGAAGGGAGTTAAAAGTTTTGCTGCCCGGCCGGACAGTTTGGGTTCAATTTCACGACACTTGTACAGCAGCAAGGGATGTGGCCCGGCGGGGTTAAGGGGTGCGGCGGGGGTTTGGACGAGAATTAAGTCACCTTTCTGGATGGCAGGCAGGGCGCAACACGGTAGCAATCATATCATACCAACCCAACAAGTGACCGGACGACGAAGAATTGGAAAACTTGGACATTTGGAATTAGACGGCTAGGGAGGAGTGTGTTCCAGAGCAGTTACCTTACCTTTCCTACACATTCGGAAACACTCAAACCATTGTCCAAGTTGTCCAAGACATTAGGAAACACTCGAATCTGCGTCCAACTTGTTGCAAAACGTGATCCCCAAACAACCAGATGCTTGTCAGCTCGTCAAACAATTAGCAAACCGCACGCTCGGTTGGCACGCGTTTGCTTTCTTGCCTAAAAATAAAATACCGAAACAGTCAATTGACTGGCAAAACAGCATCATCATGGGACTTTCCCCCGTAGCGCGTAACGTTTGCGTATGCATTTTCCGACCCCCATTAGTTGGGGTTTTCGTTTTTTGTTTTCCTCATCATGAGACATCCGTAAAGAGAGACCGTGTGAGAAGCAGCTATTAATAAGGCGATTACCAGGCGAATATGACAATACGTCACACGTTTGGAGAGAGAGAGAGAAAACGAGAGGGAAACAAAACACTGCTGTTTTGTTTTAAAAATGTCCAAACCAGCGCTTCTCAAATGGAATACAAATTTCAGGATTAGCGTGGATTATGCTGCGTTGAGCGAACCGAACGCGCCAGGATATTCGATCCCGGGTCAGCCACGGAAGGAACTCTGCCCACCTGACCCGACACGATCTCCTTCTCAACAATGGCTGCGAACACAAAGCACATAAACAGGTGGGATTTTTCGAAAGAAATCCTGGTCATGCAGGAAGTCCTGGTGATATATTGTAATCCAAAAAAAAAACAGCACTTTCACAACACTTTGTGACCTGACTTGACTCCGATTGTAAGGGACTGTTTAGTTTTGTTTGTATTTATATCTGTGTGTGTGTGTGGAAAGAATACACAAAAGGGAAATAAAAAGTTTGACCGAAATCTGCACCTTACTCCTATACAACTGCCACCTCCCCCGTAAACACCCCCTCAATAGGGGGTTCGCGGTGATGATCGCGTATGAGGTTTGGATGTGTGCGGATTTGGATTGGTGCGTGGAAAAGGTAAACCCGGGCTGGATGAAGAGTACACAAAGAGAAGAACGCGAACTGTCGCACTGGCGGAGAAGAAAAACAAAACCACCCAAAAGCAACGCACGGGGTGGAAGATAGTTGTGTTGGAGGGGTGAGTGGGGGGTTAATTGGAGAGGAAAAGACGCAGTCATATTCAAACGGCTTTTGGTCTATTTGTGCTATCAAAAACGACTGTCTGCTAACTGGGTACTGAAGCGAACGTGCGAGCGAGAGCACAAGCGCCAAGAGAGTGTGCCGCACGCGATCGGTCAATTTGAGCGCGAAAGGGCTTGTTGTTTTCAATTTTGGCTTTTCCACAAACCCGCAACCCCCTTGGATACGCTTCCAATGTGCGTCCTGCACAATGAAACACCCATGCATCCCATCCCCAAAAACGCTTCCGAATGTAAAACCCCGAACCGCTTTAATCAAGTTCTTATTCAAGTCTTTTTCCTTCCATCGCTCTCTTTCTCTAGCGTGTGCGCGCATCCACACACGGGAGAGCGTGTTGTGTTTCGGGTTGCGTGTGCTTTTCTCTCGCTGCATGTAATCTCCGTACCAGCACCCTTTAGCGCAGTGCGTGGGAAAGAGATGGAGCGTTTAAAACTCGCTCCAAGCGCGCAGTGTTCGGTTCGGGCGTACGCTCTCTTCCGTACGCACGCACGCTGTGCGGATGCTCGGTCTCGCTTGTGCACCCGCAACGCTACGGGGCCTGTTGCGCTTCGGGTATACGCATCCGCTCTCCGCTCTTCGGGAACGGTGCGGCGCCGCACGAAGCGCGCCGAACCCGAAGAAAGAACATCCCGCGCGCGCGAAATCCTTTCTCTGACTATATCCGACCGTGTTGCAGTGCTGTGCGCTTAGTTTACGTCCAGCATTCGAACCGCACGGAAGTGCTCACTCTCGCTTTGCAGCACCGGTACGCCGTGTCGCCTTTCTCTGTGTGTCTCTTTGTGAACCGAACGTCGTCGACCCGTTACCGTGGGCAAGGTTGTAGAAAGTATCGAACTGTTCTTGAATGTGCGAATACACCGTGTGCCGCATTGTCCGCGTACGAGCGGGTTTCGTTGTGCAATAAGGGCAAACCAAAAAACCCGCACAAACAGTGCAGTAACTTTTCATTTAACCGTGTCCGCAGTGTCACAGTGCAGTGAAGGACAGTGGAGTGAAGGGTGAAAGTGTGTCATCAAAGCAACCCACTGCTTTGCTGCGTGCAGAATACGCTATTACAAACTATTGCACAAGCACCATCCGAAACGTTGTGCGCGGTGACGATGGCTATCGCATTCTACATTCCGTCGCTGGACGATGCGGAAGAAAACCAGCGGCTGCTGGAACAGCAACAGATCGTCCTGCAGCGGCAGTATCTGCTCCAGCAGCAGTACCACCTGCAGGCACAGCTGAATCAGCTACGCCAGCAGCAGCTCGCCCTGGAACAACAATCAGCCGCCATATCCACCATGGCCACGGGCACCTCGGGAGCTTCCGGGGTGGCAATGCCCAACGCCGCAACACTCACACCGTCAGCACCAACTTCCACCACGTTCCAGCAACCACCATCAACTACCACCGCATCCTCGACACCGGCAAATTCATCCTCCACATACTACACGACGCCAGCCCCACAAAATCACCGGTTCTGGATGCTGAGGGGAGTGCTCTACAACATCCTGTTCCGTCACCTACTGGACAGTAAGTATCCGCCATCGGACAGTAAACCCGCCGAAACATCTGCCCGCCGCCTAGTGGGCGAATCTGCATCTTCAGAACTCCCGTATCTAATACTCTTCCTCGTTGCGTGTTGTGCTCTTTGTGCGTGCGTGTTTGTGTTGTGTTCCAGATGATCCAGCCTGCAGTCGGTGTATGTTTTGCAGCAAACTACTCACGATGCTGCGTAATATCTGCTAAACCGTAGTCGTCACCCCCATCATCATCACCAGCATTTCATCATCATCGCGAACAGGATGCCATCAAGATCCTGCCCGTTGGCGATGACGACATCGGACCAGTACAAGAGTGCGTATTTATCTACACCGACACGGTTGGCCCGTTGGACCTATCACCATCCGATCGGCATCCGTAGCGTGTAGCGGCTGTGATCCAACTTCAAAACAAACTCTTGCGTGTGGGTGGGGGGTGGGCCGGTCCCAGGGCTGTGCAGCCGACGGTGTTCTACTAGCCCCGTGCGTCCCAAGGACTCGCGGGCGCCGACGGTATCCTGACTGGCTTTTCACCGGTAAGTGTACTTCACCTTCAACGCAGTGTCTCTTACCATCACAAAGTTACCCTCAAATTAGTTCATTTTAAAACGAGTTATTTGGTGCTATAAAAATTGCCATAAAAGTATTTAGTAGTATGTGATCGGAAAAATCGAGTGTTTAATATTTACGTCCTGAAGTGAATGTGATTATTTGTTTGAAACAGCTCTTTTAAACACCAACAAGAGGAGTTAGAAAATAAACCACGACTTTTAATCGTGTTATAAGTGGATGAAAAATATTGCATACCTTTAGGAGTGTACATTTAAATGTCTACGGTCCGTAAGGATTAGGCATACCAGAGACGTGATAAAATTTTTTTCGTCTTTATAATATTTTATTAAAATAGAAAATTCACCATTAAGGTATTGAAAATGTTTTCCGCTAGAATAATAAATGTGGAACGATATAGAAGCTAGTTTTTCCGACTTTAAGCTGAGATTAAGCTTCAAACGATTTTTTTATCGAAATTGATTTTTTTTTTCACGAAAAATAACACATCTGTTTTCTTCTCTTCTCTTTCTCCCTCTTTTTCTTCTCTTCTCTTTCTCCCACGTTATTACAGACTATTAGCATCGGTAAAGCAATACTTACACCTATTTCCCGATGGTCGTCGTCTCCAACCAACAAAACCGTGCAGACATCAAGCATCCTTTGCCACCAGGTACAACCAAAGTGACCCACAAACACACACACACAAGCGCGGTTTGTTGGTTGGCAGGTAAATGCGCGCGGTGATGCACGAAAAGGTGAGCGGGAACAAACTATATCATAACTACATTAAAGGATAACAAAACAACACAAAGAATTAAGCAGAAACAAAACAAAAAAAAAACCAGTGCCAAGAAGCGCAACCGGCAAGAAGCAAAAACGCATCGAGGGCAACGTTTTAGCCATTTAGCTTATTATTAGTTTCGTTTGCTGTCGTTTTCTTTCTGTTTTTCTTTTCCCATTTCTCTGTCGCTCGTAAGGTACTAAAGAAAACAAAAAGTTTTATAGCACGTAAGGATATGGTAGAGAAGGAAGTGTAGCCTGTTGATCCCAAGGCTGTTAAATAGGGCGTGGATGAAGAGGTATAGAAAATGTCTCTGCGACGCGAGTTGATGTGTGTTCCAGTTTAAAAACAATACCTTCTTTTTCATAAATCAATTTTGGTTTTTTTTCCAAAACATAATAATTTAGTAAAATGACGCACTTTAATACAAAAAAAGAAAAGAAATGGAATATAGCGGAAACTAAAAGTTAGAAAAAAAGGATTGAGTTTCATCACTAAATTAGTTTTAATATATTTTTTTTTTTTGTAATAAACAATAAACGAGACAGTTGTTCGAGCGGTGGGACCACACAAAATGTCCTTGCGTACACAATTTGCATACTACTTAAAACATTGGTTTCATCTCACTGCCCAGATGGCGAAGTGCAAACAACCACAAACAAAACTAAAACATAACGAACGTAGCGTTTAAGTAATGGCGAGATAGATTTACACAAAACACATAACATAACATTTAACAAACAAACAAAAAAAACCCCCGTAACCCTATTTCTTATCGCATACCAAGACCAGTTTAAACATGTAGATGTAAGACATTTTATCGTGGCTGTAAGAATGATCCTTTTTTGATATAAGAACAAAACTTACGCGATAACGAAAACAAACCGTGTTACTGTGGTGGTTAATTGCATCGAACGGAGAAGTGTGCAAAAGACGGGTGTGTGTGTGTGTGTGAGTTGATGGAGACGTCCTTCGAGAACAATACAGATGTAACTCATCCTTAATTCTTTTGTTTTCTCTTCACTCAATATCTCTCCAGTTTTATCGAGAGTACGCTCGTGAGGGCTTTATCAAGTATCAAACTCGATGGTATAAATGCACACCCACACCAGACACACACAAGAAAAAAAAAACGAATAACATGGAAGCAATAATCAAATCGTTTGCGTACGGCTTAATCAAAATTGTTTTTCTTTTCCTCAATTTAGCAGCGGTAAGAGACGAACCGGGTGTTTTGTCTCGCAGTCGTTTTTTTTTTGTTTTTGTTCGGCTTTCCTCGCGAGACAAACGAGAGACAGGCTTTTATTATTTATCGTAACAAAAAAAAAAACAAAACGAAAACAAAAACATAGGTTAAGTTGGAACCACCGTGTGTACAGTCAGCTTTCAATTAAGATCTCAATCGTGTGCGCCCGTGTACGTTCGTTCGGTTGTGTTGTTTTTTTGTTGCGGCCGGGGTGTATTTATTTCTCGCAACGCGTGTGCGTGAGGTGTGTAAATTTGAATACGTTTTGTGCAGATTTTAGTTTTTTGAAGTGAAAAGTAAGATCGATTTTGTGAAGGTGTTTCCACCAAAAACTCACCCCTTCTCGCAGCAAAAACAACAACAACACGAACAACAGAAAAGGGAAGGAAAACTACTTAAATTCTTAAACAAAGCTCACTATAGTATATTTCTGCGTTAATTAGATGCTATTTTATTTTTAGTACATCACACCCTTCTGATTTTGTGAGGACGAAACAAAACAAAACCCCACAAAACACATACTATCCTTGCTTCATTCTTCCATTTTCCTCACTTGTAAAAAAAAACAAAGAAGAAAACTCGACTGTTTGCGCACTGTTGGGTTTTTCCAAGCTCTCGCGAATTGCTGTGACTGTAAATTGACGAATGACGAGATGGCGGGGCCATGAAAAACAAGGACAAATAAGGGAAAGATGGGTAGTTCGGGAAGGGAGGGAAAATTAACTCTTTTCACCCCCCCTGTTCCGTCCCATTTTCCCTCCCTTTTTCTATGGCACTCTCTCGGCGTTCCGTTACCATACTTAGCACTATTTTATGTGTTTTCGTTTATCTTATAACTGTTTCATTCTTTAATTTGTATGTATAGGGGGAAGGGAAGGAAGGAAGTGGGAGGGACGGTTGCTGTACATTTTCGTCTTTATTTACAAACGAGAGAGAGAGAGAGAGAAGCAAACCCCCCCAAAACAGGAAACAAAACCAAAACCAGGCAAACGCGTAAAGGGAACTTTTGCTCTAGCATAGTTTTACGGTTTTATTCACTACGTATCTACTACTTTACTAACGCTCCGCAGTATCTGTTGAATTTTGTTTTCCCTGAACATACGGTTAGTGGATGGAAAGCGGTTAGTGTTTAAGGAAAGCAAACAATGTGATCATTAGTAGAGCAGCTAAGCCAATAAAGAAAAAGCACAGCATTTAATTAAAAACAAAACCAAATTTGGAATGAGATGTGGTTTTATTTTATTTTTTATAACATTGATACTGAAAGAAATGATTTAAAAATGTAGAAAAAAAAGCTTGAACTTTTTTTTTTTAATTTTCTTACATAAATTTATTTTTCTAATTTCAATTTAATGATGAAGATAATTCAATTGACATTTCAAGTAGAATGCTTTTTTATCATCTGTTTATTTCGTTGTGTTAGCATTGAGTTTTTTTAATATATATTTTCAATCCTCATTTAATGATTTCTAGCTATCAAATTTTAATCGTCCACAAATTATGATTTTTGTTCATTTATTGTTAAAAAGATATTTATTTATTTATTTATTTGTTTATTTATGTATTTATTTATTTATTTATTCCATTATGACAGTCACATTGCCGTATTGTCGACACCGTTTGTGTCGATATTCTTATATCAAAATAAAAAAAGTTGCAAAGTTTAATAAAAAAAACATTAAAAATCCAATTGTTTATTCCTTATCATACATGCTTGTAGATTATAAAAATATGTACCTAATTTTAAAAGTTCGATTGCTAATATCCAACTATCTCTGAATAGCGAAGAAAAGTATTAATTGAAAGAAAATCCTTCCGTTGAAAAGGATTCATCTTATGCTAGATAAATTACACAGGTGAGTGTATCATGCATTTATTTATGATTTTGTGTATCAATATATTCGAAAATGGAAAGCGACCAAATCCTTAAAATTCTAATCTATACTAAGTAAACAAAAGGTTGGAAAATTCCGGGAATATCTTTCGAAGTTTATATCAATATTAATACCCCACAAAAGCGCTCGCTTTGATAAAGATGAAAGATAAATTTAAAAACCGCATGCTGTTTTGAAAAGAACCATCAAGTTAACTCTTCCTGGAAAATACTCCCCATATGAGCGGGAAAATATGTTTCGACTGAAAAGAGAAAAAAATGCTTCATACATCGCGAAAAAAAAGATGGCTCCCGAAAACCATGGTGAGCTCCGTGATGAAATTGTTTGATGATGCATTGTTTCGATTCGGGGTTAACAATCCGGGAGGGTTGAAGGATGATGTCCTCACCAAGGCAACGGGAACGTTCGATACCTATCAGACTAGACAGATGAAAGGGAAATATTTCGATGAAAATTAATAGGATTGGTATCTGGTGGTGCGCTTGTGGAGGAAAATAGTTTATCGGGTGTTTTTCTACTTGAGGGAGAAATTTGTTTTCTTTAATAATTTTAGAGTGATGGAGAAGTCTTTCTTGTGGATTTTTTTTGAGGACACAAAGAGAGACGAATAATTGGAAAAATTAAAAAAAAAACTATTCACTATCTAATGCTTGCGCATAAAAACAATTAAAATTTTGGAAGAAATGTTTCGAAAACAATGACCTTCAAATGTACATCAGGATCACAGCAGATAGTCAAGATGTGAGCCACAATTTAGACGTAGTTGTCCGATAGTCTAAAAAGTCCTTAAGGAAATGAGTAAAAAAATTCTCAATTTCTTCTCAACAAGACCTCAATATTATTTAGAACACCATTTGGGAAAACTTAGAGATGAGATGTTCTATTCCAACATAACTCTCCTTGATGTTGAGGAACAGTCAAAAGTCAATTGCGATTGCAAAGTTCACTTACATATTCTGTTTTTATTTCCCATTTCCCCTCTTTCGGACGTTCCACAAGTTTTGGAAGTCGCTATAAGGAAACAACAAAATATATCCATTGTTCCAAATGGAAGTGCCCGATTGTTTCACAATGTTCTTAGATATATGCGATGCGATACCATCACACCGGTACCGGATATGTACAATAAACAATTTTGCTCAAATAACTAGCTGCCGAAGGAGTCGTCGTTGGGTGTCTCGGATGTTCGGGACTGGAGTGCGTCGCTGACTCTCCCAAAAGATACACATCCGGCGATGTTTTTTCGCCCGCGAGGCTCGTTGCCACGCGATATTTACTCGCCCGGCGTAACATTCCGCCACCAGTGCTGGGAGGATAATTTCTGAAGACTTCCGGCAAACCCGATTCCTTGCGGATTGCTCAGCATCCAGCGACCATTTGCATATTTGGCTGGGAGCACGGCAGGAAGTCAGCTGTTAGATTTTACTATCGGAAGTTCGGTACTTTACGATCGCGTCCGCGACCATTCGAGGGGTGACTTCCTGCGACGGTGTCGGGCGTCCGTATGGAGTTCTGGGTGTGCACAAACGAAACGATCCCTTCGCCAAAAATCCCACCCTGTTTTGCCGTTCCCCCTCTAGCGCAAAAACCTTTCCCGGGGGAACCTTGCGATAGGTACTAAGGCAAGGATGACTGACACGATTGACGACTTGTGCCGATTTTTCGAACCGATAGATTGGCAGCACGCACGCTCTTGATGGCTCATAAATATTTAATTTTTGACAGACCGTGCGTGTGTGTGTGTCCTTATGGTATCGGAGTGCGCTTTTAATTTTTCCCCCTTCTCGGTGTGTGAAATTTTCACGCTTCACTTACCCACCGAATGCAGCTTCCCGGCAGGCAATGGGAAAGCTCCGGACGGTGGACTTTTAAGGGTCAACTTTTAACTTTATCTTTTTTGGTTTTGTTTGCTGGTTGGTAGGTTTGGGTTACAACCAACTGAAAATTGCAAAAACCACAACCGGGAAATACCACCAGGGTGAAGATGTCAGTATGTGCCGCACCGAGGTTAGCACACATGCACATGCAATCAAAATATTAAAAATCGGAGATGTAAATATTTTTCCCAAAATAGATTTTATTGTTACGATTATTGCTGCGAGCGTTCGGCGCGTCGGTTTGGGCGATGAATGCGACGGATGTATGGGCGGAAATGGAGTGTTTTGCTTGCCGAGATGCGTACCGGAGGGTGACGTAATTTACGACCGATTCACTTACGCATTCCGGATCAGCTGAATGCTGATGTGGTTGTGAGTGCATTAACGATTGTTTTGGAAGTACAATATGCGAGTGAGTTGAAATAGTATCTAATGTATGATGTATGAGAACAAAACATAGACATATTCAATTTCAAAATGACGAAAGAAAAAAAAAACGTCAAAAATTGTAAAGTTTCTCAAGTACCCATCTTCGCATCTTCGCACTGGATGGAGATATTTGAACCAAATTTGTGCCCAGGTGTTTCAAAACATCAAGAATTACAACCAAGACGATATCACCTCCATAAAAAAGGGTTTATCACGGTTTACTGTAGGGTTCCTGGTTCGAGCAAGTGACCGGGGGATTTTTTGTGGTGCTTTAACACAACCGTACCTGTTGGCTGTGGTCGATTTCCATAATCGAACGCGACACGGGTGGGTAACGATTCCGTAAAAGCACCGGCTACTTCACCCCCCTGGTTGGTTTCTCCTTCCCCTGTTCCTGGAGGTTTTTTTTCCTATAGGAAGATTAGAAGTTTTTGCTGTAGTGATATTTGTTATTCATTTTTGTTGTTTTTTTTGCATGTGTCCTTTGTCCTTTTCGTCAAACAAACTCGATAACATAGTCATCCGGGTAGATAAACATATACACACACACACACACATACACTGGGAGCAGTTTCCGTCGACGTCATTCTAATGTCAGGCGTAATTTATTGCATGCATGATGCCGCTGCTCGTGAGTGAACGGTGATTCCTTGTTAACAACTGTCACTGTCATTGAAAGCAACCGTAGGGATATAGCCATTGTTTCACTCCCAACCCCCTTCCAGCTGGACCTGATGATAATACACCGGGCATACAGCAATGCAGCTGGTAAAATGTGAACCGAACAAAAATGACGAAAGCAACAACAACGAAAATAAAAAAAAAAAACATATAAAACGGATACAGCCTCTCGTGCGAAAAATCTCCCATCCCCGGGCATGTGCGTGTGTGCGTGTGTGGGCTATTGATTTGAAGGGTTCATCAAATCAAATCAAATTCAAATAAATGTGCCTCACCCCGTAAAGCGATGGTCCCGCACGTGCAGCAGCAAAGGCTCAAGGAGCGTTGTTGTGATGTTGGGAAATCAACAATCAGTGTGAGACCCCACGGAAACAAAAGCACACATAAAAAAAAGTGTTTTTCCGGGTGGAAAAGTGCACTTCCGGCGTGCTGTTAATGCGTGTGTGTGTGTGTGGTGAGTGGAATTTTCGTTTCGGGGGGGTTTTTTTTTATAGACATAGGTTTATTTATATTGATGCTTCCTGTGTCCATGTACCAGCCATGGCAGGCTTTCGCCCACCATGCGTCACCATCGGTGCAGCTAATGTGATAATCGTTGGTTCGCATCATGTTTGATGATTGAAGCAACATAAATATCAATTTATCTCTTCGTTCAGGATGTGTGCGATTTTTTATCCATTTTCTTGACCACCACTATGGCGGAAAAGCTGCATTTTTTTCTCCTCCTTTCTTTAACGCTAATGGTTGATGGTGGCTGTCAGTTTGAATAGTTTTTTTCTTCTTTATGTTTTTTTCTCATTGTTTGACTTTATGATGTGCGCTGCCGTTTGTGTGTGTGTGACAATGATTTGTCCTCGGTTGACCACCGCACCTTTGCCACCGTCAACACACAAAGGTCCAGGACATTTGACGGGAAGCGTGTTGCATGGTTTACGGATATTTCATTTTCCTTTTTTGTTATCTATTTTTCTTCATTGTTTAGTAATTTTTTGTTGTTGTTGGTTCTTCTCCCCCATTGTACCTTCCTTCCTTCCGTATACGTCCCACAACAGGGGTAAGTTCATTTTTTAGTTTTTCCCAGTCGGGCGTTTGTCGTTGGTGCAGTGATTTGATTACCCGCCAGTGACCGGTCCATTTTTCCCACATTCTTATTAACTGTCCCTATATGGTGTGTTATTTCTTTTTTCTTTTCTCGTTGGGTTGCAATCTGCAGTTGATTGGTTTGATTGATTTTTCATTTCGGTTGGATCAGAGGGTCGGACAGTCGGTCGAGTTTTGATGCGTTCCGGATAGCGAACTGCATACGGATGATGACACTTCAACGGCAGCTTCCCGAGCGGCCATTTAGCATGTTCTGCTATTTTTTTTTCCAAGGGGGCTTTGAATAATTTATTTACGATGCGTTTTGTTCACTTTTTGATTCCTATTTTTTGGGTGATTTTTATTAAACACGCAGCTGTAGACGGGTGCTGACGTGTGCTGACAGATAATAGTAAGTGACACCGCGTATATGTCATTTATTATTAGTTGCTTAGTTTTTTTTAATAAAAAATCCCTGATGAAAACATTATCGTAAATAAACAAATGCGGCACACAGAAGAATGAAAAAAATCACTCGCAATGTAATAAAATTGTTCGGGCTGTTTAACATTGCATAACTACCAGGCGTTAAGGATCGGTACGTGGCGTGGAGTTAAGCTAACGGAACACTATTATTTTCCATGCAAGCATAATGGTGTTTACGGTTATTGGGTACTTATTTTTCTTCTTTTGCTTCCTCGTTTCTTTTTTTTTTACTTATTGTCGTACCAGTCCTGTTTTTTGCGCACTAGCTTTTGCTGCTAACCGGAGTATTTTGGCTTGTTTTATTTATTTTTTGGCAACGATGCCCAACGGTGCTCGTTACCTTAAGTAAAGCTGTCCCGCATCTTCGAAGTATCTGCGAGAAGCTGGAACCGTTTCCGGTTTCTGGTGGGTACCCACCAGAAGGAATCTCAATTGATTTTCCGAACAGAGTTCCAAGGTTTTTTTTTGCTCCTTTTCTGAGCACACTCGGGAACGGGAAATCGTTATTGTTTCGGGTACTTGCACCACAATTCGCACTCTCTCTCTCTCGCTCTGTATGTCCATCTCTTTGACGTTGAGGGTCGTCATTCACAATCCATCCATCCCCGGTACGGTATCCAGTCGAGATCGTCGAGATGTGTCTTCCTTTTTTGTTCCCCCTTCTGTAGCCTCCTGCACTCCTGCAAGACACGGATACTGATCATGGCGGAAGTTGGAAGACATAGGGGCGGTAAAACTATCCCGAGTACCGAGGACGAGAAGCAGACGATAGTGCAATTGAAGATTCATATGCCATGGTAGACTTATGTCGATCGTAAAATTTTACGATTATGCCACCGTTCGGGAAACGATTCAACCGATTCGTCGATATCTGGAGTCCTGGGGACAAGCAGGCACTTCCGGCACTGCTCCGGTATGTCTCATCAAGCTCTCACTGCAGGACTTAGGGGGAGGTGTAGTTATACTGTGAATTCCTCCCTGCTTATCGTCGGGTTGCCATTTCGGATTTGGTTTGGACGTCCGGAAACTCCGTCATCATCATCATAACACCATCCATCTCGGTGGTAGGATTTTTCATTCCCCTCCACATCCTGCTCAATATTCCCCAAGTGCCTCGTACTACACATAGAAGTACCACCAAACCTTAACCGCATGATCTGCTCGATTTCGATTCCATCAAATCGCTACCATAGCGCAGAGTGCACCAAAGGGGGTAGAGAGAGAGAGTCATCACACTAAAGATGATTGTTGCAATGAAAGTTTAACAATTTCTCTCCAATAGCGCTGGTCCGTCCTAGCGCTTACGGGATGTAAGAAAATTGTTACAGAATTCCAACCGTTTCTAACCTCACATACTTGCTCGTGAATCGATGCAATCATTTCCAGCAATATCGAAGGATATGTGCGAGTTTCACTTTCGCCATGTATGGTTAGGGGTTCGTCGCTTCGTCCCTTTTTTATTGATATGTTTACGACGGGCTCAGCGAACGGGTAAGAGATATTAACCGTGGTGACGTTTAGGCTCCCTCCTCTTTTTTTTTGGGGGTTGGAGTTTTTGGGGTTACTTTATGATTATTGTCCACTAGAACTGCACCCACCGTGCGGACAAATTGCGCACCGTCCGGTACTGCGTCTTGATGATGTCGTCTCCTTAGTTTTTGTTTGTGATTTTTTGCGCATATCTTGAAGATTTCCCTAGTTGTTGGTCCGATCGTCGAGACATCCAGGAACACTAGAACGGGTTAATTCAACGGATGTGTCTAGATCCCCACAAATGGGTTCCTAGAATGATGTCCGAGATTAAGTTGAAGGTTCCGCAGAAAAAAAGAGCACATCAACACACATTTTGCACACTGTTGTAGAAATCGGTTTTTTGGGGACGATTAGAACCTTCCTGCACTGTCAACGCGAGCTTATGGTGGACATAAAAGAGGTGTGATTTGGAACTCCAGAACTTTTAAGCTGCACCTCCCCAAAACCCATCCTGGAAGCCGTCAAGATCTTATTGGATATTGAGCCACGGCACATTAAGGAATGGAAGATTTATGTGTGACCTCCACCTCCACGGGTACCGGATTGGAGTACATCTTTCGATTGCTTTCGTCCATCGCCCTGTCGAGGTAATTAATTTTGCTTCCAGGCGCTCTTTAACGAGCAAGTGTTTGTGGGTTAACGCCCGGTACACGAACCAATATTAGGCCGGACATTATGTTCACCGGTTAACGATGGTCCCCATCGACCGCCTTCCTTACAATGTTACATTGAATGGAGGTGGATGAAAGGGGCGAAAAAAATTGGATAGCTTTGATGGCTTAATGCGTACCGGTTCCTACCCATCCTGCCAACATCCCAAAGGTCAATCGGGTTCCGAGTGCGAGAGTGTAATAAATTGAGAATTGATTCACCGCACCGCGCTTCCAAGATTTTCCGAGAAACTCCCGCACGGTCCCGGTGGAAGCAAAAACCATTAAAATAAACTATTTATTCATTAATTCTTTTACGCCATGACACCGTACCCATACACCACCGGGAGGACCCTGTACGGTGCTCGTAGCCCCGTATCGAATCGGGTAGACTTCACGACTCATCGGAGGAATCCGGAGCAAACCGATGCGCTATTAGTGCCGAAGGTATTGCTGGATTTAATTACTTTGTCCACTGCCCCATTCGGTGTGCCGGGTTCTAGGAACGCTTTCGATAGACACTGGTCAAGAAGTTGGCCCCTGCCTCGTGACGTACTGGACATGCAGTTCGGGATGGGAAAAAAACAAGGGAAAAAGCCATCCATCTCCCCCGGGGGGACTCTTTTGACGGATGTGGCGGTGGGCCGATGGTGATTAGATTTTATTGTTCAACAAACTAACTCCTCGAACTCCCTTTCCAACACAACTCATCCCCGAAAAGCTCCCGAAATGGGTTGTCTTCCGCTTTTTTTTTTCACTCGCCCCGTTTCGTTAATCTCATAATAGAGCGTCTAATAATGGATGAAACCACCGATTTCGACCGAGAGACGATGCTCCCGTAACGATTGCTGGGGATGAAACATGAAAAAAAAACCAAAAGTGCGCCGTGGTCGTGGGAAAATGAAACATGGTCGATAGGGAAAACGAGCGCGAACCGTGGAGCTGATTTATTTAGCTCCCTTGTTATGTCGTCGTCCTCAACGATTCCCTGCGAAGGGATGCTGAGTTTATGGTTTGTGTTGGTGGATGAATTGAAAACAAATAATGATACCTCCCGACCGCGGCATGGATAATTGTGGATCTCGTACTATTTTATTATTTAAACGAACTATCACGTAATAAATGACATCTAATCGGGATCTATTTTATGAGGTCTTGAAAGGGGCGTAAAAAGTCGGATCTCTCTCTAAGACGGAATCAACACACTATTGTATGTAACGTTCTAATTCTAGAGAAATTATTCAAAGTCGTCACCCTAGAGGCTGAGAACCTTAGATTTGTGAAAGTGAGTTTCGTTACTGAGATGTTATGATGGGACAATCAGATTGTGGATACTTATTTCTTTAATTAAAATTGAAGTTTTATGTAGTGTTAAAAGTCGAATTGCTATTAGGATTTGACATTCGCGGGTATCATATTTATCAGAAAACACATAACCACATAAAAATTAACATTGAATTTAACATGAAAAAATAGGTCCATACAAAAAAATCATCCCTTCAAACTACGCTTCAAAATTTAAGGCAATTACGGATTATGACGGATCCCGAGAGATTCCAATTTGAATTCTTGATTCTAAAGATACCAGATCCGGGATCCAGAAGCTCCTAGGTTAGAGATTTTATCCGGATTTCTTCGATTAGACAAACAAACCTAGAATCTGATCTGAATCCCCATTGTGCGTCACTCATTCAGAACCTCATAACTCACTCTCTACGATATCTAATAATTAAAGTGTGTCATTCTGCAACAACTCATTTCTTCGTCCACTTCTTCGCGTCCATTTGGGTGCACAAAGGTGCTAAAAGTATCATCCCAAACCCAAGAGCACCGACGATCTCACCCCAGTGTGAAAACAAACAATAGAAGAGCTCTGCAGCGAGGTGCTTTTAAAAACCCTGAGGCCTTTTCCCCGCTCGCTCTCGCTCTCTTTCTCTCGAGCTCTTTAGTACAAAGGAGAGATAACACACTACAGAGCACTCATATAGAGATTTTTGCGTGGGTCGGAGCTAGAACATGTACCACTGCTTTCTCTGTGCCGGACCCGAACGGAAGGCGAGCCTCCAACCGGACAGGCCCGCGTCGAGTACGTTGCAAGCCCAATAAAAGCGTTTGCGTTTCGCTGCGCCGTCACGTTCGCTTTGCATTCTTCAGCCCAACCGACGGCCGGGTGACTCATCGTTGCATGATTCACTGCACCGGTGCGCGGTCTTGAAGGGGCCGGCCGTTTGCTTGCTTTCCTAACGGCGGTTCCCAAGATCGTACCGGTGATCTTGCACACCCGGCACTGGCTGTTACGAAAGGGACCACCGTCCTAGATGGGTCCCGACCGTGCCCTACAAGAAAAAAACCGTACCATCGCTGCAACGGAAGATGATTCACGGGACCGAGCTTTTGATCGATCCTTCCATCTAAACGGTGCACCGCCGTTGTTTGCGACGTTGACTCATGCGCCAAAAAAGAAGCAAGAATACAACAAAAAAAAAAACAACCCCGAAGGGAAAACAAAACGAGCTACAATTGGATCGGTTGGATGGGGAGGTGTGGAACCGGTTTTTAGGGGTGCAGATACACCTGAACCCGGAGATCGATGAATAATTTAGAAGCGATTCCCGTGCGTCTCTGCTGCTGCTTCTGATGATGATGATGATGATGAGGTGTTTGCGGGATGTGCGCCCTTGTTTGTCTAGTTTCGGACTCGTTTTCTTTTATTATTATTTCTTTTCGCTTTTTTTCTTCTTCCTCTTCTCCCAAACACCATGACGGATGAGAGCGCATTAAACAAGGGAACAAGCATCGAATTATGCCTTGCGACGGGTCCTCGGAACCGGTGGAAGACAAAAAGGCGTTTGCCCTCGGATATGCGTGTGTGTCCGAAGAAAAAGGGTGAACAATCTCGGTGGGAACTTGCCAGCACCGCTCAGGACCTGTGGAATATTGAACTCTGTGCAAGTGGCGGGTCTCTATGCTTGTGTTATGCAAATCTACAGGCTGATCCGTTCCGTACAGGTTGTTGGGGTTACCTACTGGGAAGAAGCGGAGAGGGAAAAAACGAAATAGGGTGCCAACTGTCTCGTACCAAGGGTGATAAAACTTTATGGCATCGTCATTCCGATACAGTGATACATGTGGAGAGCGAATCCCTACACTTCCTCGACTGTGCGTCTCTCATTAAATATTCTCACATCTCACCCAACCATCTCCCCGGGTGTATCAATACGGTTGAGATTGATGGATCGGCATAATTTAGGAACTGGAACTACCGAAACACAACACAGTCACAGTCAGGAGGGAACACGATGCCGCAACCAACCTGCATTATGCTAATACGCGATGCACCGTGCTGCTGATAAATGATTCGCCGATTCGTCCGTTAGCTTTACATTAGATGTTGTCTCTACTCGTGTTAGAAGTTCTCACGCTGGTAGGCCAAAAGAAGGGGTTCCGTACCGTCACTTGCTGCCAACAGGAACAGGTCCAGCCGGGGCAGGTGATCCTGTTGGCGCGCAAACTAACTGCCATTGACACGCGGTGAAAAGAACAAGCAGATTCGAATATCTTGACGCCACTCGGACGAACCGGCATCCTCAAGTATGTGCTAGATAGAGGTTATTAATTCGCGAACACACACTGTCGTTCGCTTCAAATTGAACGCTTCCCTCTTCATCAAACACCACCCACCCGTTACCTTCTCACTTTAATGGAATTGCGCTGGCAAGACGGTTGTTCCACTGGCGCCTCCGCGTGCGAAGACGAAGCCAATTCGCGTTCAATGATGTTTTCCTTTTGTCGTGCCAGTTTTACGATTGTAGCAACTGTTCCGGTTCGGCCATAACATGCCATACAGATCAACGCTCGCAGAAAAACCTCCTGCCTGTCACTGTGGTTATCTGCAACACGTTCACCCAAGACATGTCGCTCCCGTCGGGCAGATTGATGCTATAAAATGGGATTTAATAAAACATTTCCCATTCCATTTTGGATCGGGGGCAAAATTGCCTGCCAGCCCATTCCAGGGAAAACCAGCTGGAACATCATCCCGCCCGAGGTGCCAGAAACGCTGGAAACACACCGTTTCGCGCAAGTATTTTCGCAAAATTAAGCAATTAACTTTACGGCTGCCCCTGGGTTGGATGCATTATGCTGCCACGGGGTTGGTGGCGCAGAATAAGGTTGCAATCACGCACCGACCCGTGGCTGTCTATGCACCGGGGTAGAACTCCCCGGACGTTTTCGCGAAAACGTTATGAGCACTCGTAAAATCGTTCCACATTTCCATAGCGTTTAAACGGATTAATGAATTGTTGTTTTTTTTTCTTCTTGCTGTTACTTTCTGGGGCCGGTTTGTTTCGCCATTTGCAATTCTTTATCCCTGCTCAGCATGGATGTCCTTCCTTACTTGGGAATGATGGAGTGGGAAATATAAATCTGCTTATATACCTTTTTTCTTCGCGATATCGCCCAACCGAGCACTTCTGGAGGATGCAAAAAACCGGGAGAAGAATTTGCAAATGTATAGCCAAATCTTTGGAACGTCTTAAACCTCCTGTCCGTGGTAATATCTCTCCTACCCGTGAGCTGGAATGCTGGTTTTCAATCAGACAAAAAAACCTCCCGAAACGGGCGATAACCGTCGGAACAAGTGTACTCCAGAAGATGAAGCAGGACTTGCAGGACGCAGTTTTTACGAGCGCGATATTATGATTATTTTTATGATGACTACCACTATTACATCACAGATGCCCGCTCGGCACGAAATGGGTGGAGGGTGGGGGCGATGGTTTTACGACCGTTTTTAATGTCCGCATACTCGCATTCGCATTCAGCGCAAAACGTCCTACCAAGACAAACGGCAGGCCAAGGCTAAGGAGATAACAACGGTGCAGGAGACCCGGAAACGTGTCCTGCCCTGCCGATAAGGGTGCATTTTCTTTAGCGAACTATTTATGGACACCAACGAATAGCGCTAGCAGTAGCTTGGAGTTTGACGTTCAAGGTGCGGCATCGATATCATCATTTAAATTTAAAAACTAGCTTCATGTTATGTATTCATGTGAAACAATTAAATATCTCTAGTTATCAGACTTCCGCATGAGATGAGACTAGATAATAGTCTAAATAGCCATTAAGGGTGTTGGAAAATCTGAATCAGAATTTCAATTCATCAGCATTCTATAAAGATGGCTGTTACTCTAGGTCTATAGAGGAATGAGGTCTCCTGAGTGTACAAGGAATAGAACTTACTGTCACTTGTCCAACAGAGTACCAACCAGATAAGAGTATATCAATTGGTGGAGTCAAGATCTTGAAGATCCCGATCCAGGAGATAGACATGGTACCAAGATTCAAGGTTTTTTATTTTGTAGAGCTACCGGTTAATATTAGACTTGCGTTCCTTGGAAAAACCCCCTTCCAGGCTATAGACATGATATCAAGATTATTAATTTTTCGGAAGACCTTTTGGGGACTCCCGAATGTAATAAGGAGTCGAAAGATTATCATACATCAATAAGAGCTGTGATTGACTAGGCCTAGGAGTCGGTAGTGTCTAAGGACATAATGACATAATGCAAACAATTACCGATATTTAACCTCATAAATTTACCTATAACTTAACTTTGTGCCTCTTTCCATTATGCTGATATATTAATCCTCAGCAGTAAAAGAGTCGTTAGAAATACTGAAATACTACGGCAGCTGTGGCAGATACAGCGATCATGCCTATGTGGTAAGGCTGGCTGTTGGTGTCAGATCTCCACTTCCATAACGCTTGGAGCCTCAATGAGGTGTAATCTTCGTACAATTATCAAGCGTTATTTACATTACAGAAAGTATCCAATATAATTTTTATTGAAAGCAAACATTTTGATTATTAATAAAAATAACTAAATAGTTCCATACTAAATACAGAATACAGATAAAAAATCCCTCTAACCAGCATACACTGTACAAATGTATGAAGTGGTTGATCCGTTTTTCGTTGCCTTCATTCCAAACTACATACTTCCCTATCCGAAAGGAAGCACCCTCCAGAAGTGGATCGATAATTTTTCTTTCATAAAAAAAATATATGACAAATGCTCGATCCGGGTTCACTTTACTTTTCCTCCTTTGACCGATGAAGTGTATGTAGCGATTAGGCAGACGAAGCCGATTTACGCACAAAAGGCCAAACGATGTAACCAACAACAACAGCAGGTCACAAGGAGCGGGGGGGGGGGGGAGGGGGAAGAGAAAAGAAGAAGCAGGCGATGGATAAAGGAACCCGAACCTCGAAAAACAACCCGCGAGAGGATGAAATAACTACTTAAAGTATTTATTTAATAGTTTGCTGCAGCGGTAGGGCTAGGAACCCAAGCGGCATATATAAATGAATATGAGGCACGACCGAAGCGGTCCCGGGACAGGATAATAATGCAGGTGGCCAGGTGCTCGCGCTGTGCGGTGTTGCGATGGGTTGTTGTTGTTCCTTCCCGCACTGTACGTCCACAGTCCGCACCCTCCAGGTTCGGTTTCGGGTGTTTTGCGATGAGTTAATTTACGAGGGGTTGCGCCGCAGTAGGCCGGGGAGTTGCCGGCGGGCAAGTTGCATCGCGTAACACCGCCACTCGTCTCCCGCTGACTCCTTCTGCTCCGCAAACAGCGCGAACGATTTAAAGCCGATCAAAGCCAACTCGACCGTAATTGACCATATGGCGTTTGGGTCGGCTACTGTCTCTCCCCAACCCCGAACGGTAGGGCACCGGACACTTCCGGTTATGTCCTTGGACGTTTCGGGGTTGAACACGTGCAACCATCGTACGAGTACGGCGGGTGGGTACGGTGGCCGAGAGGGAAGCGACAAACGCATAACGAGCACCGGAGCAAAACCTCGATGAGTGGACGCGGTTCCGCTTCGCTGGCGCTCGACGATGTTGGCGCGCATTTTTGCCGGCCGCTCATTGGAACTACTGTTCCAAGGGTGTCAAGTTTTCCGGCTAGTGAAAACTTCTGTTTTCCCCCTTTTTCCCAGTGTTGCTATCCTAACGCAAAAGGCGAAAGAACATTTGCAATGTCTATGTTTTAGGGATGGTAGAATAGACCACTGGAGATACCTTGCAATGTCCGGAACACTCTCCACGTACAACTCGTGAGGTTTTAACTCGGGACACTTTATTGGTATGTCTGATGAAGCTTGTACTACTCAGAATTTGCCCTAGCTAGGTGATACTCCACTGGGAAAGGAGCGTAACACAATAACCTCAAAAATTCCGTAAAGATGACCAAAGGGCACTCGACGATTTTTTTTAAACAGCGTCAATCTTGGGTGTAAGTTGTTGAGTTGGGTTGTGCGTGAGGTCCTTCACCATGTTGTGCTGCTTTAGACAGTTACTCTTCCTTCCTATCTTCCTGTCGAGCAGGTTTATCCTGTTGCAGATATTATCATTCTCCTCTGTTTTGTATAATTCTTTTTTTTTTCCAGCTCACTTAGCTCACCGAAAATCGAAAGCAAGTGATGGTCGCAGTACACTTTCCCGTTTGCCATTCATGCAATCAAACAAAAAAAAAAGGGTGAAGAGGATGATGATGGTATCAACCGTTCAAGTGTCACCGAGCCACTTGAGCCGCTCACGTTCTTTGACTCTGGCACGGTTGAAAAAGGCAAAAACAGTGTGAGAGAGCAAGAGCTGAATGGTTCATACGAATAGGGAAACCCTACAGTACCTTTCACACTTTTTTTCCTTTTTTTTTGGGAAAAGTTTAAAAAAAATGCATTTTTCTATTCGCTTTCCAGACACACCCCTGCTCGTACTCAGCCCTGCAAGTGACACAGTCTGTTCTTCGCCCTGCCAAAGATAGCCATCGCCCGAAACGTTGGAACCAAACAGGATCTTCGCAGGAGCTACAAATTATCTTCGCACCCTTTGCCACCTTCGCGGTCGTGGAAAAGGGCTGTTGTGTTTTTTCACGGCCACTTGACACATCCAGTGCAGGGTTGTTACACTCGCTTAGGCTTTACGCACGAAATTAGGTGTTACTAACACATTCCTGTAGTTGACAGTACTCTGTTTGTTGTCCTACCCTTTTACTCATTGCTTGCTATTCGGATTGCCTAAATCTAGGCGCTTGTTTCTGTTTTTTGTTATTTTAACAAGGAATAATAGTAGTTTTTTAATTAATTTCTCTATTTGTTGATTACAATGTGTTATTAATAGTTGTTTAAATACAAAAACAACTATTATTATTTCACAAACTTTTTTACCCAACCACCATAGCAACAAAAGATTACCGGTGCGATGCATAATCGTTTGCGCTGAGTGAAAATAAAAATAATAATCGAACAAGGCGCAACAAACCGATTGAAAATAGGGAGAAAAAGGGAAAAAGAAAAAACACTGAAGCGATCAGTCGAAATGTATAGGCGAACAGTCCCTAAACAATTATTAGATTATGCGTTCTGGGGTTGTAGTTTTTTTTTCACCTTCTTTCTTCTTTTCCACTTTTCTTTTTCTGTGTTGCTCAAAATCCTTTATTGGAACCGAACGCAACTGGGAAAATGTTGCATGCTTAGCAGGGACCTTCCACGTGGAGGACTAGCCTTGGAGTAGAGGAGCGATGCCTGTTTTTTTTTGTGATGCGATGGTTTGGAAGGCAAGGGCGGAACAAAAATCCTGTCGATCCGTTGGTGTTGATTCTGTTTTTTCCTCTCTTCCCTACTTTCCCCAGATATCACCCGACCCAAGAGAAAAAAACAGCTCTGTTTAGGATTTTGTTTTTTTTCCCGCCACTCCTTAACGGGACAGGTTTAATCGCAAAACCTCGAGACATGCCGGGGAGTTGTCGCAGCGTACAAAGGTGGCGGATTTATCAAAAACGAGACTACAGGACTGTGTGGTATTATTTTTTCCCGTCTTTCTCTCTCTCTCGCTCACTTTTAGGATATTATCATAATTTTATGGGCCGATTAGGCCGCATTCAAATCGGATTGTCTGTTACTGGGAGAGGGATTTTTGCTTCCCGTCCCATCCATTCCCCCTTTCGCTCCCACCGTGCTGCCTGTCGAAAGGGCAATATGAGGCACTAAGCCGCTAATAAAGTAGGATGTTTATTGAGCCATGGCAGCAAGTGTCTTTTTCCAACGCCCGCGGCCTATAAACGTCGGTGAAGGTGCCATTTTTTTTTTTTTTTTTTTTTTTGTTGCTATACGCCGAATGTGCAGGTGGGTTACAAGCGGTGACGGATGAGGGAGGGGGTGGTAGAGGGGAAAAGAAAATAATACACATTTTCAGCACCGGGAGAGTTGGCAGGATCAAAAAGGATGCGTTGCAGGGGAGTTTTGTTTTGCTTTTCAAATTATCCAAAAATTTACAGTCATTTACATGAAAAACGTGAAAATTGTGTGAAAAGCCGCTGCAGTTTTCAGATTTTTATGCAGTTACAAAGATTGAAATGTGTTAATATTTGGAAAATAAAATAAAATGCCAAAACTAGCCCAAAAAAACCTCAAGGAAAATGTAATATCTTCCGGCTCAGGTGTCCTTGGTGACTGCTCATCAGCACTCCGGACAATAATGAAAGACACAATCAGTGTTACAACATCGACATTACCATCCATTCCACCCCCTCCCTTCACCCCTAACCCCATCCACGGGAAACCCAAGTATCCTTTCATATTTTTGCATTAAGGCAATTGTCTTTTTTCCTAATCCTCCTGAATGGTCTCGACCCACTGTACCAAGCCGTCTTTGAAGTCATCCAGCGTCGTCCGCCGATTCCGCCGGAAGGGATGGTTGCATGTGCGACTTTATATTGGCCCCCTGGTGATGTTACCATTAGCGCAACCAAAATAAATTGAATAAATAAAACACTCAATCGCGCCATCGTTGGAAGTTGGAGCGACAGAAGCGACGGGGCAGAGATAAAAACAAAAGCAGCGAAGCGGGTTGGAGGTAAAGAAAATAGTGCTAAAAATGCGCGTGATTCGTGTCACTGTTTCCATTTATTATTACAGCCGGGCTGGCTTCCAACTCCCCGTGAGTTGTGGGCGAATATTAATTTTTACCCGCAAAAAAACGGTGGGAACGATAACCATCGGTTGGGTTCTTTTTAGAAGCAAATTAGCTCATATTCAATCTGGATACAGGAAAAATTACACACACACACATAAAAACAAAAGGGGCCCGATACGATGGTAAACCTCACTTTCAATCGGATCGGAAATTTGGTTGTGTTTATTTTTGTTAACAAATTATCATCTTCAAAACTCCCGAAGTAAAGTGGAATGAGGGATATGCGGTGACACTTGGGAAAAACATTTCAATCGATCTGCAGTCAGTGACAAAAAGGTAAACAATTTAAGTGGAAAAACACATTAAAAATGGCTACCCCGATTGTTCAACCGTAATGTGTTATTATTTCCCATTCCCCTTTTAAGGGTGAATTTAATTTATTAAAGAATTAACCCCTATCCCTGGTTGGATCGGTAATGGTTTTGCCCGTTTTGGAGGCGAAAAAGTGGCTGTCCCGCTGTAAAAGATTTACTCCTCCTTGTTCCGGAATGATTTCCTCGCTTCAATAGCCTTCAAGTCACCCGGTCACCAATGGTGATGGGAAGAGTGACGTAGAACCGAGTAGAACTTCTTGAGCAGGTTCCAAATTAAGAATTCGCGTGTGGACACTGAATATCGAAACATCAAAGGCATCTCCGGACACCGAGTTAGCGGGCATGAAGATGTCACCGACAGTCCGGAACCTGAGTTTCGCGGCAAACCATCCGGAACAGCGTAACCGTTTGCGGAATAAATTAATCCAGCTGACCCAAAGTGCCGGAAAATTAACCTGCCTTGTCAAGCTGTTGGTTTTGAAGGGGAGTTTAAGCCCAGTTCAAGCTCAACAGTATCTCAAAGGAGATAAAATTTTATTTGCTAACTTCGTTTATTTATAAATCGAAATCACAATAATATTTTTAATGAAATAAATAACAGCTTCTTTAGCTTAACAAAAAACCTTTTCCACTTTGTTTATTCACACTCCCCATGAAAGAGCTGTAACAGGAGCCTGCTCACTCAGGGCGTCACTATAATTCTGTTTCTCCCCCGTCAGAATGATGCCTTTGTCAGGGAGTTACCGACGCACCTTTGCACCGTTTTCCCAGGCATCCTTTCGACCAGCGGAAAAGGCAACAATCGGGCACAATCTCGGTGTGACCCTGTCACGCTGTCAGTGTCGCGCAATTTCAGACCTGCGATCCCGAATGTCCCGGCATTTTGGTGGGTTCAATGACTGGATTATACGAGCTCGAGTGCGAGAAAACCCTAGAAAGCCACCTGTAGAACCCGGGGTATTGAGCGCAAACAAGGGGTTAGAGGATTTAGATTGTGTGAGAAAGTGTCCCTACTTGAACGAGGTGCCTCTCGGATGGAATCTGTCAGGTATTCCGGTGGTTTTTTTTCTTCACCACTCGATATACACCCGCAAATGCAACATGAAAGCAGGCGGGCATTCATGAGGGATTTATCGAGAAGTGCCTCGTTGTGCTTTACGGGAGTAACCCGTGGGAACTGGAGCTCAAGAGTTCCAATAAACACACACAACTCTTTCCTAATCCTCAATTCCCGGCTGCTCGGTATGCTTGCAGGCGCATCCAAACGCTCCAGAGTTGCGTTGGAGATTAAGCCCAATCGAAGACATCTGGTGTTTGGTGTTTGGAGTGTTGAGAGGAGACATAATCGATAATAATGTTAGTGTCCAAAGTACCCAGCGCGAGTTTGTTGTAGCGCTTGTCGCCTTATTGCTGCTTCCGGGGCCCAACAAAGTGTGCACCAAATTTTACGACTTCTACTGGTATATATCACCGGGTAAGGGTCAACCTGTTTCCGCCTCCATTACGTGCTAATTCGCATTACTGGTTTTTTTGTTGTTTCTTGAGATTTCAAATCAGACTAGATGATCTCCACTCCAGGTAGCCCGGAATGATGAGGCAAAGCAACATTAAATAACCATCAGTCTGGGGTCGTTACGTTCGAGTGAAGATAGGGAGTTATGCTCAAATACTTCATTCAGATAGAGTTGGTGTTGGGTGCTGTCAATTTTCGAACATTTATCCCAATAATTATCATCCAAGAGAATACAGAACTATTGAAGAAGTTTCTCCAATTATACGTTTTGAGTCATTTTCTCGCGATGGAACTAAGACTTCAGAAAAGCGGGAGTAGTGAGTGATTGAAAGTGATACCAGCAACATCTAGAATTCCGAACACTAATACTTCCGCTGATGAAAATCACCTCACCCAACGACAACTGCATCCTTCCGGCTGTTACAATAAAACCCCTTTCCAGGCACGATGCGGGCAGACACGTGTACATCCGTGTGTCCTTTTTCGTCATTGTTTTGCCATCAACCGGTCAATTGCTGTAACTCCCGTGGAAGAATCATCAACCCGCTAAACACCGTACGCTTCCTGTTTACAATCCTTTCTCCCCGTGCAGCCTGTTGTCTTGCCACCACGCCAAGGCACACGCCAACGTCCGCCGGCAGCAAATCAAAACCCGGAAGCACACACTTTCGGCCGAACATCCAGTGTAACATCGCTAATCTTACGTGTAAACTTTAAAACAGCATCCACCGGGGCGTTTAAAATTCATCTATTTGACACGCGGCTCACGGACGCGGCTTAGTGTGTGTTTTTATTTAAAACGTTGAGTGATAGACCACCGTTCCAATGGACATTAGCATGGGACGACCCGCAGTACTCGGCCGTGTAATCCCTTACGCATGGGAAGGGGTTTTTTTTTGAAGTCACGCGGAGTTTTGATGGATCTGCCACCGTTGCGGTGGGTTCGGCGAAGGGCGTTACACCGCGTCCGCTACTCGATGCAATCGGGGCGGAAGTTCGTGTCAATTGCTGATTGTTGATATCGGACACTGGAGGAGAGAAAAAAGGAGGTGTTAAAAGTTTGTGTGACGGAAACAAGCCTATCCATTACACTCTACACTATATGGATATCATTGTTGAAGCTTGTATAGAACTTACTTCATTTGTGTGGATTTACTATTCAATTAAATCTAAAAAAATTAATACATCCAAAAAAGAGCCTGAAATATTGAAAATCTTAGAGACATTGCCGTCATGTAGGCTCTTCTATATCATGACATCTTTTGTGAGTGTCACTCCTCTTCAGGTTTCAATGACTCCAAGGGTTCCAACAGGGACATCGGTTTGAAACATTTAGGAGAAATCAAGAAGATCTCAAGAACCATCCCGAATATCCCAAGGATGTGGAGTGAGGTCTTAAGATACTCGTTAAATAGTTGTTTTCCTCTTCTAAGTTGAGTAGGTTGATCTCAGAATACATTCTCGCGATTAATACAGTCTGTAACATAACTATAAAACCTTTGGTTTCTTAAAAATATCTTGAAAAGTAGAGGAGATAAAGAAACGGCTAAAGATTGAATTAATGCGAGTAATATTAATTATTATAGTTATAATATTAATTTTTTTTAAATGAATATTATGTTAATAACACATTTACTTTCAACAAATATTATACTACATTCTAGCATTTGTATGGCGGTTTCGGTCAACGTTGGTCCATATCGTAGATTTTGCCCTAAATGTTGCATTTATTTGCTGATTTCGGTCAAAGTTTGTCCAAGACGTGAATAATTGTTGGGTCATCCCAAGTCACTCGTTAAGATTGTTCATGTTTCTTTAAAGTGAGAGCAAAAAATTATCCGAAATAAGCGCGTAAA
The DNA here is from genome assembly GCA_000349025.1 of Anopheles minimus. NCBI lineage: Eukaryota > Metazoa > Arthropoda > Insecta > Diptera > Culicidae > Anopheles > Anopheles minimus. The sequence goes on along the minus strand of KB664054.1, from coordinate 4,428,886 downwards.
CAAATTGTAAAATTTTATAAATACAAAAATTAGACAAGTGAAGCAAACTATTGCACGTCAAGATTCACATATTGAAAATAAATTGTTCAAAAACTATAATTTCGTTATTCGAGAGGCATTTAAAGTACCATTTATTTCCGCTCCTTTTTTTTAAATGATGATTTGCAACAAAAACCACAAATTTTGTTAAAACTATATAAAATAAATATCCAAAAAGGTAGCGTAAATAGTTTTAAAAAACATTAAAATATATTTTGTTTAATTTTTTACAACTTTTCAGATCACCATCATTACCTATCTTTTCGACATATAAGAAAACTTTAAAACAACCTAAAAAAACGGATCATATAGTTATGCCACGGACTGTAGATTACATGTTAAGGTCCAAAAAATGCTGCTGCACAAAAAACAAGTACAAAGCATCAATATTGATGAGAACCTGATGAATACTGAGAACAATTCCCAGCAGACCAAACCGTTCAATTATTTATTTATGTTTTCTGTTAATGTAATAAATCGAACCATTGGAGATTGGAAGGGTCTGCTAATTTTTCTACTGAAGTCAATATTCTGAAGTTCTCAGTATCTTTGATCAGATCATCCTGGTTCCAGTGGAGATAGAAAAAAACAACTGAAAAGATCACCAAAGTAAATCGTAGGGGACGCTATCATAATTCCCCACTAAACACTTTATCCACAGCACATTATGGATTGTGGTATTGAATCTACCCGCAGCACGCACCGCCTAACATATGGTCTGTTACGAAGAAATTGGTGCCGAATCGTCATCGTTTGATAGATGTCAGTGTAACTTAGATCCAAAATCCCGATAGATGCGTTTGTGTTGGAGGTGTAACACACCATTATTTTTTTCTTCTAAATAACTTTTCATCTCTACCCATGCACAGACACGATTTTAAATGATTAACCTTCACCCGAAGCACACCGTGGCAGAAGCCATAAGTCAAACACGCCCGTACGCAAACGAAGAAGCGTCCAAAACGTCCTTCCTGTCAGGATCGTGTGATCGTTGATCTCTCTCGCACTCTGTCTCGCACGTTGGCCCCCAAATCCCCTTTGCGATGGTTAATGACGTGTGCCCGGAACAAAATTCCCCAGAAAAACCTGCCACAACTCCCTCGCACAGCCCGTCGGATGTCGGAATGTCGAGGAGTGGAGAAAAAAAATTACACCAAACAGGATAACGAATCGTCGCTCGGGTGCGTGATTAATGGGCACGCCGGTAGGGGATACTCGAGCACCACGCTTCCGTCTCGAGCCGAACGATGAATTATCATGTTAATTTCAATTTGAGCCCCTGCGATAAGTCGCGCACTAAGTCATTTACCATTACGCTTCCGACTACAGTTTCTCGCTTCCATCTTGCCGCTTTCGGCGTGTGGTAATAAAACTCGGAAAATGACGCGATAGGGGAATCGCCGTCCGACGACACCTAGCAGCAGGAGCAGCAGTAGGTAGCGTTTGGGTAGATTTACTGTTCGGCACTAATTAATTTATTGAGTGATGTGAGGCTAAAAATAGAGAACCTTTTTTTACCCCCGCTCCTGACGGTGTTCGGTAGAGATTGTTTGCACTTTCGCCCGGAGAGGAGTTGGTCGCTTGGACGCCGTTACGTGTTGTGCGAGTGCTTAGGTAATTAATAAGGATTAGAAAGGAAGGAAAATCACGGTACGGTATGTTGATTTCGATTTGGAAAATTAGACAGATACGAAATCGTACCCCAGCCGGTAAGATGATTTACTATCCATTGCTGTTTTACCTGAGATTTTTAATCGAAATTGTTTAATCGTCCAGAAATGGTTTAAAGGGATTGGTTTTTGTACATCTACTATTGTTCATTTTATTCTTCTATGTGTCGAAAATGTGAAGAGTACTGGGGTTCTAAATCAGATCGTTGATCATAAGGATTAGTAGATGAGTTATGTCTGGACATTCAAAGCATTGAGCAGTTTCTTATTAAACAGTTTGCAATCTACTTGTGATGAGTACTTTGCATTATTAAACATCAAAAAGTAAAGTATTTTTAGCAATATTTTTTTTAAACAATTCATTTTGGAAGAAAAAAACAGCTCTCTTCTAATAGATTTTGCTAACTCATCAGATATCGACCACGACTTCAAAACATCTCCACACAAGATTATCCAAAAATTCCAAAAATGATCACTCATGGACCAAGCGGATGAATGGGGACTTTTCATTGAAGTTGTTAGATTTTGTTTTTCCTGAGATGATAATTCCTTTTTGAGATCAGAGTACCATGTAGACATGTCACTTTCAGAGTTTTGGGCGAACCTTGAAAATTTTCCAATGAAGAAGAGGACGTGTCTTTCAAATGTAATGCTACTCCAAATTTATAAGATATTCGAAGAGATCCAAAAAATTTGAATACGTCATATATACCTCTAAAAAAACAAGCTTTCCCTTGAAATAAAAACGTTCAAAGTTTACCACAAGAAATTGAAAATCCTGAATGTCTAAAATTTGGAATTCCCAAATAATCAAAAATACTAAAATTGAGGAGATTTTCCAATAGTCATTTGTATCCTTCAGTGATCTGTTTAACTCTCTCTCTCTCTCTCTCTCCAAACACACACACTCTAACTCACCCGTAAACGAGATCCGCCCGCTGACACTCCTAATTGAACTTGATGTATTAGGTGCCAGGCAAGGGCAGTTTTTCTTCGGCTTCATCCGAAACGGCATAAAGCAATGTGTCATCGTGTTCGGTTTTTGGGCAAAAATGGAACAATACCCCGTACCGGGCGTCCAAAAACGGGTTGAGGAATGAGTTAGCAGAGGTAGTCTATTTTTGAAGGCATCGAGAACATCCCGACAACCAACACTTTGAAGTTCGTGCTGGAAAAATCATTAAAGGAAAACTCCCATTCAATCAAGTGTCGTTATTTGGAGGCAATAGAAATATACATTTTTCCACAGCTCTATCTCACAGCCATGACGTCTGTAGCTTCAAAAAAAAAAAACCCCCCTAAGGAACTTCCCGAGAGATCCAGAATATTTAGCCCGAATCTGAAAGGAAAACACACGCACAGACAGCACACGGCGATGTAATTCATGCGTTCCGACCACACGCTTACACGCTCTCGTGCGTGAAGAAGCGGGAGTAACCGATAATCCGTATGTTTTTCCAACGAATTAACATGCAAATAATAATGCACGAGACAGCGGAAAAACTGCCACGAAAGCGAATTAACTTCCGTTGCGGTGGCGAACTGTTTGCAACGGTGCTGAAATTAATCACACTTTTCCCACATGCGTCGAAAGTTTTCCTTCCTCTGGTCAGTTTGTGGAGGTTTTCCCGCCGCCCCAAACCTTGCGTGGAAATTCCGCTTTCGGGAGACACGTGCAACCGTTACCGTTCAAGCATGGTGGTGGTTCACGTGGCGCACTGTTTGTTTATCCATTCGCTATCTCATTTTGCCGCATCGGTAAGAAAATAAACGTCATGGTGCAGAAGAAAAACACGAACTATAGGTGTTGAGGATAAAATTTCTTTACACGACTTTTCCAGCCCTGATGCTTTCTTTACTAATTTTCATACCACGCCAAGTTACACAAAAGCGAGATTTGTTTTGTGTTGTGCACGCGTCCATAAAACTGTTTGTCGAGTTGCTTTTTTGCTCCGGTGCCGTTGCGTTACGGATCTCTTGGTGACACATTTTCCGATCACGCAACAATTATCGTATTACGTGACGAATGCCACATGGCCCAATCAACACAAACATTGCACAATCGGATTTGTACGATTCGAACACGCTGATGCTACGGGACTGAAGTGGTTGATTTACTGCTCTTTGTTTATTTTATTTTACTTTTGGTAGATGATTTTTTTTCCATTTTTCACATCCAACCGGGCACATTCCACCGTGTCCGTAACAAACGACGTCATTGTACTTGGGAAAGGATTAAATTTCACACCAAGCTAAACATCAGGTCGGTGTGCATGACGCTTAAGTGATTGGAGACTTTGTCTGGAGTGTGGTTAAAATTTATTACCTCGCAAAGGACGGGGAAAACAATACCTAAACATGATGCACGCCAAGCAGATAAATCACTCCGCTCAAGTAGTTATGATGAGGGCACATTTGTTTATGAAGTGTACTCGATCGCTTTTTTCTTGGTCTAGTTTTTGTTTTTCAATTGCTGCTTTACAACTACTTCGTTGTAAACGGGCTGTTAAACATTCGTCGAAATTTTGAATGACGTCACCAATCGGCATGTGACATTAACCAGAACCCATGAAATAGAAAACTCGTTGAAAACGGTGTCATATACATATAGCCTTCGATTCGGCACAACATATTTGGTTTTGTGCATCTTCATGATTCGTTTCAATTTTCAAAACTCTACCTTTGCTTACAATTGTAAACAAAACAGAACAATCAAAATATCATTTTGAGCATATCAACTCACCCTTTCATACCACCCCGTAGAATATCCCCACCGACTGGGCCAAGCGATGACTCATCCAGCAGCAGCAGTCACTCCAAACGTATCCCCGCGTACACACAAACCCACAGCCACCATGGAATACGGCATCCAATGGCAACACTAACCAAACCCAAAAGACCAAAAACAGAAAAAAGAGAAAACAGCAGAAAAAGCGGGAACAGGAAAAATTCGGATACACTTTTCCCCGTCAACCAATCCACGTGAGCAACCGGAACCACTACCACCTCATCACCGAGGGAAAACCCCACCTGTTTCCTAAAAATCCTCTTTTGATACACTTCCAAGACACTCCCACTTTTCGGAACGAACGGCTTAATGTTGCAGCCGTAGGGTTTTGTTTGTCACAGCCTGCCTGTTGTATCGTAGCATACTTTGTTGCGCGATTGCGAATCGGTCGGAAAAGTTGCGCTACGCGCACGTACGTCACACAATTGCAGTGATGCATGTTGCGCAGCGCAGTGTATGCATATCGGAAATGCACGTTGCACTTGAGAATGATTAGCGATCGTAAATAAAAGAAGTTTAAAAAATAATAACAAAAACAACTTCTGCAATAGCTAAACCAAACAAAAGAATAAATAAAGGGCAAAAAGGAATGGAAAAAGAAAAAAAAAGAATTATAACCAAAAAATCATGATAAAGAAACGAAAACAAAGGAAACAATTAAAAATAATAAAACATGGTGCAAAATACCAGAAAGAAAACAAATGACTATTGAAGAACAAAAAAGAAGTTAGTAATGTACTAATACAAACGAATAAAGAAACAATAAAAGTAGAGCAAACACTAAATTATTATAATAAACAAAACACGACAATAAAAGTATCATTAAAAATGCAAAACTAACGAAAAAAATTACGTTTCAACAGAGACTAATAAAGCTAACGTTTGAAGATTCACACTTTGGGTGAAAATGACAATGTTGGAAAAGCAAAATAGAAATGATTGTGATTTAAACCAAATTCAATTGGATTTGTTTCTATTAACCATTTATATTATTTATGTTTTTATTCTTTCCGTTATTTTGTCCTTTTTTTTTCATTTCCTTCCCTTAATTTATTTCGATGTTTTTTTTTCTTCGTTATTTATTCTTGCCTACTTCTTTTGTTTCTTTTGTTTTGTTAACGGTTTCTTAATCTATTTATTTTTCTTTTGGTTTCTTTTATTCTATATTTACGATGTTTAGTTTGTTCATTGTGTATTACGTGTAGTTGAATTGCTTAAAATTAAATTGAATATGTGGCAACGATATCTCTCTACAAACTACTGATTCGATTTGGGACCTAAAGCTAAGACGGTTATCGAATATGATTTTTGTAGTCAAATGAAAAAAGTACTCTAAAGAAAGATATCGTTCAATTAAAAGATAATAATTTTGGAAGAATAATAATACAAAGATAATAAGATTGAAACAACGCACTCAGTAAATATATCAATGCAAAGCGAATGAAATAATTTTTTTTGCAAATTAAGTATCTTTCACATCAACAACTTTTCCGCCACCATTTGATTGCAGTTGAATGCACTCGCCTCAGTTTAAAGCCTTACCGCATAGCAATAATAATTAATTTACAAACACACATCCACTCCCAAATACCAAGTGCTACTAATTATCGTAAATATTAGCGTCAGGCGTAACGGTTCCTCCACCCAACCTGCAAAGCCCAACTACTCTCTAGGGGGAGGAAATTCCAAACGGGAAGATGTCTCTGCACCCTAATCACCTGCCATCATTAGCGAACCAATAAGGTTGACAGTTAACCTATCAGTCGGCCGCTACAAAACAATTACACATAAAATTTTATGTGTAAACATGACTCGCACTCGCTAATAACGATAAATTTGCCGACCAGTTACTGTGAACTTGTGGATGGACGTCCGGTTAGACGAACAGGTAGAAGGGAGCATCGGGGAATGTCTGGTTGTGGTTTAGATGCACACCAATACCGTACGCTCTGTCAGGTATCTTTCGTCCAGTCACGTCAAACAACACCTTACAGTGGAGGAGAACACGAAATTTGTAACATCTGTGAGCTGTCAGTAGAGTTCCAAAATTCCACTTCCCGAAGGGTGTAGTGATCTTTTCGGCGCTACACGCGTCAACCACGAGGCACATATGTACGGACGGCAGACTGCAGCAGGTATAGTGCATAGAATTGGGAGTGCATCTGTCCCGGTGGCTCGAAATAGAGCCATCGATGAAATTGTGCTCGCGTGCCGTCGGTGTGGTATTTATGGAACGAGCAACCAGTAGTAGCGTAACCAAAGTACGATAGCAACAGCAGCAAAAAAATCTCCCCTCCGTACAAACCCTGCAACCCATCTCAGTAACGCTACACATGACGTTTCCAATTTTACCAAAAACCCATCCCTTCCGAAAGGTGGCGACCTGCCCGTCAGCCGGTGAAACTGATGTTTTCCAAACCCACACACCCACAATCACAAAGTTATGCCTATCATATCGTACAGGTCGCGAGGTACCCGATGCCCGATTTCACGCTTCACCGCACCAATTACGTCAAAATCGGTGAACGATTGTTTTGACAGATGTTCAACTGTCAGGCACGATAGAAGCGGGACCTCGCGACTCCGCCGTACATTTGCAGTAGGGGGGGGGGGGGGGGATATTATTTCCACACAATCGCGCGGTATAGTTGACCCATCCGTCACAGAAGGTGGACCTGCAGCCATATTCGCTGGCTGCTTTATTTTTTTGACACACAGCTGACATAAGGATAAGAGTTGGGCTGCTATGGTAAAAAAAGTTCTCATTCAAGTGAATAACTCCAAGCTCTGCGTCTCGTTGAAAGATCCACACTCAATAATAAACACCCACACAACTAGTGGCTCCCTCTATCGAAGATACTCGTACTACTAGACATCACTAATAATCTCTCTTTACAACATTGAAATTACTAAGATTTTTCCTTCCCTTGATGACTGATAAACTTCAATTCTCAATTTTCCTGACTCTCTTCCACCTTTCCTCTCTTCCCCCCCCCTCCCCCAATCCCCTGTCTGTCTTCAACCTTCAGTAACTAAGCGAAAAATGTCTGGGGAACGTTCAATTTCAAATCATTTCCATATAATATCGCTCGTAAACCGATTATCGGCTGTGTCATTGAACGATTAACCGGCACGCGGAAGATTCTATTCTATCGAGTGGAGGTTTTTTTCTTTCTCCCATCAGCAACCAGAGCACCCAAGTACCTGCTCCACTGCACTCCTATCGTTGGAATGGCGAAGCGCCATTGAAACGTACCGCTGGACGTAAATGCCACGTCGAGTGCATCCGCGGCAATGGAACGAAATAAAGAAAGAGATTAACAGGATGTGTTACACACCCCGCCCTTTCCAACCTTCGCCTCACTTCCCTTCCTTCGCTTCCTTATTTAATTGATTCGATGGAAGGATATCCTTCCTTTCCGAAAGAATTTCTACCAATCCAAAAAGGGAAGATGCAGTGAACGCGGAAATTAATTTGCATCCGGCGAGTGGGAGGATTTTTTTTTATTTGCTAAACCCCTTTCCTATTATATACCCTAACTAGCTAAACGGATCCTTTCAATCAGCGTGCCAGAAGGCGAGAAGGAATGAGAATTTCCTCGTGTAAGATAATACGATTGGAGGTTGCAGAAAATGCATTTTACGCTCGCTTAGTGCTTCTTCTGCTCATAATTGCAGTAGTCCTTGTTCTCGAGCACCTAAAGTATCCTTATCTTTCGGTTTAAAATAGTGTTGTGCTTAATGAATCTTATCGAAAGAGTCATTCATATGAATCTTCATTGAAGAGTCATTCAATTCATGAGTCGACTCCAAAAAGATTCATGAATCCTCAAAGATTGCTGCAGTTCTTCACACATCTCAGTCTGTGTTCAACTGTCAACGCGAAAGGATTGCTCCTCGGTTTCATTGGATATCGAAATAGAGAATTGTTAGCCCACACAACAGATGGCTACAAATCTATGGGGATTCATGAATCTTTGGGGATTCATGAAACTTTGGGGAATCATGAATCTTTGGGGATTCATGAAACTTTGGGGAATCATGAATCTTTGGGGATTCATGAATCTTTGGAGATTCATGAATCTTTGGGGATTCATGAATCTGGAGATTCATGAATCTTTGGGGATTCATGAATCTTTATAATAGAGATTCAGAGTCATTCATTCAGTTCAAAGATTCATTCAGATTCATGAATCTGAATCAGATTTACCCAACACTAGTTTAAAACCATTAGAAAAGCATGCACACACACGTAGGTCACTAATAAAGTTATTTTATTCTATTTTTTTCGTACGGTACATTTTTCGGTTGCGTACATTTAGGCGTACAAATTGTTCTAAGTGAAAATATCTGCCTGGGTGATAAAAAAACAAACTATCAGCTTCAGAACTGACTTTATAATTATATTTATAACTAAAGCACTAAATAATAAGATAGACTAACAAAAAATTGTCAATTTCATACAATTAACGCTTATATTAACTAGTGCAAGATATAAGTATTAATTTATCATTAGCAACGGAACACAATTTATAGATTTTTGTCCAAAAGGAGCAGTGTGTCTATTAAAAAATATTTACAATTTAAATGATAAAGTTTAGATATAATAACTACTCTCAAACATTCAGCATATTACCATTTATTCTATTTATTCAACGCTACGTTATAACCTCTCACTGTAAAAAAGCATTTAAATATGTTTAAATCAATAATTTTAAGGCGCTCATTTTGTATTTTTCAAAACAGCAATATTGCCAACAAATAAACCTTTTTTTGTGTTTTGCGTTATTAAATCAATTATCATTTATTTTAATAAAAATATCAAACAGCAATTCAAGTAAAACACACTTTAAGCGCCTAAATGTATGTAACCGGTTGCATCATCACGTGGCAGGTTGATTCTAATGCTTTAGTAAATCTATTTTCTTTCTTCTGCTTTTACCTCACCAACCACATCAGGCATCAGATTTGTCAGGTATTTATTATCACCATCATCCAGCAGCTTTTCTCTGGGCAAACATGCACTTCCCATTTCCCGTACAAAACCGTGGTTGCAATAAATCAGCACCGCAACAGTCACTATCAGCAATAATAAATCTATCATAATTTAACCTATTTGACTTTATCAAAATCGCATTAAATTATCATTCGCCAAAGACACATTACCGTCCAGGGTTGCGTTGATTTGTGTCCCTTTGGTATTTTTTTTGCTCTTCTCCGCTCTCCTTTTGCTGGGCAGCGAGCTGAGCACTTCCGAGTACGGAGCCGGACCGTCTTGGTATTGACGATAATGATCACACACGAACGAGCGCTCGTCGTGCCCACCCGAAAACAGGAACACAATATATATTGTTCCCTTTACTTCATTTGAAGTGACAATAAAAATAAAGGGAATCGTTTAGTACATGCTCATAATGATTTTTGTACGGCACGTCTCTTCATACTGCCCACCAAAAAGACGCAAAAAAAAAGAAGTCGGAGAAGAAAGGAAATAAATAAAACATCTTGCTGTTTTAGGTAAACTTAACATTCTTGATCCTTTTTTTTGTGTGTTGCTGCATTTGTTATGTGTGGTTGATTTAGGTCTATTCCCTATGGTCAAATTTATCTGCCATCGGTCCCCTGGTAGGATGGGTGTTGAACGAATTGCAACCCGCGGTGGAAGGATAATAAAGTACGGCAGTGCGACCATGTCGCGGCTATAAATCGTCGTCTCTCAAGAAAACGGATATATATACATTGAGTAGAACAGTGGACTCACCTTTACTCTGCTTCCTCAAGAATCTTTGGGTGGAGTATTGGGGATGTAAGGGAAGGATAAGTTCCCAAATCCCATAAACATATGCTGAACGTATCGGTATCGGACTTAAAGGGTCGTTTCTGGAGAGGGGCACTGACCAAGACATCAGAGGAAGGATTATTACTACTTTAACGTGAGGATGTGAGGATATCTTTCTCGTTTTTGGGTGCGGCAACACAAAACATGGGAAAAGAAGTATCGACGAAGATCTATTAGATTTTAAATCATTCTCCTGGGGGCAACTGGTCAAACTTGCCAGCTTTTAACCTGAGTTCTAACTATCCTTCGAAGGTTGAATGGTCACCACTGCTGAGGGCAGGAGATTACGAAAAAAAAACCATCTCAATCTTGATGCCAATGTCTGAAGGAAACAAATCAAACTGACCCGAAAGACTCGGCTCAGTCTTCCCAGCCCAATGGTGAGGTAGTTATCAATAATTCATTAGTGTGTTCACTCAATGAATACGAAATCGTTTATACCATCGATCTTGTCTTTGGGACTGTCTTTCGTAAGACTGTGGTTAAAAACACACACACACACATAGTATCTCTTCCTCCTTCCCGCTGGAGGATTATTAAAGAAGACATACATCTTATCATCCGGACAAGAAGACATTGTTGCAAAACGTTCAAAACCCTCCAAACCCCTATTAGGGCAGGGTGAAGGGACCCGAGATGCCAAAGGTATTGAACCGAATCCGATTGTTCGATTGTGCCTTCGTTACAACAAGATATGGAACATACTCACATTTACTGCACAAACAATCAATCCTTCCATCAACGTCCTGAACGGGGTAGACAACCCGTGCAGAAGAAGAAGACACACCCGACGAGCACGTGTTCCGGCTCATTAATCAACAATTACCTTCGGCATAACTAAACAGCCGGGTGCACTGCACGCACCTACGCGATAGGAAAGGTACACACACACACACACACACACACGCACATCAAACAACTTGCCGAGATTGACGAGATACCCGTGACGCACCCGGTTGACGATGGCGTGGTTTGTGGTTTTTGCACCGGGTACACCGGGTGGCTTTTCTTCTACGGCCCGAAACCCGCAAACGGTGGCTTAATTAAACAAAACCACAACAGTGCGGACGAGTGCTTCGGGGGAAGGTGACATTGTGGTGACGGGTGTGTTTGCGCAACCGGTGGTCGGAGTTGAAGATACGCACAGTAGTACACCCATACCTGACGGAGCTGGAGTAATAATATAAAAAAAAAACAGAACGACAATAAGGAGATTATGAGATGCAAATTGCATACTTTGCGGCGGTACAATGCGCCTAAACGCTACGCAATTTGCCGCACAAAATAATCGCCTTTATTGTGCCGCTTAAAGCGATATGGAACATCTTTTCTTTGTGTGATCGAACCTAACAGAATAGGCCGGCTAGAATTACAAGTCATTCAAATTGCATACATTTGGGAGCAAAAGCATCTCACAAGTGGTATAAAATAATTATTTGTTAGTTATGTATTATTTAAAATATTGGAAAAAGGTAAAAAACCAATTTAACACAGCTTTTAGAATCAAGAGTAAACATTGCATACATGTAGGGGCCTCAAATTACTGTTTTTTTTCTGAAAAACATAAGTAGGACAGTTCAAAATGTAAATAAATATTTATGATCTTTAAATGTGACTGGTTTTTGATGCAACGGGGGAAAAATCTATAAAAGAAGATAATTATAAATATATATTATCAATTGTTTAAAGTATGAGAGGATACATTTTAAAATAATTTTAAAATATTATTGCAATTAATATTTTGAATATGTTGTTTTAATATGTTATTTTTAAAATGTTATACGGCCAAAAAAGAAAACTGTTGTGCATAGATTTGAGATAGGATTTAGGCGCCTGCACATATGCAATAATTCCGTTCTGCCCCTTCAAGGGAATGTTTTTGTACACTTCCATGCGGTCTTTCACCCTGGTCTTTCACCTTATCAGACAACGAAAGCATATCTTATCACACCGGGCCCGACGAGTAATGCATTTTTAATCATCATATCAATACGCGCGTCAGCAAAAGCTGCGCTAACAGTGTGTAAATGCTGCACTGTTTGCCTACACGCAGGCGTTTCGGTAATACCGCACAAAGCGAGCGCGTTGAACATCTTCAACCAAATGGTAAACATCCGCGTTACGTTGACCTGCCTAATGGCTGGTGTTTAACCTGTCCCCGATGACATCAGCCGACGGTAGTGTCGTACCCACGTTTTGCCGGCGTCCTGCTGACCTTTCGCCGTCACTTCCGAGTGATAAATCTATGTTTACGCAAGCAATTGAACTCTCGGGCCGGTACGCCGGTTCGCTTTCTCTACCGTCCGAAGGGTGCACGCTTTCTCCTGCTAACTTCACAACTATTCCCCCTTCTTCCTTGAGGGGTTGGCGGACATTGGACAATTGGACATTGGTTTGCCTAAAATTAATATCGCACTCGTGTTCTTTTTTTTTCTTCTTCTTTCAATTACCACCGTACAATGGCCGCCCTGTTCGGCAATTGACCCTCAACCGATGCGTGTAATGGCGTCCCGGTGTCTACGGCGATAATGATATCGGGATTAATAAATATAAATTTTGTTTTATCTTCCGCGGCGAATCGGTAAATTGTAATTTATCGTGCCGGAGTATGCAGATACCCCGAGGCATCACCGGAGCGGATCAATCGAACCAGCACGTTCGATTGGTGGTTGATACGGGACGTGTAATTCGCCCAGATGCGTATCCGGCGGTCCGGTCACGGTTCCGCTCGGGGCGTGTGATATGTTAATTTCTGTTCGGCAGTAGACTGACGAATGCCACACAAAACGGTGACAGACAGTCGCTGACGACTTCGGGACATGCCTGACGAATTCGCGTTGATTCGCGGAAACCATTAAGGCTTCTGCTGGGTGCTGCGAAGCAGTAGGAAAACACAATTTGGTTTATTTATTGTGATCTGTATCTCGTCTCTTCTTTCCGGGCAGGGGAGGGAGCAAAAAAAGGAGGGCTTGTGGAGTGGTTCTCCAGGGGGCACGGATATGGGTTGCAGCGGTTTCTGTAGCGTCATCGGAAATAATTGAAGCTAAAGCTTGGATGCGAAACAAGCTGCACTTCCGCCGACTACTCTGGTGCGATGTCCTCAGCTTCACACAAATTAATGCATTGACAGTGTCCTTCTTTTTTCGCTCCCTTACGTAGAGCAACATCATCCTGTGCCGTGGTATATCCGGTTGTGGATTAGGTGGGCACACACTGTCACAACACGCCACGAGGTGAGTGGAAGCTTTTGGGCTTAAGCGCGCAAACGAATTAAACCAGAGCACCAGAGCTACGGGACTCTCGGCTAATCCTAGGGCGAAGAGAGAGAGTGAAAAAAAAACCATCCGTAAAGTGCACCGTTAAGCAAGTCCACTGCATGATGTGGCACAATTTTTCCATCGACACAGACACACACACCGCATAAAAGGGAAAAAGCCAAACTGCTACAACTCGGACTCGATTAAGATAGTGCTAGTTGCCGGCAACCGGATGGGAAGCGCAATAAATCATACAATCAACCCCGTGGAATGATTATTCATGATCCGTGCTCCTCTGGGACCGGACATATCTTGTTATTTTGTGTGATTGTGTGTTTTCGTTCGTCTCCGAGGTTGTTTTTTTTTGTCCTGGATTTTCCCGGGGAGCCATTTCTTTCAAAACTTCGCACATCATCCGGTGGAAAAAGAATCCACACACACGGATACAGGGGGAAACAGATAAATCATACGGAGAGATTGTCACCGAAATAGCAGGACTGTACCACTCCATTAGTCCGTCTTTAATCCATTTATAATCGATAAGGAATTTACATCTGAATACGGAGGTTTTTGGCCCGTATGTCCAGATGGATGACGCTGGTGGCCATGTTTTGCAGGGGAAAAGAAACCCAGAAAACCGTTGTTTCTTTTTTTGAATTCCTATCCCACAAAAAGTGATTTATCGGCTATCGGCCTTTATGTGCGTGTGTTGCGTGGTGCCTACCATTCAGGCGCATTTTCCTGTACGAACTTCCTTGTTATTTTATACAGCTAAAGGGTTTACAATCGGGACAAATGATACGTTTTTTCCTTCAGCTGCTGGGGAATTGATTTGCCCGGTTGTCGAATGTTATATAAGACGCATCGTGCATGGATAAAAAGTCCTCGACCGGACATTATGTGGTGGCTAATTTTTTTTTTTGCTTCTTCTCTCCCGCTTTTCTCCACTTCAAGGGCGGTGACAATGGGCGGAGGTTTGGAAAAGTGGAGTGAAAAGATGATTTATTGGTTTTGAATCGATTAGGGAAATTGGATTTTATTCTACATACATTACGGAGGCTGCTAACCGTGACCGGTCGGTATCGTTTCCGGCCCTCCCGGCCTGCTGGACAACCGAAAAAAACACATACACACGCAAATTTTCAACTTTTCTGCACGTATGTGTGTTTGTGTATTTATTTTTCGACACATGTTATCGAAGGGTTTTGCCTTGTGCAAATTGATCCACTACCTGTTTTTTTTTTTTATTTATTGCCTAATGTCACCCCTTCTGCGTTTGTGAGGTCTTCCACCATGGATGACACATATTAATGATATTGCGATATTTCATTTTTCAATAAGCAATTCCAACTTATGAATAATTTAAATTTCGTTTTCATTTTCCAACATCCACTTGCAGGGAGGATGTTTTAAGATGCAAAACAAAAATGGCAGCAAAGTATTTTTTTTATCCCAGGAAATATTCGATCCAGTTGTGACGTAGAAAACCACATCTTATCCAAGATCAATGAGCATTCCTAATCCCATCGCCGTGTTGAAGTATCAAAACGCAACAAGCGAAGAAAGGAACGACGAACCACTAATTTTAAACCGATTAGCTGGATTAGCTTTAATACGCTTCTGCACAGCACACCGGGAAGGTTTTTTTGTTGTTGTGCTTGTTGATGTATTTCAACCCCGAGCCATAACCTCAACATGCCGTCACAGTGTAAAGCACGGGTGATAAATTATTGCCCCATGTATATATACACTACCGCATCTGCTTGTAGGTATCAGTTTTTTCAAACAAAAACTATATCTGCTCGCCCTATTGTTAGATGACGGATTGGTGTTTGTGCACCCCTTGCAGGTGCTGCATCCCGCAATGGTGTGATGCGTGCAGCCTACCTTACAGGCGCTACCGTACGGGTTATTTGCATTTGCATTTGTGATGCCCTCGGAAGGGGCTTTTGTTTGTGAAGATGTGTTTGTTCTGACCAACAAGAACAAAAACTCTTCCGTACGTCAAAATGCCTTCGAGGTGTAAGGGGTAGAGACCGTGCGGTTACGCAAGGCACGCAAAGGAAGTAAAGAAGATTTTTTTCGCTTCTTCACACTAGAAAAGAAAACACCCGTTACGTTAATAAGACGTTCCCGTTGGGCATCAGCTCGGTGGAATGATTTTTATTCCCCCCTCCACCTCACTGCCTTCCACCCTTATGTCACTTCGGGGCTTCCGGCTTCTGCAACCCCTTCGCCTTCGGTCGCATGATGCAAGGTGTTGATTACGGATCCGTTACAGAACAATTAATGTCCTATTTACCCATTTTAGACACGCAGCCTGACGCAGCACGAACGAAACCTGTAACGGAAATATGGGATGCGAATTCGTAACTCAAGATGCTGGAGAAGAAGACCCGTCAGTATGCAGATGCTCCCTAACGAGACAAAGTCGTCCAGCAGCGTACCTGCTTGCGGCAAAACACACACACATACACTAGTGTGCATTTAAGGCACGGCTACACAGTTGCCCGAATGCACGAACAAAGAAGCCCTTCGGTTTGCAACACCGGCGTACACATGCTGGGATGTGACTTCAATCTACCCTAGCTGCAGAAAAGTGCATCGTTTAGGGCAACCACGGGATAGTACGGGTGCACAGTTTTATGCAAATGCTCACTTTTACGAGGGCATTCACCTGAATCCCTCTTGTTGCATACGGGATGCAACAAGGCTTACTGCACACCGCAAACTACCACTCGCCGGTGATGCCCGATTGTCCTTTACTTCGGAAGGATATCCCTATAAACCCCCTAAAGACGTTCACCAACGGGAGAGGAAGGAGAGGGAGAGGGAGGGTGAGAGAAAAATAGCTACAGAGTGAGAGGGAAAGTGTGAACGTAACAAAGAACGCACGCCGGAAAATCTACGGAGGGGAGGTAAAAGGCGAAGACCGAAGGAAGGAAGAGGAGCTAACCATCGCTATTTACCAGCGTTGCGTACACCGCGTGTGCGTTAATCGTTGAAGCGCTCGGTGATGTAATTGAATGTTTCTTTGTCAACACACGCACACACGCACTGGTATCCATTTGCAATCTTGTGCGAGATGCGTACGTACCCATGCCAAAGGTGGAATTGTCTTGAGAGGGAAATGCATCCGGTGATACCTTACAAAACTGACATGACCAAACGGGGGAGGGTTGGTTGGAAGGAAGAAACAGGAAGGGTGGCTTCCTTCTATCGGGATTGAAAACAAGCAACGGATTCGATTTGCCATGCTGCGTAGTAAGGGGTGGAGGTGGAGCTCTGTGTGCAATTCTCCACTATCTTACCGATCAGTCAGGTGGTTATGTAAAGGCAGCGTCAATCCTCCCACACTGCACCTCACAATTCACCACCTCTTTCGCCTCATCCACAACATTCAATACAATGCTGATGTTTCCACACGACCGCATTGTGGCCAACCGATGACTAACAGTGAGGCAAACAAAGGTTTGCAACCCTTTTGGCACAGTGGGTACCAAAATGTTTCTTCATTTGGGTGTAAAACGTCGAAAAGTTTCGAATAATATCATCATTCTACGTCTTACTACGGATGCTCTGCTTGAAAAATTGGAAAAGCAGCATAAATCTCTTGGTTGCATACATTTAGGCGTTATACATCATGACAGCCCAGCTGTCAGTTCCTAAAGGCATAGACTGCATCTAATATGCGATTTGCATACCTGTTTGGCGCATAAAACAGTTATTGGAATAAAATGAAAAAAAAAATCGTCAAATTTACAATAAAAAAGCATGCTAAAAAATTCATTTAAACATATTTCAATGCTATTTTTGACATGAGAGGTTCTGGAATAGCCTTGTAAATTTAAAAAGAAAGATACAATTAAATAAATTACCGTAATTATACCATGTCATAAGTCTGCATGAATGAATTTTTCTAAATAACTGTTTGCATACATTTAGGCGTTATATATCCCAACGTTCGTACTTCGAAGGCCTTATAATTATAATAATGAAATTGAATAACGTTGAAGGATTATTGTTACGCCTAAATATATGCAATTAACTGCAAATTTAGCGAAATTACCAATTTTCACTATTTTATTTGAACGAAATTATTTCCAAATCGCTACTGTACATTATTGTACATCGTCACTGTGAAAATTTCCATATCCTTCGATGGAGATTCGCAACAAGCGGATGGCAATTAAGTGACGTGGCTGGGCTGTGGGGATAATTGTAACCAGAACCAGCATCACCCTTCGGAAATATCCCCCCCCCCCATCCCCTCCCCCGTTTTCCCTTGTTGCTTCAAATCGGCTAAAGTGCGTATGCGTACGTATGTGCACATCGGATATTGGTTTCCTGCAAGTGACATTTATTTACTTTCCCCCCCCACGCTATTCGGAACCTTCCCGCTCAGTACCCAACACCCAAAAGAAGTGAGAGAGATGGATTGTGTGATACGTATGGCCTACCTTTCAGGCGCGCTCGGTACAGCTTAGTGTTGCGTTGTCCAAACACTAGCCCTGGCACGGTGTATGCACCGTTAAGTAAAGTCAATCCCGTCTCAGACGGGGGTATTATGGAGTATCAGATCGGCAAGCCAGCACTGCACAGCGGTGAATAATAAAAAGAAATCCGTTTTGCACACACTGACCTGCCTTATTAAATCCTGTGTAGCTCACGGAGGCAGCTGTAAGCATTCCGTCAACTGTTAAGCAATTTCGCAAAACGCAAAAAAAATTGAACTAAAAAAAACCACATGAAATCTTCCCTAACCGTTAGCGTTATCGGGTGGAACACCTGGACCACCTTAAGACGCCCGTTAGTATGCAAACGACACGACTCCCAGCCAAACTATTCCACCAGGTGCATTCGATCTACGGGGTTGACAACACGATTGTGCCGATAGGGGTGTGTCTTGAACGCCCGGGGACGCATTGTGCAATCCGTACCGGCGCAGCTGAAGGACACTCGGAGTTCAATCACACTGCACTGATGCATGGGTTTTATCGCGGATGACCGGGTTGGATTTGGTTTCCTCGTGTACGGTTTGTGCCATTCAGCCGCAGCTGACAGTGGGACAAATCTTACCGATTTGTCCAGCTGCACAGTTCCAAAAGGCAAAGTGTTTCCATCCACGATAGCGAAGACAGGTTTACGACAGGCCCGTAGCCGTAGCCCATTAAGTGGGCCGAAATTATTAGTCTCTGGAGCAGCCACAAACTGTCAAACCGATTTGTGTGAATTGAGAATATAGAGAAGAGGAGAGAAAAAAAAACCCTCACCAACCGCATAAAATGGAACGCCTCGTAAAGCCTCATTAATCCTTGGGCAAATGATGCGCCTACGGTGTATGCAAGTCACCGCCAACTGTCTAATACGCTCCCTTCCATCCGAAAGTGACAATCCAATTTCGCTAAAATTTCGCGTCCAATGTTCGATTGGAAACCCTTTTATTTTTTTGTGAAGAACACAGATTCGAATGGGTTCGGGTCATTGCCGATATCTGTCTCATACATCTCCCACTGGCCTGTGAAGAAGTCAACCACTGTGCGTGTGTGTGTCAGTTCCTGTCGGATGTTTTGTCGGACGATCCCGTGGATTAGGGTTTTATTCGTCTTCCGGGCTGCACCATTAAGGGCAGGAGTTCCGTGCGGTTCTGCATACGGATACCAGCCCAAACCCTTTTGGTTGTCTGCCCGAAAAACCTCCGACGATGACGATTCACTTTTACGACCGTTCCGTTCCCGACGGGGCCGCAAATTGACGGCGGCTTCTGGATTCAATTTTCCACATTTATGATCCACTCGGCACTCGGTGAGTGCGTAGATATCCCTACCATTTCCCGCCCACCTGGAACTCCACTGCGTGGTGCGTTTGATCGTAGGATTTTAACGCTCGTCTGAATTGGGGTAAGCGTTGCTACGTTCCTGCATACACTGCACGGCTGGTGCAGCGTTACCCAGTCCCTTTATTCCATCTCCACCCTTCCGAGGCGCATCTAGAAAACTCATCTCCTGAAAGGACATCCAAATCCCTGTTTCAACCATATTTTGACGATTTTTACGATAATGTTTAGAAGTTGCTTCTTCCCATTCCCGCAGCGTTTGTAGGAACAGATTTTTCACAGTTAATTCCTAATCTCCCTTCACCGCTTCTTGCCGGCCTGGCAATCGTTACCACAAAATCACCACACACACACACCCTCTGGCTAGTAAACCCGAACCAGAAAAGAAAAAAGGGGTGAGCTTAGATTTTGGCGTGAAGATTACGAATTTCGCATGGAAAACATCGGGACGTGTGTTGCCTGAATTGCTCGACCAAACCAATGCCGATGTTCGTCAGAAACTACACCGAGCGAATTTATAGTTATGCGATTTGTAATAATCGCGACCACCGCGCCAGTTCGCTCCGGAGAACGACACGAACGTTTTTCGGTTACGAGCCCCAGTAATGGAATGGAGTCGGACCGTCAATTAAAGGGAGTCGGTTGTACGTCGTAATGGGCTGCGGGGACAACCTTCCCTGGTGGCCTTCTGCTGGCATCATAATGATTTAACGAGCAAATGCGCACCGACGACAAACTGTCGGACAACCGAGGTGGGAGCACATCCTGTTGCACGAATTCGACAGCTCACGGTACTCGCCGGGTGGAATGAACATTAGGTTGACAGAGAAAATTGAGTGCTTTTGAATATTGCATCATGGATCTTCTCTTCCTAGAATTTTTAATTTTATACTACCATATTCTCAAGATTACAAGATTACTACTCTCCTAAAAAGTCACTTTACTATAGTTTATTTTTTTTAATATCCGATTTTTGCGTCTAAAAGATCTCACAAATAACGTTTTGAATAGTGTTGGGTAAATCTGATTCCGATTCATGAATCTTTGGGGATTCATGAATCTTTGGGGACTTATGAATCTTTTTGGAGTCGACTCATGAGTTGAATGACTCTTCAATGAAGATTCATATGAATGACTCTTTCGATAAGATTCATTAAGCACAACACTAGTTTTGAACATTGGTTCTTAAAAACATTTCTATAATTGTAGTTCTTATAACATGAGCATTAAACCGGGTAAAAATAAATTAGTCTGCTACCCTTTTTAATTACCTTTTAATAGTTTTAGATTTTTTTAAAAAGGACCAAATATCACGATTCCACACCAGAATCGACATAACTTACGAGAGAACCTAATATATCTCTCACACACACACCATTTCGTGGATAAAATTAATTTTCACTCACCAGGCGTCACTATCAATGTATGTCCTCTTTGTCAACTTCTAGCTTCCAGCACACACTGTAATGGATATCCTCTGTTTAGGAGCTAAGCACCCACACACATACACTAGCGCATACATTTTAATAAAATTTAATTAAATTTAAAATTTTATATCCCATGGCTGATGTGTGTGTGGGTGCGTTTCTGTGGGCTGATAAATGCGTTACGATGTCCCACAGCAATAGGAAAATCGCGAATATGGTTACTGCCTTTATTCGCGCTTGACACCCATCATGAGTGTGGAGGCAATTGACGTGAATGTGTGGACCACAACTTTACGTGTTTTTTTTTAATCACCCCGCATATGGGAGCCACAAACGAACGAAACGGGCAAAAATACTGCGAAAAAGGGGGGAGGTCGAAAAGAGGAAAGGCGGAAAGTGAGTGAAACGGGGGGTTTCTCTATTGCTTTATCCCACCCGTTTCACTGTTTTGGGGTGGTTCCGTTCGGTCGTGAGAGTGTGTTGTAAAATTCATAATTTTAATTATTTTATGAGTAACTTCTTGGGTGGAAATTTGAATGCTGGTGGTTCGTTTATGAGCTTGGCTGTGACACTTGGGTCACGGGGAAAATGGAAATCTACCCGGCACACGGGTAGTTGAGGCTTTGTCAGAATCCCTCAAACATAACCCTACCGACTGTCGGTCTCACACCCGGTCGGTATGCTGGGTATGTTGAACGCCAGCCCATTCGGACCGAATAAAGCCGGGAAAACCACGATAAAAGAGCTGTAAAAACTTGTGTAATCATCTCCACCGCTACATGATTAATAAAGGTCGCGAGGTTGCCCCGTCGCACCGTCAGCGTCGTCGGGGTTCCGAGTCAAGCGAATGTTGATTAAAATTTTCCACACCATCATCGCGCAGGAAAATGAAACGCTTTTCCGGGGTAGTTGTGCCGAAGCTGTAGCGTGCAGTCGAGTCATGCACGTCTGCTAACACGCTCGCACTCCGACACAACAAACGTTCCAACCGATCAACCGATCAATGGACGTAATGGAATGGATTAACTTGAAAATTAACAAAACACAACCCTTTTTTGTTGCTTCCACCACAATCAAAAAAAACCCTTTTCCTGTCAGACGCTGTTAGTGAAACCGTTTGTCGTAAAAACTGTGTCACATTGAAAGTGCAGTGCGCTTGGGGTTTTCCTTAAAACATCTTCCTATTCGCGACGATAATTTGATTACCCAGCAGAAAAATGGAGGATGCAGTTTTATCTGGAGAAAAATAAACTATAAACAGAGTGAGCTCGCAGCTTGTTTCATTTTTTGTTTGCTCGTTGAGCATGATAAATAACAGAAATATGGCTTCGTCATCACCCGGTGCGGCAACACATGAAAATATTTGCAGTCAACAAGCGACTGCTCGTTGTTGAGGAATAGAAGAAAAAAAAAACCCATGTTCTCATTCGTGCGCTCGCTTAATAGTTGATTCCTTAATTTAGGTGATTTTTTTCCCCCAATATCACGCTGGTGTTACTATTGGGTGTTACTTCGAGTTTGGGAACGTATTTAAAAAAATAACAAATAAAATAAAAAAAGTAAAACATATTGCGTACATTGTGACACATTTATAAAAAAACTTTTTTTCTAAATTGCATACCTTTAGGCATTACGCATTAATCTCATCTGAAAAGCCTAAAGTTGTGCAAATAGATTATTGGGAATAGCATCTTGAATTGAGACATTTTAATTTTTTATTAAACTTTAAACATTCAAATGTGCCATGCAAATTGTTGCTAACAGCAGAACTGCATACCTTTAGGCGCGAAACACTAGTCCCTACCGATCTGCCTATATTTATGCTAAGAGAATTATTTTTACCGCGTATTCGATTTAATAAAATTTAAAAAAATATGTTAAGCAAACTGCGTACATTGTGAGAAATTTTAAATCAAGTTAGTTGAAAGGTTTAACCAACCTAGCCGCCTAAAGCTATGCAATTATAATTATATTCAACATTTTTCCATTTCCTCCTTTCCAAAACACCTAATCTAATGTGTCGGTGAAACAAATTGAGGGAAAAAAGTGAAATCTCATCGCAAACGCCAACTGTTGGTGGAGTTGGTTAGTCCTTCCACGTTATCATCGCGTCTGTTTTCCATCCACTTTTTGTACTGCGCCATTTAAACGTTGCTTTTTACATCGAATTTATGTTTTCTTTCGCAAGCAGCTTTGGAGTGCAATTTTGTTTATGGATCCCGGGAACAAAGCAATGTAAAATGCTATGCTCATTCAAAACAAAACAAACAAGCAATGGGGGAGGGGGGGGGGTGGAAAAAAACCTCCAACGCTCATCCACTGACGCTACACGATAAATCTTCGTCGATGGCTTTTGTTTGGTTTTGGTTTGGGGCGGCAAAAAAAAACACGGTAGCGGTCAATGCTCGGTAGGTCATGGTTCGATTGGCTTTCCCTGTGCTTTCCACGGCGACGACGGACTTGGCTGTGGTTAAAAGAAAATAATAAAAAACTCAACTTTTCCACCAACGTCCACAACGTTCGCCGGTTCTAATTTGCGCTAAACGAATGTGCAGTTTGGTGACTTCAAAATTCAATTCCAACTCTCGCCGCCGGGTTGACTGTTATCCCATAATTCGATCTTGGGGGTTTTTTATGACTTCCTTAACTTTGCTGACGTGCCGAGGCGGAAGGAATAGTTCCAAATTGAGCATCTCATTCCAACTCATTAAACTGTTTCCTTCGGCTTCAGCTGCCCTCGCGAGCGACTGCCTGGCTGCACCGAGCGGGTATGCAACGCATTTGCCTTGTTCGCTACCGTGCGCCTGCAGCGTATGCAACCGGTTTGCTGTCGACAAAGAAACCCGTTGATTGCAGTTCGTCCTTTTGTGTTGGGCGCTTTGTCACCAGTGCCGTGGGTGGAGTAAGTGGTTTACGGAAATCGGGTATCTTAGGTCACACCGAAAATCGTTGGCTCCAGCTTGGTTGGTTGCGGTCTTTCAGGCGAAACTGTCCGCCCGAAAGCTGTCGTCCTTGTGTCGTGCCTTTCCGGCCTTGCGGCCGTCGATTGCCGTTTAACGCTTCGAACGGTCACCGACGTGAACTTAATTCAATTATTTATTGCTTCACCGTAGAAGTGGCCCACCCGATTCTAGACAACCCACCACCGAACAAAGCAATCGACCGGGTCGCATCGCGTTCCCCAAAAAATACGATCTGGTCAGTAGTGGTTGTGTGAAATTCGGTTTCCGCTGACCTTAATTCCAATCCCGGCATCTGACAGCAATGGAGCGACGCGAGAAAAGATGAAGAAGCTGTTGAAAAGATTTATCCCGTGGGTGTTTTGCCCGTCCCGGGCTTTCTGTCTCGCCTTGCATGGATGCACACCGGAAATGGCGACCTAATTTATGTGCCGTCCATCCGACCGACGCCATCGGAAAGGCGAAACCGTGCAGTTCGGTGGGTTTGGGTAAATGGGCCGCAAGGAAACAATTGATTCAAGATGCCATGTAATGCTGTCGATCGATTTGTGCTGCTAAATGCTAAATTAAAGAAATAGTTTTATGGTAGCCGGTTAAAATTCCAGCTAGTTAAAATAGCAAACAAAAATTTCAGGGATAAGTAAAAAGAAAAAAAAATTGTAGACCCTGGAGGCACATACAAAATTAAAGTAAAATGCATTGCCTATATTTAGGCGAATTAAGTTCGCTGGAAGCACATACAAAATTAAAGTAAAATGCATTGCCTATATTTAGGCGAATTAAGCTCCCTTTTTGTGAATAATGTTTACTGTTTAATTACTAAATCATCAAGATCCTTCGATAAAACATTAGATACAATTCATCACGAATGAATGATTTCGAACGAACGATTAAAATAAAATCGATGTTGTACATCAATCTGAAAATTAATAAAAAATTTAACACATAATATAAAATTATAAAAAGCATAACTTTAGGCGCTAATAGCTTGTGCAGTGTATAGTGTATAAAAAATAAAAACATTGCCTACATTCAGGCGCAATAAATTCCCTTTTTTTGAATACCGAATATTGTTTCGAAAATCGAAATAATAAGCAAACTTCTCATAAATAAACTGTTGAATAACAATTTTAAAAAATCATCTAAACGGTTTTTCATTCTCACTCACTTACACGAAAAATACAAAGGATAAAATCCAATCTGTTTTCCCAAAGCGAAAAATGAGTGGAATATAAACATCGCAATCGTCACTGCTAGAATCACATTTCCATTCCCATTGATCGGTACGGTACGATATGTCGACTGCTTTCGACACTTTTTTGTTTTTTGCTCGTTTCCCATTTCCACCCACTGGATGTATAAATATACATTGTTACCTTTCAGCTCGCTGGTTTGCAGTCTGCTCCACTGTTGCTGGTTGCGGAGTGTAAGTGAATGTGTCTCTGCACTTCATTTCATTGTCGTATCCGTAAACGAACGGGGAAAGTTCACTATCGAAATTCGATTATCCACTTCCTTGCGTATCGCCTTCGCTTCCCAAACCATCGTCTGTCCCATATTTCATAAGTTTTTCTTCATTCCTCAATATCCCTTAATCTATTATTGTGTTTTTTTTTTCTCCTTCGTTTTCCGTAGCAAACCAAGCAATCGACTAACCAGCAACAGCTGCGTTAGTGTGCTAGCGAAACCTGTCCTTGTCCTGTTGGTTGTTGGTCAAGCATGTTTGATCGCTTTTATTTATACTACGAAACGATTGCTACCCACCCTTCCATTTTATTCCTCCCACCGAACGCTCGCATTCGACAGCACACGCGAGTAATAACACTTATTGATGTTTTTCCTTTCTGATTTTCCCGATGGCGCTGTCACCAAGGAGTGTAGGAAATGTATCCTCCTGATTAAATTATGCATTGCAGCACCATTTGTCGGTGGCAAGCCGTACACGATAGCCGAAACAATGAATGGGAATGGATGACCGGAGGGCCGTTTGTTGCTTTATTTCCGGTTTTCCGAAAGCAAAGAAAATGACCGAAAAACCGTCACTCACTTACCGGTGCATAACATGCAAGCCGGGGAGATGGGAAAGGAGGGACGAAAGTCTCAAGGACCTGGGGTGGTGGTCACCTAAGCTAGCGAACCGGTCAGACGGTCCACCGAAACAATAATAATATTTCCATTGATTTTTGAATTTGTGCTTTTGTGCTGAACATTCGCCCAGGATGTCGCCTTACACGATGTCCTTGTGTGTTCTTTTATTCGAGAGCGTGTGTGTGTGTATTAAATTATACGGTGAATTTTACTACAGCAGCGAGACAACCGTGAGTGCCTGGGAGGAGGTTTTTTGGGTAGTAAAAATATTGACAAACTCAAACTCAAACTCAAAGTCCTTGGATGTCCCGTAAAAATGGATGCTCTCCCCCTTGCCGTTCGTAACAAATGGGGTGAGAGAGGTGACCAAGTGAAGAGGCGGGATATGAAAATCGAGTTTTCGTACGAGTCGCTTTTCTTTATGCACCAGCAAAACACGTTGCTCGATGACATGCATTCCCTACCAAGCGGTTGAATATTTTCTAACCCGTTTATAGTTTTTTTCCCCCTTTGTTCGTGTGTGTTCGGTCTTGCTCCTCGAAGGACACAGAACGGCAAAACTATTGATCTGCTGATGGAGAGAAAGAGAATCACCGGTGGGGGGGATAGAGTTTATGACAGCGAAAGCCACTTGAGACGCCTGTACCGGAAGGACACCAACCGAGATCCTTAGAGATTGGAACAAGGACGCACACACGCTCGAAGGATTTCCATTTGGCGGTGGTACAGCTCAAGCGTTTTAGAGCAAAATTGTCCCAAGTGGAAAATAATAGCCTAAAACAACACTCCCGAACGCAAACGCGAGACTTGACGTTCCGTAGTGGCGAAAGGTACGGTAAGTCTCCAGCGAAAACTTTAACCCAAGCTAATAAATGTTCAATATTTTGATTTGGAACTCGTTTTCTTTTTCATCTTCTGTGTGTTAGAAACTTCTCCTCTGAAATAACCCCCCGGGGGATGAAGTTTTATCGTTCGAAATGTTTTACATAGCGCCACTAGTGCGCGCCTCAATCTAGGCAATATGTGCCACAAAACCCGAAGAAGAGTTTTGGCGCAAAGTTTGGAAGATTTTTACGATCTAACGCGACGGAGGAGTAAAAACTGCATACGGATTGTGCAATTGCACTGGCGACCGGGATGTCATAAAACTCATTCATTCACCAAACGCACAGTGACACAGGTTTTGCCTTTTTATTTTGCGCCCGCATCGTATGCAATCCAAGAGTACACAATGGGACACATTTATCGCTCGAAGACGATCGTTAAAATCGAACGAATAGAGAGAGAGAGAGAGAGTTTTACGAGCGATTTTTGTGTGCGGAAGCAACAAAAAAGTTTCGTTTTATTTCTTGGTTAAAACCCCCTGCACTCGAATAAATGCTGACCGTTTGTTTTGTTAGGTGGAAAATGAGGTTAAAACACCAACGATCCAATTGAGTGGTCAGTGGCAAAATACAGCATCAGTGAGCGATATGTAGGCGTATAAAAAGACGGTGTCTTCTTTACAAGTACCTTTTTTTCATGTTGTTTTAAAGATGAGATAATATTATCTTTCGATATAGTTAAAAATATTCATTGTATCAATCATAAACAATAATTAGCTTTAAACGCCTAGAGTTGTTTAACGGTGATAAACCAACGGTGACAAAACATGTCCTTGGAAACTGACAGCTAGATCATATTGGTTTATCACCGTTAATATTGTGTTTGTTTCTGGATGCCATAGACACCAAAGAGTTTTTTTTTCGGTGGAAATTAAAATAAAACGTTCGGTTGCCTTACGGTGGTTAACAATTCAGCAACCATAAACTCACTGTTCCACCATAATTTTACCTGACTTCTCTACTTGACATTCGACAGTTTGTGATGGAACGGCAGAAAGGACTGAAATAAAAATCAATATACATTTCATTCGATTAATTATTAACAACCACAACGGACACAATGCACTTGGCTCCCCGATGTGGAGCTGTGCTGCGAAAAAGGAATGAAAAAAAACAACAGATTTATAGCACACAACATGTGACAGTGCATTCGGGCGTGGGTGCTGATCATCGCACACAAATGCATAATGAAGCACATTTTCCCACACAGCTAATGAGCTGCTATTGAGCTGCACGATCCATATGGAGAGAAGGACGAAAAAAAACATATTACAACAATCATTCAGTGCGGACAAGAGGAAGGAGAATAAAATTGCAGTAAATGCGCGAGACGTTTCGGCTGTGGTTGAGTGCATTATGCTGGCAGCATAATTGTTATGACAGTACCGTCCGGTTGTATGTGTTTTTTGTTTTATTTTCACCCACCATTGCCAACACCCGGAAATAGCGCTATTGGAAAACTATTTGCTGCATTGTCAATTAATGCAGCGCGGCGTGGTAGAAGCGGAAAGGGAGGGGTGCGGGGGGGGGAGAGGGATGAAAAACAGATTAGAAAAGTAAATCCATCCAATCGCCCGAGTCCGGTTGCCCGTCCACTGTGAAACCGTTGTTAAGGGGATTGCCTACCTTCCGGGCGGTTCATATTGAAATTGGAAGTGCTTTTTGTTAAAATAACCGATTTACATATTACACTTACCCCCATTTTGATGAATCCAGTTGCTGTTGTGAATACAAATCTACACCGAGAAAGAGAGAGAGAGAGAGAGAGAAAGAGAGAGCGAAAAGTAAGTGTGTGGATTGGTGCGTGACTCATTGCAAAATAATACGCGAATGCATCCCGTGCAGCCGGTGTATTAAAATGAATGGGCAAATAATTTACATAGAACAACCCATTCAAACTACAACCCACCTCATAACCTCTTCCCTCTTATTCCTACCCCCCCCCCCCCCCCCCCTCCTGCTCTACTTTTCATTGTCCCAACGCGTCCAGTTCGCAAAACAACGAGCAGCAATTGCAATTGCATTTGATGGACTCTGGTCCATCCGTTCCTGTCCTGTCATCACCCGATTACGATCGGGTTGAGGCCGTCCCCGACTGTTTCGGTGCAGAAGGTGCATAACCCTGTCGGAGGTTGTAGTAAAATTTATAGCCCATAGGAAAATCACCATCGTCCGCCCATTTTAATCCATAAAATAAATTCGAAATTATTTTATATTTGTGAGCAGTGAACACGCAACACGGAGGCAAATGAGCAACAGGCCTGGAGGTGTACACTCTATCCTCTCGAACTATCCTTAGAGCCGGTGCAACCCACTATTACTTTAACTGCATCGCACCTGCACACAGCATCAGCACTGCAATTGACTGCAAGTGTACAGGCTGAGATTTGCAATGCTAATTTCAACGATTGGGCTTACCGGTCCACCCAAACCCTTGCTGTTCTCGAGTCATTTACATACGCTTAAGGCTTCTCAGCGACACAACGCACAAAGAAATTGCGAACAAATGTTACTCCCAGCACAATTGGACATCTTGTTTAAAAAAAAAAAGCAAACAGAACGACATGCTTTAAAGCGGTAATCAGTGCATTTTGTACGATGTATTGCATACATTTAGGCGTTTTCTTCCATAGGTACTTTATTTTAATTTTTTCAAGTCACAAAGAGTTGTAAATTATGGATCTGATAGAGTCTTTGAACTGAATGAATGATTCTGAATTTATTTTTTGAAATTAATATTTTAAGATGCATGAATCCTTTAGGCTTTTTTTATCGTTAAAATTTTTTTAATCGAGTTTTGTATTCCTGTTAAACACTTAACGCTTTAATTATAACGCCTCATCCTAATCTTCCCTTCTTCTAACAGGGCTCCTGATCCCGAATATCCTGCCGCAATACATTACTGATGCTATTCACAAAAGCTCCTGACGTTATGCAATATGCTAAACAAATATTCTATTATTTCGCTCCGACAGCTTATTTGGTGCATCTATCATGTTTGCAGCTTGTACAATTGCCAATAAATCCTCAATATTTGAACCCTCCTCCTCCTGAGTGTTGCGCTGCACTTTTGCAAAAACGTTTTGTTCGCCAGCGTGTGAAAGTGGCCTTTTGTCCAAGGTCGACCACAGCTAAGTACACCTTTCACGCACTCGAATCGGTTGTAATTACACGCGGTAATTACGGGCTTGTTAAGGCGATTCCGCTCCCACGCCGAGCACATCCTGCCCGGCCACGTGTGGCCGACCGATTTTCCGTCCTCGAAAGTGTCCTTGAGAGAGCGCGAGTGTGTCGCCCGATGTATCTTCAGCTAATCCACCATCCTCGAGGGATGCTGACCGGTTTTGCCCGGTGGTTTCGGTCCGCCGATGGTTTTAATTTAATTACCTTTCGGTCCCTCTTTTGGTCCGGGTGTTCGCCGTCCGGTGGTCAGCTTGCTTGCGCGGTGTGAAAGGTTTCGTTCCGCACGCATGCACCACCCGTTCCGGCACTGCGACTGATTGATTTATCGCAAATAATCGATATCGTTCCGGAGATGGGAGGGAAAAACGCAAAACCACCGGGAAGGCTCGGGGGAGAAACCCTCACGGGACCCTGATGCATTTTTGATGCACCGCCAATCACCGCCCCGGGATGATTACCGGTCAAGCGGTCAGCGAAACGGTGCATGAGAGGGTACTCGACAGAAGGGACTCGAACTCCGCTGCCGCTTTCAAATGATGAAGCTGTCAACAGACATCTTTTTTGCTGCGCCTTTTCGGCTCGTTCGCCTTTTTCACGCGTGCTGTCAAGTGTTAGCTTTGATTAAACTGTCAAATTCATTTGTCAATGACTTACACGAGCGAATGGCGGTCAGAACCTACCGGACGGGTGACGTTACGCTCCGGCACAAGATTAATGAACAGACGGACCGCACCGTACACGGGGGAAAACTACTTAGCGAAATTGGTCCCGGCCAAACCATGTCCTCAAGCATTCTGACAGACGCATTCGCACGAGTCGAAGTCGCCGGCCTAATAATAGCCACAGGACCTTATGCTATTTTGGATACCCATTATCGCAACCAAATAATGCTTGTAGCGAGCAAGCACAATTATTGGTGCTATTGGATGAGCGTAAATAAACAGTCGCGGAGAGTTTTCCAACCGATCCCATCCCTGTTACCGTGTCACTCCCAACGCTGGAGAGTCACGGACATGGAGGAATGACTTATGCGAAGTAACAGCGTGTCATCACCTACAACCATTTGCAAGTTCACCCAAAAAACCCCTACATTTCCTTTCCTCTCTTTCCACTTCCCCCTCCTTCACTCTCTTCCATTCCACTTCTATCAATGTACACGGTTATTGTTTAAGTTTTTCGGCGTTTTTGCTTTGTAAGGCACGCGTACACACACACAGGGATAGAAGAAGAAAAAACCATTTATCATACTCACTTAGCTTCTAGTCACCGCACTCACCCTGCTCACCATCTCACATAAGTAAGAAGGTAAGGACAGCGAGACGAGCAGAACGATTATTTATCTTCACCGATTGTCTCACTTTGGTGGAACCATTTTTCCCCGTGTTGAGCTGTGCTTGATTGCGGGGAAAAACTATCATTTCCATCCCCTCCCCACAACCACCCCTTTTTCGGTACATCCCCTAAGGGTGGACCGTATGTGGAAAATATAATCCATTATCACTCATTAGACTAAAAGCATCTATCGGCCAGCCATCGGATGGATGCTCCCTGGTGTTCATGATTCGCTCTTCCGGAACAGAAGGGTTTCGTGGAGTATAGATGCAGGAGAAAGTTACAATATAGTCGATTATGAATTGACGGGCCGGAGGAAGCGTTAAACACCCTCACCGGGTACTTTACACACGCCAGCAAGTTGTTAATTAACTGTCAAAAAATTCATCTCCTTTAGAGTGATGATGCAAAGAGAGCTCCTGGCTAAACAAACGTTCCGATGTTTGTGACACAAACAGAACTATTAATAAAACTATCCCGTTGTGTGTCGTTGACACTCGGTGTCACAATGAAAATATTAGTTCGCCGCAGTTGGGTTTGTCAACGAAATAAACTTCCGTTAGGGATATTTTGCTGAGAAAGTAAATTTGTAATTTTATAACACCCGTTACTTTCACAAACCGTTAAAAGCGTTACGCGACCGTTAGAGCGTTGACCTCAAAAGCTTTATAGATAGTTAGGTAGCGTGCATACAAGATGGCGCGTTTTGCAGTGAAATGCTTCTGGGAAACTCCGATAGATGGCTCACCACCAGTCCGTTAGATTTGAATTTCAAGATGTGTAAAATAAAAGATAACATTGTTGCTGATGAATCTAGATCATATACGCAGATCGTATATGATTCCGATCATATTCGAAGACGTATTGCGAAATCAACTAAGGAAGTGATTCCATATTGATGTATAGAAGATCTTTTCAACACGACTCCATAAAGTCCAACAAAAATGAGTCATACAAGTCTTAGTGGAATAATGCCTCAATTTCTCTAATTCGTTTTCCACGGAACAACGAGTACGTTAAGTTAATTACTCATAGTTGTTGGGATTGTTGACTGTCCTCAAGGCGAATGGTTCAAAAACATTCTGATAAATGTAACGAAGGCATATTTTAGTTACATCTTCCCATTTCATTTTACCAGACTCGTGATATTATTTAAACTAACTATTCTTATTTAAATAAAAAAATGAAAAAACCTCCCACATGCTGATTATTATTTTTATAAGATATTTTATTTAAAATTCCTGCATCTATTTCGCGCATTTAAAATCTTTCTCCACTCTCTAGTCTTACTACATCTCTCGCGTTAAAACACCCGTTCGGGGTTGCTATGTGTGTAATTACTACGCTCATGTACCTTTTTTTTCCTGTTTTGTCATTTGTTTTATGTATCTCTTTATGTCATGTTGATGTTGATGTGTTTTTTTTTCTCTTCACTTGTGTATATATGTGTGTGTTTAATTTAAACTAAATCTTCACGCCTCGGGGCATCTTTAAGTTGTGCCGTCACAATCTCTTTTCCGTTCTTTGTTAAAAAAAAAACGAGTCTTCGTACATTAGCATAAGCAACAAACAACAACATAACTGTTGTCCAGCAGAACAGTGAGTGGTGTGAGAATTTCGCTCAGTATTGTCGTTTTTAAAAAACCGGCCCTATCGTTAGATACTATTGCATTGATTAACCACCACGAGCGTACGGCGAGGCACACCTACATGCAGCGAAAATATATGAGTAAAATGCAACAAGCGTCTACAGGTATTGATGCGTTCCGATTCACTAATGTGTAATTTATCTAGCTCGGCACTGTTAAAGTGCCTGTTAAAAGAGAGAGTGAGAGTCCTTTCGTAAGCTATCGGTCGCATGCCGTGTGTGCGGCTCTCTGCGCTTGATTTGAACAACACCGAGGGTGCAGTAGATGCACTCAACCCGAACAGAGACGCATTTTGTTTAAAAAAAAAATTCGCAATTAAACGAACAAAGAAACTACTAACAGTGAGTTTTTTTCTGCTTCTTGTTTTGTTAAGAGATTACCGATTAAAATTCAAAATTCTACACACTTACGGCTAGTTTTTGTTTAAAATAAATTCAATGTTTTGTAATAATTATTAAGCTAATACGCAGGCGAAGGTGTATACGAAGAAGTACAAATTATAAAGGTGTTGGTAAGAAGAAGAAAAAAACAGAAGAAAAAGTGTACGAAAACAGCTCATTCAAGGTTCGGTGTGACGATATGGAAGCGAGCTTGTAATGTTCAACCCACACGTGCCACCACGTTGTGCTGGGCGGAATCCCGGGCAGCGGTACGGAATGAGTGCGGGAATGCAGCTGGAAAAGCAACTGCACCGACAGACTAAAGGAGGATGTGGAAGGAAACAAGAAGTCTACGCTTCTTTTCCGTGTTTGCTTACAGAGATTCTTACGCAGAGAAGCGCAAGATTCAACTAATTGTATAATGTGTGCCGCTTTACACGATCGTCGCTACTGATTACTTGCTGAGTGATTAATACGGTAATAAAAATACATAAAACATAAAATACACAGATCTTCTGACGTTAAACTGTTCGCAAAAAACAAGGCGTGGGTAATACGGCGGAGACGGAGTACTACCACACGCTGTCAAATAACATCCAATATATTCGCCTATCCGGTATGCCGGAAGGTGTATGAGCATGAGAACATTCCCTACGATCGATATAAAGAACGGGGAAGAGAGCGTTAGAAAGAGAGAAAGAACGAGAGGGAAAGAATGAAACGGAGCTTATACAAACAATTAACAAACAGTATCTATGTACAATTGATCCCGCTGTCGTCGGAATTCGGCGGAGTCGCAGCACCGCTCAGATGGGTGTTATTCTCACCCCCACTAAACCCCAGGCTAATCCGCAGCCAGGGGTTTTCTCGTTACACACACACTCAAAAATGCACCTCCCAAATCTGTATACGGCACCAATATCGCAAAATCAGCCACGTACGAACGATAAGGGATAACTCTAACTAAAAAAAAAGAGTCTAAATAAGGCTTCCTCCTTCTCACGTTATTCATTCTCTCCCTTCTCGCTCTCCCCCATTCGGTTCCGCTCGTTTTGTTTTTCTACTATCTGTTGAAGCGACTCCTACAGCTTATACTTACAGGCTAACACGGTTTGCTACACTACGCACTAAAAACAGATATTTGCAATTACAGCGCCGCATTTCACTCCGTTTCATCCTCTCCTTTCGTTTCATCTATACACACACACGCACGCGCGCTCATCCAAACATACATTCACTCACATATCTCCTTTCTTATTTGCATTCATCGCGCACATCCCCCTATATTCGCTACCAAAACGGTACACGGATTAAAACTTAAAACGATTGTTTTGTGTGTGCTTTTTGTTTTAAAAGAAATAAAATAAAATGTATCTTTGCTTAGTCTAAAGGCTTTTGTCTTTCTGTTTAAAAAAAAAGTTGTTGCATCCGGTTTTTTGCCTCCTCGGGGGAAAAAAAAACCAAAATGCGTGCATAAACTAAACAGCGTGATCATCCATCACCATTCACGTGACGCGCTCTCATTTTGCTCCATAACAAGTTTGTGGCGGCCTAGATGTAGATCGCCTCGGAACCCTTGTTCGCCTGGTGGCCGGCCGCACTCGTCACGTACACGTTGTTGGCCGGCGACTGTACGCCCTCGGACCAGTCGGACGTCGAGTGCGGCGAGGAACTTGACCAGTGGCCGGGCGATTCCGGCGATGGCGTCGGGTAGCTGTCGAGCGTCTGCACCAGGTGCTGGGGCGTCACGCCACCACTGTGCTGGCTCGGTGGTGTCAGATATTGGTAGAAGGACGATTGTTGTTGCTGCTGCTGCTGTGGCTGTTGTTGCTGTTGTTGTTGCTGTTGCTGCTGCTGTTGCTGCTGTTGTTGCTGCTGCAGCTGCTGCTGTTGCTGGAGTTGATGGTGAGCCTGCTGCTGCTGCTGCTGCTGCTGGCTGTTCAGTTGTGCCTGCTGCTGTGCAACCATAGCCAGCACCTGCTGCTGCTGTTGCTGACTCAGTGGTGAGAGATGTGCCGACGCTACCGTCATCGCGGTGCTGGTCGTACCGGTCGTGTTCTGTGAGGTCGATGCTTGAGATCCTTGACCTGGAGGATAGGAATAGGTCGGAGAGTTAAGAAACATCCAATTCGATGATGGGATTCGATTGTGTTGAACCTACCAGTTGGACTGCAGAATCCGGCCAGCTCGAGCCCGCTGGAACCGTTCACGAAGTTCATCTGCAGACCGGCCAGCATTGCACTGTTGGAAGTGGGGTTGCTGTTGGCACCATTGCCACCATTGCTACTACTCAACCCACCGCCCAGCTGTTGCTGCTGTTGGCCTCCACCATTGCAGCCTAAGCTGTTCCCACCCTGCTGTTGCTGCTGCTGCAGGTTGCCGCTGGAGATCATCTGTATGTTGTGCTTCTGTTGCTGCGCGTGCCTCATCGCCTGGATGTGCGTCGGTGAGGTTGGCAGGCTGGGGCGTGTTTTGGCGGGCGAGGGAGAACCTGCAAAGGCGTTGTGATCGGGAGACACTGTAGCACAGGCGTAACCGAACGTAACGTTTGTGATTGTGCAAGAAGCAGAAGGATCGAAAGAAGAAAGAAAGCATTAAGAGTTGCACGGTAGCCGACAGTTGCAGAGATAGCAGGGATGTGTTCGAGAAAACACAACCAGAGGACGGTAGCAGTTGATGAGATCTTACCTATATAGCCTTGAGGCGAGAGCGCCATATTGCTCTGGACCGAGTGTGGAGGCGATTGGTTAGAGTAGGGCGGACTGAGTCCACTCTCACCCATCGTGTGCATGGCCGTGTGCATTAGATTGTTCCCTGCCGGGCCCATACCGTTCGATGAGAGGGAGCCGATGCCACCTCCACCTCCACCACCACTGTTCAACGTACGCTGCTGGGTCATGAGCAGATCGGAGAACTGATTTCCACCGCCAGTGACATTCCCGCCGAGCGAGTAGCCGTAGTTATCGAGCTGAATGTTGTGCAGTGATTGCATCGACTGTGCGCTCTGTAAATGAAGAGGAGTGAGAGTTATTGCAATCCGTCCACCAGCACCGTCATGTCCGTGTACTTACCTTTATGCAGTCTTCATAGCTCGGCGGTTTCTTTGGCATCATGCCATTGCCGCCTCCTGCACTTGCACCGTTCGGGCTGATCGTGTCCAGCTGATGGACGGTCATTGCGTTCGAGTAGAGGCTAACCGAGTCGTACGGGCTGTTGAGGTTCGCGATCGGCGACTCCACCGAACTGAGCTGATCGTCCGCCAGTCCCAGATCGGTCAGTCCCCCATGTCCGGGTGTACCACCGCCCGAACCACCACCGCCACCACCACCGTTGGTGTTGGTTTTCTTGCCCGCTCCACCATTGCCTGACTTCTTCGCAACCGCTTTTCGTCGCATACTGCCTGCAACCAGTTCGGCACCAGCGTCCTGCGGGCTGGTTGGGTTTTGACTGAGTGTCAACGCACCACCGCCCATGTTCGCTGCTACGACTGCTGCTGCCTGAGCTGCTGCTGCCTGTGCTGCTGCCGCAGCCGCCGCCGCCGAAGAGCCTGCTACTCCGCCTCCGTTCATCTTCTGCTGACGCTGTTTCTTCTGTTTGCTCTGCTTCGCCGACGCTATGATCGTCGGGTGCGTGATCATGTGGGCATGGGTCGGCGACATGATGGTGTTACCACCGCCACCACCCGCCGTGCTGCCCCCACTACCCGACGGTATCGTGGTGACCATCTGCGGTGACCGTGGCACATGCTCGTCCAGCAGTCGCACAATGTCGTGATGGAGTCGCTCGCTCGCTACATCCCTCGGTAGCCGATCCATATGGTCGGTGATGTCACGGTTTGCAAAGTTGTCGAGCAACGCCCGACACGCCTCGAACGAACCTTCCCGTGCCGCAAGAAACAGAGGCGTCTCGTCCTTGTCGTCCTGTGCGTCGCGGTTTGCACCGTGCGATAGCAGGATGTTCACCGCATCCACATTGTTCACAGCCGACGCCCAGTGCAGTGCCGTTTTGCCACTGTTATCTGCCGCATTGATGTCCGCATCGGCCTGGATCAGGTCCTCCACCATACCCTCGATCGCGAGCCGGGCGGCCAATATCAACGGTGTCGTCCCGTCGTGCATCCGAGCGTTCAGATTTGTCGCCCTGTTACGCAGCAATATCTGGAACACACCCATCGCATCCGCAGCGACTGCCGCATGCAACGGTGTACGGCCTGTATTGTCCTGACTGTTCGCTTCGGCGCCCGCATCCAGCAGTCGTTTCGCTGCATCAGCCCGCGCATATCGTGCCGCCAGATGCAGTGACGTCTCACCTGTCTTGTCCATCGTTGCGTTCAGTTCCGCGCCCTGTGCAACCAGCTCCGAGATGATCTGAGCCGCAGAATCGTCCGTGGAGTCGATATCTTCGCCTGAATCCAGTCCTCCACCACGAACTGCTGCCACCATGAGCGGAGTCATGCCGCAAGGACCACGCACATCCACATCCCGCACGTCTCCATCGTGGTGAGTGGGAGGTGTCATCATTGCTGGATGATCTCGTATATCAGCCGCCTCAAAGTGTTGCTGTGCCCAGACACGTGGTTCCGTCTCTTCGTAATCGGTGATAGCCGTGTGGTCACTCGAGTAGCCCTGATCAATCGCACGCATACGCTTCCTTGCCGTAGGCATTTCCGACTCATCATCACTGTTGCACCACTGCTGACCATGTCCTCCCATCATGCCGTGACCACCTGCGCCACTACCATGTCCACCGACTCCATTCGCCACCACCATATCCACCATCGATGGGTTCTTGTTGAGGTTACGCATCTCCTGCCCATCCGGACGACGCCTCGACGGACGCCGCACATTCGTGTTTGCCGTAAAGAACCCTTCCGGGAACCAAGTAATCCCGTGCGCTCTCTTCCGGTTTACCACCAGCACGATAAAGAACGCAATCGTCAGCAGTCCAAAGAAGCCAACCAGCACATAGTTTACGTTCGTTGCACCCGGTAGCCCATCATCGTCCGGGTTGACACCCTTCACCTGATAGATCGGGAACTGCTTCGACAGCGAGTGTTTCGAAGCGGTCGCCGCCAAAAACTCGGCCGCTTCGTTCGCCGATCCGAAACATTCCGCTCCATTCATACCGATGCACTTCCGGTTGTCCAGCTCCAGATACACCTGGATGCCGATCTGGCGCGTCTCCGTATACACCACGTGATGCTTCCGTCCGAACTCACTGTCCGTCAGGCCTTGCAGTGCGGTACCACCCTTCCACGGGTAAATCATCTCCATGCCCGATGCATTCTTCTTGATCCGCACCGTCGTCCGTAGCTGATGGCCCAAGTCGCGCAGAAACTGTATCGCATTCGCACGGAATGTTGCCGCCTCCATCAGCAGTATGATGGAGATCGCACCCTCCGCCAGCTGGGCCGGTTCCTTCTCATTCTCGCAGTCCAACCCATCCCAATTACATTCCGCATTGTTACAGCCATAGTCACAGAACCCGTTCGCATAATGCTTCTGGCAGTACGCGTCGTAAATCGGATTGCACGGCTGCAGCTTCTTCTCACAGTCGCGCCCATCGAACAGACATGCCGCATTGTTGCACTCCTCATTGCAGAGCCCGTCCATGAACACCTCCCAACAGTTGATGCTGGCCGTACAGTTGAGCCAAGGGTTAATTCCAAGCGAACAGTCATTACCATCGAAATCGCACGCGTACGTATTACACTCCTCATCGCACCGATGATTGCCCTGCTTCTCCCGGCAACCCTTCTTCACGCACTGGGCCCGCTGGTACTCCAGATCGATCGCGTAGATGTTCGGTAGTGCAGCTCCACCATGCTTGTGCGGTCTCTGCTGCTGCTGCTGTGTCGTATCGTACCAACCGTGATAGTGCGGATCATACGTATTGCAAGTCTTGCCACTCCACTTCGGCGGACAGAGACACTCAAAGTCACCCAGCTTGTTCTGGCACGGTGCGCCCTTCTCGCACGGTCCCGACGTACATTCGTCCAGTATGTCCAGCTCGCAGTTAACGCCACTGGTACCGAGTGGACAATCGCACCGATATCCACCATCATCCGCAATCTGACAGAGTCCGTTCACACAAGGATTCGAGTCACAATCATGACCGCTAAACTCGCAGTTCTTACCGTAGTACCCATCCGCACAGACGCAATGATGTCCGGATTGACGCGTAGAACATTGGCCTCCATTCAAACAGGGACTGTTCGCACAGAAGTCAACCTTCACTTCGCAGTGTCGTCCCATATGGCCCGGTTTACAGTTGCAGTGATAATCGTTCACCAGCTGGACGCAATCGAGCGTACCCGGATTGGAGCAAGGGTTGGACAAACATTCGTTGATGTCTCCTTCACATCGTGCCCCAACAAAGCCCGGCGGACAGCGGCATTCAAATCCTCCCACCTTATCCACACAGCTACCATTGTTGTGGCACGCTCCAGGTGTACAGTCGTCCGTATTGATCTCACACAACACCCCAATCGTACCAGGAGGACAAGAACACTTAAACCCGTTCACCAAATCATGGCAGATGCCTCCATTACGGCACGGGTTCGGTTTACACTCGTCTATGTTCAGCTCACAGTTCTGTCCCTGAAAACCTGCCCGACATTGGCACCGATACGAACCGATCAGGTTCTTGCACGTGCCACCATTCCGGCAGGGTTGCGACTCACACTCGTTGATCTCATGATGACAGTACGAACCCGTATATCCTCGTGCACACCGACACCGGTGCGAGTTCCCGAAGTCCTCACAAGTACCATTGTGGCAGAGATGTTTCGCGTCGACGCCTTTCCTTGCGGCCGCATCCTTGCATGATACCATCTCCACATCGCACAGCTTCCCAGTCCAACCGGCCGCACACGCACAATGGTAAGTGTTGTCTTGCTGTGTACAGGTCGCACCATTCTCGCACGGGTTCTGCGTACACCAGTCCACGTAGTCCATGCACTGTTTGCCCGTGTACCCATACGAACAGTGGCACGTGTAGTCATTCTCGTAATCGTGACAGGTCGCACCATTTCTGCAAGGCTGCGAGTCACACTTGTTGATGCGATACTGACAGTTGGAGCCGGTATATCCGGTTTCACAGGAGCAGTTGTAGCTGTTGATACCGTCAATGCACGTACCGCCATTCATGCACGAGCTCTCCGTACAATCCTCATCGTTTGTCTGACAGTTCATGCCGCTAAACCCAAGCGGACAGGTGCAGGTGTACGAGTTGACGTACTGGTTGCATGTCGCTCCATTCTGGCAAGGCATCGACAGACACTCGTTGATGTCCACCTCACAATGTTTGCCTTCGAATCCGTCCACGCACAGACAGGTGTAGTCGCCGATCCCATCCAGACAGGTACCTCCGTTTTGACACGGGAACGACGCACAGTCATCCGTGTTGATCGTACAATCCCGTCCTTCGTAACCCTTCGCACAGATACAATGGTACGAACCGTTCGTATTCCTGCAAGTCGCTCCATGCCGACAAGGCGATGACAACGCACACTCGTTAATATCCTCGTCGCACAGCCGGCCTGTGTAACCCAGCGTACAAGAGCACGCAAAATCCAGATAGTTCGGACTAGGCGAACACTTCGCCCCATTCCGACAACGGTTCGGCAGGCACGGGTCCATCTTCGATTCGCAGTCGCGCCCAGTGAACGGTCCACGACAGACGCACTTGTACCCATTTACCAGATCGATACAGGAACCGCCATTACGGCACGGATTGTTGATGCAGTCGTCGATGTTAATCTCACAGTTGCGTCCGGTATAGCCCGGCATACACTGGCACGTGTACGCGTTTAGCCCATCCCGGCAGAGGCCACCATGCTGGCACGGATTCGACCCACACTCATCTATGTCAATCTCGCACCGTCGGCCACCGTAACCAGGCGGACAATGACAGATGAACTGGTTCACACCATCCTCACACCGACCTCCATTGATGCACGGATTCGAAGCACACTCATCCACATCGCTCAGACACCGAGCGTCAAAGTAGCCGCGCGGACATTCACACCGGAACCCGTTCACCAGATCCATACAGACGCCTCCATTAGCGCACGGATCCGATGCACATTCGTTGATGTTCGTCTCACAGTGGAACCCGGTATAGCCCGGTACACACTGGCACGTGTAGCGGTTGATGCCGTCGATACATTTCGCTCCATTCCGACACGGATTGCTGTGGCACTCGTTCACGTTCACCTCACAGTTCGGTCCAGACGTCCCAGGCTGACAGCGGCACATATACCCACCGACCAGATCCTCACAATGGCCCCCGAAAAGGCACGGGTTGGATTCACACTCATTAATCTGGATCTGGCACAGATAGCCGGTGTAGCCCGGACTGCACATGCAGGTGAATGAGTTGTCACCATCAATGCAGGTGCCCCGATGGCACGGGTTCGACTGGCAGTCGTTGATGTTCGTCTCGCAGGATAGCCCCGTATAACCTGGTTGGCATTCGCACGTGTAGCCCGCAATCGAATCATGGCAGATGCCACCGTTCCGGCACGGTTGTGACATACAGTCGTCGATGTTGATCTGGCACCGGAGCCCCGAGAAACCGATCGCGCACGTACATTTGAAGGAGTTGACCATATCACGGCAGATACCACCATTCAGACACGGGTTCGTCGCACACTCATCGATATCGATCTCGCACTGCGTGCCAGTATAACCTGCAGATAGGGAAAGTGAGGATATTAGTACCATATATGTGCCAGATGTGCTCAAATTGGGATTTTTTGGATCAAATTGGGATATCCAGGACATTGAAGTTCTTAAGGTATTGAGGAAAAGAGGGTCTTAGGGTATTCTGATGTTGCAATAAAGATGAGGATATGGTCAGCTACCAGTCTGAGGAATTTTGAGGTATTATGTGTCCTATGTACAAGAACAAAAATAAATAGGAGTACAGCGAACTTCACTATGTGGCAAATCATGGCTAAAAAGGCCACTCAAAGAACTCCTAAGCTCTTGAAGAGGTCTTCTACCGCCTAATACACACGACCAGTAATGTGGAAAGAAAACGATCAAGAAAATAGACTCTACCGTACCAATAAAGCAGCAACATTTCCTGTCACCGAAACTCGCTTCCTCCACGAGCAAATAGAACCATCTCATAATGTTGACGACACTGGACGATCGTCTAAGTTACCGATGTCACAGTGTTTACACGCTTAGGTTTAAATTTCATGCACGACTTCATGAGAACAAATAAAGGTGGCTCAAGTATGTATGCCTTTTTTTGCGTTCTTCCCATTCCAACATTGCGTCACTCGGAGAAGGTACAAATTATATCTGCCCGCCCTGTAAAGCTCATTCCTTTCGCTGTCCGGTGATGAGCGGTACGGACGAAACTAGCTCGAATTAGAGAAGAAGTAAAGCAGTACCAACTAATGGAATGGAGATGGAGTTGGAATGCAAACATTCTTCCCCGGAAAGGGAAGACGGAGAAATGAGACGAACGACATCCCAAAACGGAGAGGATGTGTATGTGCGCGCGCGCAAGCACTCACCAACCGACGGCTCCACCGACATGATGTTGGTATGTGCGTTATTTCCGAGCGGGAGCTACTCGCTGGAAGACGAAAGCATCATCATTATGATGGTTGATTGCGCGTAGCAACGTTTCGATTTTTCGCCATTGGTGCTTTTTCACCCGATGTAGACGTTAGAAAGAAGGGAAGCAAAAAAAAAAATACAAGAGTTCCCAGTTCTTCCGTTTCGTGAGATTTGTAAGACGACAGTGTCCAGAATGTCTTGGATGTTGGGGACCGTGAAAAATTGCGCTCCGTTTGGTTGTGAACGGGAAGACGGAGAGGTTGGGACGTACAAAACCGCAAAAAAACAACCCCATCTCCCAACTAGTGCACGCAATTAACTGCCAAAGAAGAGCATAACAGGAATATCACTGCAGTTTGCAGGCATACCGTGTCGTTGCAGCTTGGGTAAGGGAAGGGGTTTAAAAATATGCCCCGGGCGAGGAAAACCCGCCGACGATGATGTGCTTAATGGTACCGAGCCTGGAGTAGCGGAGAGTTTGCGGAATGCCCAAGTGTCCAGTGTCGAGGAAAAACCTCGTGTCCCGTTCCCTGGAGGTCTGGTGTGCATGGGAAAACTGGCTCTCGGGGCTTCGGGTCTTCGGCCAAGCCGCGGCAACAGCACATCGCACATACGATCGCTCTCAGGTAACGCGCAAAGCGTGGGTAAATCGTCATCGTTTGACCGTACGGTGGACGAACGACAAAACGACGACTTTAGATTGTGCGCGCGCGCGCCCGCATACACACACTCAAC
Organism: Anopheles minimus; assembly: GCA_000349025.1. Taxonomy (NCBI): domain Eukaryota; kingdom Metazoa; phylum Arthropoda; class Insecta; order Diptera; family Culicidae; genus Anopheles; species Anopheles minimus. The sequence goes on along the minus strand of KB664054.1, from coordinate 4,385,241 downwards.
TCGTCCATCGTACGTGATTTGTATGTAAATTGGCCGGTTCGCCGTGTTTGCTCCGATCGCAAACGGTGCTGTGGCTGATGGTCGCCGCCGGGTAATGTTGCTCAAGACCATTTCCACCGGGATCTTGCACCGGGACCAACATCTTGCACGCATACCACATAGCATTATCAAAGAAAGTGGAGGGGAATGCCGAGAATTCGTCAAATCAAATCCGGACTTTGGGTCTCGGGACGCAAACCGTGGGATTTGCTTTACAACAGCAAAATAATTTAAAACAAAAACACAGTCGCGCAATATGACAATAAACTAACAGATCAGCAATAGTGGAGTGACAAGATTTTTTTTTCTCCCTTTTGCTTATTTAGCCGAGAAATAATGATCTCAGCCCGGTAAATCAAGATCAGCGTGCTTTTATGCCCGGAGTCCGGTTCGCGACATGATCGAAATAAGGTCACCGGTGTGGATCAACATATTTATCATATCTAGCAGGCTTTGTCGACTTCCGCCTTACGAATAAATAAAAGTAAGTAAGTGGGGATTGGTGGAAGGGGTGAAAGAGTAAACTACTCTAGCAGCACCGTAAGTACAACATTAATCATCAGCATCGGAGCGCACCGATCGATCGGACAAGAGCCTCGGGTCCAAGTGTCCACCGGTCCAGGGCGTATGAGCGAGATCTTTCGTCTTTTTCAGTGTGCTAGAGCTTTTCTAAACTGGAACCCGCTCTTTGAAGTGTGGGCGTATCGGGCAAACCAGAGCAACCATGGTGTTGCAGACTTCAGCAACCCCACCCAGGTCCGGTACACACCAGGAACCGGTTTCTTGGCAAAGTTGTTTTTTTTTCTTCTAACGGATCATTCTAGAGCGATAGGGTTAGGCCCTTCTCTTAGCTGGTTAGCTGAATGAACCAACAGATTAAAGGTTTTCGTAACGAGACACATTAACTGACGCTATTTTTCTTGGACTACTGGGACTTCGAGAACTTCTAGATGTATTGGAACTATGAGAAAATTTTGGAACTTCTTTGACTTTTGGGATTTTTGGAAAATTTTTAACATTTTTGTGACTTTTGGAACTGCTGTAACTTCTTGGTCTTCATGCAAAACGTAATGAACAGGACACTTACCTGGCATGCACACGCAACGGAAGGTACCAGGATCATCCAGACAGCTGCCCTGATTCTGGCACGGGTGTGACTCACATTCGTTGACGTTCGTTTCGCACCGCGGTCCGGTGAATCCTTGCGAGCAGTTGCAGGCGAACGAACCGGGCGTATTAACGCAGATACCATTATGCTCACAGGGTGAACCTGAAACAACAACCAAAGTAACTATCGTTAGTGATACGCAAAAAAAATCTCACTTACCCAACGTGTCACACTTACCCTGATCGCACTCGTCAATATCCTCCGAGCAGTCGATGCCCTTGTACCCAACCGCACACGAGCACGTGAACGAACCGTTGATTGGGCTAGTGTCACAGATCGCATCCGCGTGGCACGGGTTCGATGTGCATGCGTCGTCCAGATGGCACAGCAGCCCAGTCTTGCCCGGTGTACAGCGACAGTAGAAGCTGCCAACACCGTCGATACAGGTCGCACCGTTAAAGCAGGCCGCATCCACGCAATCGTCAATGTTGTTGCTACAGTCCGGACCGTTCCAGCCGTTCACGCAGATGCAGTTGTAGCTGCCGTGCGTGTTCGTGCAGGTCGCCCCGTTCTGGCAGATCGACGGCCGCAGCGCACACTCGTCCACATCGTTCTCGCAGAACTCGCCGGTAAAGCTGGACGGGCAGCTACAGTGGTAGGCGTTGATACCGTCCACGCACGTCCCTCCATTTTGGCACAGATTGCCCGGACAGTCGTCTGTGTTCTCCTCGCAATTCTTCCCTTGAAAGCCTGCAATAGGAGATGCAAAACAGATTATTTAATGAAATAATGCATCATATGTACATGTGAGGACTAAAGAATTTATTTAATATATCTGAAAGAACATTAGGAAAGAAGGACACATCAAAACTAGTCCCTGCAATCGATTAGCACCTGAAATTTGAATGAAAATTGGAGAAAAGAAACAAAAGACTTCAATAGTCAGTGCAAGCGACGAACCCGTAGGAGATTAGTTTTTTTTAATTAACTACTAGTTCGCGATTTGGAGAAAGATTTTCTCAAAATCGTGTTAAAATAAAATAAAACCAGCTTTAAAAAAGAGAATCAAAACTGGATTGCTCTTAAGATTTCAATGTAAACTGAAGAAACAAAAAACACAAAACTTTCATAGCGACGAACTCAAAGGATTTTTTTTTCGAATTGACCATTTGTATGCGATTTGGAGAAAGGAGGTCTACCAATTTGTGTGCATTGAATCTTAGATGAAGTTTTTCATAAATAATAAAAAAGCTTGACCATTCGTTCGAATCTCGACAACTTTGTCTGGATATTATCACCTGCCTCTATACATTGGACGCCTTTGTCGGACGTTGCACCGATATGTGTGTGTGTGTGTGTATGCGAGACAGTTGTACAACATTTTATATACTGATGGAACCCACCACGCGCATGACGTGATCAAACAAACATGCACGCACGGAACGGAACCCATAAACGACGTCGGGTGATTAAACAAAACATGAACAGAAAAGATCCACACCAACCGAACCATTGATTTGTGCAGCAAACCCAAATAGCACTGCATGCCCGGAAGGTGTGTCTGGCACAAATATGATGCACCGTTTCGCAACAGGGTGGGAAGAATAAAATCGAGAGAAAAAAAAATGGTAAACTTTGTTCATAATCCCCGATTTCCCTGGGTCTGGTTGCGATCGCTCACTATCGCATCGTATATTGCAGGCATCGCGTGCACGGGTCATTTAGCTGATCGGTGTTACTCCCTCGAGGGAGATTCTTTGATTGCGAACAAGCAATTGATGCCATAAACAACAACAACAAAATGGTTTCAACTTTTACGCAAAAAGGAAGCACCAGCAACCATCATTGCTTGCATTAAAATATTACGATCACGCATACGTTTGCGGGATTTCGAGCTCTGGCTTCGACCGGGCTATTGGGTATAAGAAAGCAACAACAGTAACAAAAAAATACATTCAACTAAAGCTTCCAATGGCCATTTATATGGTTTTGTGTTTGTGTGCACGGGCACACGCTGCGGGAACCTGCTCAGATTCCGTACGAAACGAAGTGAGAATCGAGAGGTAATAGCAGCAGCAACAACAGCAACAATCCCCGTAAGGACGGAGAGAAATGTACAACAAGACACACGAGAACGAACGACCAGCGCACAGTCGTTCGCGCTCCTACTGCTCTACGCAACGGAGGTCCATTCGGTGCGCAACAACAACATGCGTGCGGCAGCAACCACCGAGCAGCAACAAAAATAGAAACGAATAATCCATCTCAAAGCAGCCGAACGACGGACCGCAACCAACCGACTTCGTCCCCAAAAGTGGCCTGAAACCTGGCGCACCAACATCGCATCCATTCAAAAACCTCGATTCCACGCGCGCGCCAACTCACACTCACACAGAAAGAGGGAGAACGTGGCAAAGGAAGCAAGGAGTACGAGGGAAGAAGGGAACGGTGAACTAACACAGCATCACAAGTCGCGACAGACAGAGCCACCACAACAGCTTGTCTGCGTTTGTCGGGCAGGGAACAGTTTCCCACGGTTTCATATCTTGCAACCAGCTCTCTCTACCGCATGGTGAAATTAGCATCCCTGATTCTTTTTCTCCCTTCATCGCTCGCTACGTTTTCTTCGCTTTTCCTTCGCCGATTTTCTCTCTCGCTCTCTCTCCCATACATGAACAGCATAGGATCGAAAGGAAGTGATCTTTTTTTTATTTAATTCATGAATGTTAGTGCACTGGAGCTCTTTCTCACCAAAAACAAAAAATTCATTGCACTTGAGCGATCGCGTTCATCCGTTGGTGTTCATTCAAAATGAGGAGAGTGCAATCAAGCATTCGAGCAATCTCGCGCAACGTTTTCGAGCACATTTTAACGGATGAATGCTGCAAGGTGGTTCATGCCGGGAAGTTTATCGTGTTTCAAAGTTAGTTGCAAAAAATAAAAATAAAACGGGCCAAAAATGTTAAATCGTTGAGAAGCTAATGATTGCTCGAAGTGCACTTCACAAATGATTTTCAATTTGAAGTATGAATTTTTATTGCCTTTTATTGATAGCTTCCATACAATCAATTCTGAATATTATATTTCGAAAAAAATAATTAAAATTATGACGTTTCTAAACGGTTTAAAAAATGATCAAACATATTTTAATTTATTTATTTGGATAACAAAAATCTTTAAAAATGAACTCTCAAAGAATTGAGTGACTCTCTATTCAACCCTTTCACCCCAAAAATGCATAATACCGATCGAACCGCACGAGATGATAATTAATGACGACAGGCGTGTCAGGTTCCATTTTTTTGTATTCTACAGTGCAGGATATTGCAAAAAAGATACCATTCAGATGGGTTTTTTCTTTCCTTTTCTCTCCCCTAACTCGCGAGGAAGGTTCGTCGCTTAACCTTTCCTGTGCTGCGCGCAAGTTTTTAAATACAATTATCGCCCCAAAAAGGCGACAGCCGTTAAACGGTATATTTTATGATGTTTGCGTACACACAAAAATCACATTCACAGCAAAAGCAGTGGAAAGATATGAAAATGCAGCATTTTATTATATCGCTCGCACGGCCTCAAACCCACCGGTATTACGCAAATCGCAATTTCAACGTTTATCTCCCGGGTGGTTTTACACTGCTTTTTAGTGGGTCATCAACAACCATTGAGGAAAAAGAAAGAGAGATAGAGAGAGAAACAGCGTGTTTTAAATGCAAACTATGGTTGCAAAACCAAAAACCAAAAAACCTTTTTGCAGCTGCACGTCCAGTCCGTTGGGCAAATACAAAGAAGAGTAACCCTTAAAGAGAATGTTAAACAAAACCACACACATACAGAACAGGTCAGATCCTTTTCTGTCCATTTCTTCCTTTACAGCATTTTTTCCTTTCAATACTACTTCCCGCACCGTGCCTTGATGTTTGCAGTTAGTTCATGCAGTATAAAAAATCTTCAAAATAGGATTAGGTTTTGGGCGGAAATTTGACCCCGAGAACCATCGTTACCGTGACGTATCTTTTCTCCTAGTTCCCTGTCCTTTTATGCCAATCTCCTCACCGAACAACTGCTGCGTATTGCAGGTACAAGAAGGTCCTGTCGAAATGGACCCCGAAAAAAAAGGTTGTGAAAGTAAACAAAAACCCCGAAATGCAGATGCACCCGCACAAAAATGCACACAATGCACAGGGCCCGACAACTTGATACGATTCTTCCCAACGGTCGGCCGAAAACGACCCGGAATTGTTGAAGTGTTGAATTGCACGTTTTGGACGATTTTCCTATTCTGTTGTCCTTTACGCGTTTTTGTTTATGGGTGTGTTTGAGGCTTTAGCCTTTGTAGATGCATTTTTTGCATAAAATAAATTAGTTAATAAGCAAAGGTAATAATTTCTGCTCTTGCTTAAGAAGTGCTCTAGTGATTTGTGCTATTGGGCTAGAGGGTTCATCGCTTGTGGACCGCACAAGTCTTTCGTTTTAAAATCGCCAGTAAATCAACGAACCGGGTAGAAATATATCCTGAGGGTATTTTTGTAGCTGTTTTTTTCTCTCTTCCTCTCTCTCTCACTCTTTTTGTTGGACCGTAACTGGATGTTGCAATGTTGACCGGTGCTGAGCAAGTAATCATTGCAATTACGTATCGCCGTATAAAACAAGATTGAATTTTGCGGTTACACACAAACACACATACACGGAGCGAAGTTGAAATTGAAACGGGAGAGAAAAGCAGACGAGGAGAGAGAGAGAGAGATAAAGGGAGCGAAATATGTACAGAGAGTAACATACATTAAAATGGGGAAAATCACCATTTCTTAAGCCTTGGGGCGTTTCGCGAAAGAAACATAAAAATGGTTAGCTCCTAAACCCCCCACATACACACACACATACCGAATGGTGCTCACGCTTCTTTGCTCGTTTTAATGGCTGCACCATGACTCGGGCGCACGTTCTTCCGCGGGGCAAAAACTAGAGCTCCACAGTGTGTAAAATGATAAATGGTTCGATGGATGTTTTTTTATCCTCTTTCCATTTGTTGCACTCCACAACCCATTTGTTTTATGTGTTTTTGTGCAGGCTCGTGACACCCGAAAGGGTTTTACCCTGTAAATAGGGACCCGGAAGTTACGCGCTTCTTCCTTCCATTGGAGGATCTTTCCCGCGAGGTTTCGTCGGGAGTTTAAGGTGAGTATAAGGCGTAGAGGCCGACCGTCGTGAGACACGATAGTGCTCGGAGGCTTCGTTTGGCAAGAACAGTTTTTTTTACCAGGCCTAATTTCCAAACCCCTGCAGAATAGGAACAATAATGTTGAGCAGAGTTCCCAGAGGTGTACGAGGTGGTCGAAATTGATGAGAAGCGGTGCATTGGTTGGGGCAATCGATCAACTCGGTTCACTTCGGAACACATCCGGAACATCAACAACTTCAACAACAACAAAAAACTTCCAAAGAGGTCGTTCCAAAATCTCCGGAAAAGACTCATAAAAGCGACCGAATTTTCCGACAGTCTAATGTATTGTGTGTATGTCTTTTTTTCTTTAACGCTGAATTACTGAGCATATATGTCGCCATAGCCACCGTTTGGTGCTGAACGTTCCATCACGTACGGGATATCCACATCGTGGGACATTGTCGGAATGAAACGGATAGACCCGGGCTAGACGACATCGTCCAAAAGGGCTCAATAAAAGAGAAGGAAAGCACCTAAACGAGCATTCGTTGGTGTGAGTGAGCAAATGCAGCCCGGGATGAAACACCACTTGGGAACCGAGCGATTATGGACGCAAGAAAATCTTCGACTCAATCAGTCAGACTGATGTGCTCCCCTCACCAGATTTCACCTCCGTGCAGTTTGCTGCGGCTGCGATGGAATTGGGGGCTGGGTGGTCAGTTTATGGAGATCGGCTTGGGAATGAAAGTCCCGAAAGACGCACAACCGGACAACCGAAAATGATCATGATGATGACTCGCTCGCTCAGATGGATGGAGAAGATGGTTTTTGATGTTGGTACGAACGCTTCGCGTGATTACCTCGGGGCGATGATGGGGTTTCGATCTTTTGCGAATCGTGGTTCGGAAGATTGGAAAAGAGAAAAGGAAGCAAACACAACATTCGAGAACGAACCACACTAGAACGGAATGGATGAAAAGCGTTCATTCCCTGCTTACTTGGGGATGGAACGAAAAGCGGGAGGGAGGGGGGGGGCATAGGGATGCGATCGAAGCACGATGATGATTAAAATGGAATAGGGAAAAGCGAATGGAGAAGCAATAAAGGAACGGGAGTGGTTCGGATTACGAGCGACTGATGTTGTTCAAGGAAACGAAAGCACAATGAATCAAGACGCACGCACACACTGTTGCATGGCTGTGCGTATGTGTGAAGAAAAACATGATATTAAAAGGAAAAGAATTTTTCGATGATGATGAAAATCTAACCGATACGCACGCACACACACTAAGAGAGAGTATGTGTTGGTATCATGAAGCAGAAGAAATGTTCTCACACACACACACTTTCGCGCTGTCTAAATTGAACTGCAATTGCAGTAATAATTAAAAAAAAGGACTATTAAACATTTTTGAAATAATAATTAAATACATAATAGAAAAATAAATAAATGACACATTAAAAAAATATTGTTTTCACTATCCCGACGCTTGATGTGGCGTTGAAGTCTTTTTGATTGTTGATATGCAGGGATTTTTTGATTGAATTCGGCTTGAATGCCGTGTGCTGTTGATTGTTGTTGACGGTCGGTTTTGATTGTTGTTGCTGCTGCTGTCTGATCCATTTGTACGGCTTTGACACGTTGACGAATGCGTTCGCTAAGAAAGAGGGGGAACATTTTGCTGTTGCTGATGTCGTTGTCCCGAAACATTGTACAACAAAACGTACGCACTTGATCCCCGGGACAGCAGAGCAAGGTAGCCTGTGGAATTATTCTGCACATCACAATAACATCCCCTAGCGGGATTCGAAGTAAAATATTATTTGCAATATTAAAGAAAAGATCGAATCACCAGCACTTATTCAACACCGTTTCCGAACCGGATGATGGATGGATGGGTTTGACGCGAGCTTGATTCAATCCTTTGAGGGGTACGGACAAAAAGGGGGTGAGAAAGGTGTCGTAAATTTGCAACATTTTATCATTTGCTGCATTGTGGTGGTTGCAAATGAACAAAACAAAAAACCGCAAGCCCGAAAGAGATTTATACAAAAGGCCCGCGGAAGAAGGAAAAACGCGCAATTTAATTCGATTTCCATTTCATACCCCTTCTCACCTTCAATCCTTCATCACCTCGTCTAGGGAGGGGAAGTGAACAACAAAAAAAACCACGACACTTCATTTGCGGAAAAAAGCAATCATCACATCTTTTCCACTCGATCGTTTCATCGCGCCCGAAACGTAAAAGGTGAGAATGGTTTACACAAAAAGAAGAAGAAGAAGAAATGGCGTCCATTTTCCTCTTCCTCTTATAAAAAGGAACCGCAACCATGCTTTGAATGCTCCACACACTCACACACCGCCCACAGCATAATGGATGATCAGGCGCAGGCTAACAATGTAGGGCGCGTACGAAGCCATGAAGGTGACGATGATGTGAGAATTGGATCCACCACCAATTGCAATCTGAATCGGTTGATAAGCGGAAGATCGCACAAGGGGTGTGTGGTGAGGAAATTAGAGCACGGGTAGGAGTGGGGGGGGGGGCGAGTGTGCGCACTTTTTTGATCCAACAATGAGCATCATCCCGCTTATTTATGATTTATGTTACAATGCCAACCCACCCAACCCACCTCAACAACCGTGAGGTGCTTCCATTTAAGATGCATAGCCTCCCCATTTTTCTTTCTCACTCGGAAGGCAATTTTGTTGCGGCAACCGCAACCTATCAAAACCGCCACACACTCTATCATATCTTGCGCATATATCTTTTCACCCATTTTCTCTACTTACCCGGAGGACATTTGCATTCGTAGGAGTACTTGGTCGATTGCTTGCAGGTGCCACCGTTCTGGCAGGGCGAGGGCAAACACGGGATGTAGCCCGACTCACAGTTCTTGCCGGTGTAGCCTGGCTCGCACATACATCTGGAAGGGGAGAAAAAGAGAGAGAGAAACATTGTAGTAACGGGTATCGTAATAGCTACACTAATTGAACTATTTTGTAAGAGGGAAATGAAGTTAATGGAGTTCTTCTTAGATTACAATAAATTCATTTCTTCAAAAGGATTTAAAGGGACTTTAATTCAGGCATATTATTAGTGCTGCAAGTGTCAAATTAGCTGTCATTCTTCAGTTCATTCCAGTACTCCCACCAAAGTGGATGGTTTCCGATATATTTCACCACCAAAGTCTACATCACCCAAGGCATCAGTAAGATAGTATGCTTATTTATCAACCATGGAAAATTGGATCAGACATTAAAGATGGAACTGAAGCGGCCATTTGCACGACTGCCATACTCCACACGTTCAATATGACACACACACATTTGGTTCATTTAATTCAACTTGAAAGATAAAAAAAAACGCTTAATGGAAAGACTTCTCTAGCATTTATTACTTCCCTCTGAACTCCTCCGTTTCCTGCCTCTAAGACTATCGCACCCATCCCTTCCCCATGGTTGGAAAACGCCAGCCAAGTGGACGGAGTTGGCTCGATACAAAATTTTATCACGTCCCATCCACATATACAAACACACACACACACACAATCGCACGTACCAGAGCATGAAATGCTTCGCAAGATGTCGCACAAGAATCGAACCGTCGGTGCACCAGCATCCAAAAGTGGACAAAACGGAACCGCTAAAAGGAAACTTGCTCCACGCACACACACACCGGGCACCATTAGTTCCAAAGGATTGGGCATCACAATTGAATTCGGGGACGGGAGGGGGGGGGGAAGATATGGTGCAAAAGGAAAAGGACGAAACCGCACCGCGAAGGGCTTCGACATGGCATGCTTGGAGCCGCTTTTGCCATTTTTGGACGCTCAAATCACTCCATGAAAGGGTTGGAAAATGCGCTCAAAATGGTATGCCGGGTGAGATGCGACAGCATCACGAGCAGCATAGCGAACAAGCGAGACAGATCGATAGAAGGGGGGGATGGGAGGGTGGAAATTCGTGGAAAGGTTTGACCACTGCGAGCTGGACAAAACCGCAAAAGGGCAGTAGGCATGTTGGTTGCAGTTGTGTTGTTGTGGTTTATTTATTTTTTTATTTTATTTCCTCTCTACGGCGCGGTTTTTTTTCTTCTGGTTTTCATTATTTCTTCTTACACTGCTCGTGCAAATAGACGCTTCACTGTTAGAGACGTTTGTTCCCATTTTTGGAGCAGAAAAATCCTTCCCTATTCCCCCCCCCCCCCCAACAACCCAACCCGTTCCGTGTTTTTGTGATCGCAAGCGCGCGCGCGATACGAAAGACTTCAACGGACGGTCAAGCAACGAACAGCATTGGGAAAAAAGGGAGTGCAAGCAAAATTGTGGCCGTTTCTGTAGCCACGATGGGGAGCACAAGTGGACAGAATTAATCAGCGGACGGTTCGGCTGAATTAGGAAACTTGCGATACGTTTCGAATCGCGAGAAGTTGATAAGGGAGAAAACACACACAAGAGAGCGAAGTTTCCATTCTATGGCACCGAGGGCAAAGAGGATAGATGTTCACTAAAAAAAAAATCTTATCAAAAAAGCACACACAAAAATATTTTAAACAAAACGTCCTCAACTATGAAAAAAAACACCTTACTTTAACAATTTTTACTAAAAACCTTTACCGTACGCTTGCAAAATAATTTTTAATTCTTTCCCCAAACATTAAATAAAATTTTCAAAAAAGCACACACCCTTTGCAGCGGGGAGCGCACGTTTATTGTTTTCTTTTATTCGCATTGAATGAAAAATTCTTCGTAAGCAGCACAAACCTTCATGCAATTCACAACTTGCAAACACATTTCTACCAGCAATGGTTGACTGTTTTATTTATTTCTTCTTTTTTTTCACCCTCATTCGATTATTTACTAAAAATAGCGCCAACGAAAGCGTTCCTCCCAAAAACACAAAAGGCACTACATCGTCAGAAATTACTTCAACTAAGGGGTTTAATAATTTTTTTGAGGTTACAACGCACGCAAAACGTCAACAAAGGAAAGAAAAAAACAATTGTTTTTTAAAATAATTATATAGATTTTTTTAATCAAACCTTTTTCTTTTAAAAAATAATTTATGTTTTCCCAGCGAAGTGGAAAAACTCTCGCCAGCTTTTACCAAGGACCCAAATTTTTGTTCCAAAACTTTAAACCCAAAAACGTTCATAGAAAAGACAGCACTATTTTTCAGTTTTGAAAAAATGTGTTTTTTAAAAAGCACAAAACAGCCCTCAAAAATTATGACTACCGTAACACGTTACGCTTTAATGAAAAACTGTTTACAGTGACGGAGGGAAAACATAGACACATTGAGCAAAAAAAAAAAGCATACAGCAAAAAAAAATTAAAAAGAGCAATATTTATGCAAATTGTTTAACCCACCTGAAACCAGATACCAAAAAGTCGTAGGTGGAAATGTTTTTGTTTGCATCACCACCACTCAGGAAAGTCTCACAGCGATTCGGCAACAGAGAAGGGGGTTTTCTTGCCTTTTTGGGTTAAGTGCATAGGTTCTACTTGGATTCAAGCTTACGAAATCATTTTTCTTTTCATGTGTCAATATTGGGCCCACATTCGTATGGTTTCGTCTGCTCGTTTGTTTTTTTGTTTTGTTTTTTGTAGGCATAAAGCACAGTAATGGTAATAGGTTTCATATTTTGTCGACTTCAGAATAAGGGGAAATGGGGTGACACAAAAAATAAGAGCAATCACACAAGGGTAAATTTATGAAAAAAAAATCGTTTTTAATCATGGTGATCCCTGGTGAAACTGCTCTAGGTTAGGGTTTTTTTCAATTTTTTTCACGACTGTTACGACTGTTGGAAGCCGGAAAGGTTACATACTTTCTTAAGTACACACGTTTTTTTACTTTATACGAAACATTTCACCTTTTTTCCTCGTTCGCTCGCTGCAGTGTTATTGTTTTTCCAGACAGCTCGACCCGGCATATACGAAAGCACTTTTTCATCCAAAATTGTTACGTCGACAAACACACTCAGTTTTGCTAAACATCTCCACACCTCCAGCAATGTCTTGGGCATCGTCTGCGGAAGACAGCAGGATCGGGCACTGGCGGGAAACTCGTAACGAAAGTGAGTTTCCCAAACCACAAACCTAACCCTCTCGTCGCGCGTGTACCGGTGGAAATTTGTACACCGATTTGTACATTTTCGATCCCGATTTAGGAACTCGGTCTACCATATGCAGACATGCAGTAGCGTCACCTGGCCCGGCCTGATATGGGGTGGACACACGAGCACCATGTCCATGTCCAGGCAAGTTGCCCGATGTTGGAGAATCGTACTGATTAATTCGTTACGGGGCGCTATGCGACAAATCGGACGGCAAGGAAGCCTGGGGAGCGTTTCTCACGAGCGACAGGAAAGGAGGAAAAAAAAATCTACCACGGATGTCTATTTTTGGGGAGTTGAAGTAATTGTATCTTGAGTGTTTGTGGACTAAGGCGTTCGGAGCCGCGCGTAAGAGAGTACTTGCAGACATCAGTTGGTTCATATGTGAAATAAAAAAAAAAGCTCAAAGTTCCTGTCCATGGTACGCCGGATCACCTTCAGCCGTGGAACTTCAGGAAAGTTGAAGATCTGAGGTTTAGAAACCACTCCAACACAAACCCCGTCCATTCGGACAGCTAAGAAGTTCACCCGGTAGTCCGTACGCGACGTATAACTTGGTGCTCCAAAAGCATCCTCCATGTTCCTCGTTTGCTAATTGCACGCTATAATTTCCAAACGCCAACCGGACACCGGACATGTTCGCCCATGGTGCGGTGAAGGATGTCAGCATCTTACCGGTGGCTGAGTGTAGATTGAAAGGTAAATTGCAGGGTTTCGGGAACTGCAATCACGGCACCACAGCCCAGCAAAGAAAAAATACGCGCAACTGAGCTGACGGAGCTAACAGACACATAAGAGTGCTACACACCAAGGTCCTGGGGATGGGATTAGATTTCCAACCATGGATCCTCCCTATCCCCAAACATTTGGACCGCACCATTACACACCACCCTTGGCTGTGGTCATAAACCATCCAAAAGGTACGCTTCGGGTAGTGGCGATCTTGGCCACACCAGCCCAAAAAACCACCATTGCCCGGATATACGTGAAAGCGTCATCGATGTTTTGGACTGACGGTGAAGAGGGCTCTCTTACACCTTGGTACTTCGCCTTGATTGACAACTTCCCAAACATGCTGGGAACAATTTCGATCGAAAAACGCAGGAAGAAAGCTAATAAAACACCACAATATACTTCCCCCCCCTTTTGAGGTTCCTCAGCAGAGCAACGGAAAAGCCCACGAGTGATCCACACAACTGCTCCGTTAGAGAAACAGGGGATGCTTACACACATACACACGTGCGCATACAGGAATATACTTCAACATCCCAAAGTCTTGGCCACTCTTCGAATGTTAGACTCAACACGGTACACAGTAGAGGTAATGTTATGGAGATCGTCAGCATCATCATCATCATCATCATCAACATCAGACATCATCACCTTTCACCGTGATTTTGTTGCTTCAAAGAGGATGATGATTCGACGTCAACGGACGCCTCCGACCTATGAAGTGGTAACGAGTGCACACAAGAGAAGAATCGTTCTCTCTCTCTCTCTCTCTCTCTCGCTCTCTCTCTATCTGTATCTCTTTATCTCTCCTTTTCTCCCAATACACAATCACACGTTTCCTTCGCCTTTGCTTCGTGCACGGCAAACGAGATCTGACAGGCGCTCGCAGTACAACCGTGCGTCATCATATACCAGCAACTGTGGAACGATTGCACGTGGAGGCAGTTGGGACGGTAACGCATATCTCTTCCATACGAGTGAACGAACGGACGAGTAGATGGCTGAGAGCCCTCCATTCGGTTTATGCGCTTAAATTGCCTGGGACGCACACGGCACCAGCTGCTGCTCTTCGCTCGTCCGCTCCCGGATGGTGGGCCGGTGGTCAATGAACTGAGCGTTATGAATCTACTTCTGCCGAAAACAAAATCGATTGCCGAAATTCTTACAGCCCGAACATACACGTCAATCATTGGGGGGGGTGGTAACGGAGGGAGGAGGTAGGGAAGGGGCGAAACCTAAGGAGATCTACGTAAATGTGCCACTCAACCTGCGGAGTAACGCACCATCAGAACAGCACTGAATGACTCCACCATTTACAACCTGTGAAACACCAGTCACAGCGCCATCTGCCGGCAAACAAAAGGGAGCCACCTAATTATAGCCACTAAACACAACCTGAGACGCCGTATTACACCAAATTATTAAAAACAATCTTCCACCACCAGAGATCCTCAACGGCCACACGAGTTCCCATCTCCACCCGGGGGGTTTTCTTTTATGGTAAGCTCATTTTCTAAAAAAATTTATTGTACAGCACATTAGACATTGGAGGTTCACCATCAATACGAAGTGATAATATAACTCCAACCGCGGAAAGTAGAGCGAGTTCTCCCTACGCTACAGCCCCCAATAAAACATGATATAAAAATAAAGGCAATAAAACAGAAGAATGCCGTCGTGCAATATAAAGCGCACGAAACGCTGCAAAGGTGCTGAGGCTTCCGCTGAGGTAGCTGGAACCGGCTCGACGGAACCGGTAGCAGTGGTTAATAGCACCGGACTGGCTTTACGAGTGGGATAAAAATTATTCCACAATCACAGCACGTTCGGTTTTCCCGCAAACCCATGCTGTCTCGTCGCTCCCCACTCATTGCACTCGATACGTAAAATTAGCAAAATAGCCCTTCAGGGCACCTGCTGGCGCTGTCCACCTGCTGCCGTCTGTGTCCACCCTTGCAACTGTCTCCACTGCTGAGCGCTACCGGGTCACTCGCGGGGGGATGCAAACGTCTACCGGATTGAAATTGATTATAGCGTAAGTGTTCTAATTCCCAATTCCACTGCTACCAACTCCACAACCAAGGTTTGGGATGATAATTGCAACACTGCAAATCTGCAACCCATCGTGGCAGTTTAAGGCGAATAACAGGGTAGCAACCGGATAGCAATATCCATATCCTAAAGCGCTGGTAGACGATGGAAACGCATCTAAAACACCATCAGGTGAGCTAATTGGAGTACATACACATTTTTTGTTTTTTTTTTTAACACACAAATCCATTCGGTTCAACGATCGGTGTTTGCTTTTCGGTACGGACAAGAGTAGAAGACTTCAAGATAGGCGGTGAATTGAGGTGCACGGTGAAAACATTCTTCCCATTATCCATCCAATATCCAATGGTGCGGATACGGGGCAAAGGCGAGATTGGTCTAACCCTTCCCGAGATCTGGACCGAAATCCAAAATTGCGAGAGATAGCGCGTATGCGAGTAGAAACAGAACCCCGACAACCATCTGGCGTCTGTACGGGGGGAAAATGAAGCAACAGACGTCTTCCCCTCCCCGATAGGCCGAGATTCCATTCCGACTAGTGACGGGAACGGCTCTCTTCAATTCCTTTTGCGCTTGCTAATTAGTATCAGTTGCGGAGAGGGATATTAATTAATTGGTGAACCAGAAATGTGAACTCCAACGAGATGTTCATGCTGATGGATGCAAATTTGTTGGAGAAAGGAATTCATGATACATCGATATGTTCCAAGGCTCTGAAAGATATTACAGCCTTATCGCAGCACATTGTCTAGGAAAGTTGGAGAGATACTTACTGATAAGAACCGTGCGTGTTCACGCACTTGCCGTTATTTTCGCACGGATTCTTCAGACATTCGTCAATGTCGTCCGCACAGTACATGCCGCGGAAGCCTTTCGGACAGATACACTTCACATGTCCGTTCGGAGACAGCGTACAGGTGCCACCGTTCCGGCACGGTGAAGAGGCACACAGATTCTGCTTATCACAGTGTTTGCCTGCAAGCGGGAAAAAAACCACATCAGTATCGTTCGGGTAATGAGCAAGGCGGTGGCACACTTACCGGAATAGCCAGTCGCACAGATGCAGGTGTAGTCGTCCAGTGTCTTTAGCTTGCAGTTACCGCCATTGTTGCACGGCGAGGAATCGCACGCATTCTTCACCGGTATCTCGCACAGGCTCGCGGTGTATCCGATCGGACACCGGCACGAGAACGATGGAATACCATCCCGGAAGGTCGTCTCGCAGATGCCACCGTTCTGGCAGCGAGGACCTGCCGCCGTGTGGCACGGATTCGGGAAGTCACAGAAATCTCCAGTATAGCGTGACGTACAGCTGCGGACGGGAAAAGGAAGAAACAAAACAAAAATGTTCAGATTTTAGTAACTCATAAATGCATCTTGGTAATGGGACAGGTACGTAAACCGTGAATCTTTATGCCACAATCTCTTTGCTCGCTCGCGTACCCATAACTGGCAGGGCGCCACGGACCACGCAGCAAGGGAAAGAAAACCTTGGGAGAAAACCCGAAAGATATCCCACGGGACGGACAGGCGACCACACACGTAGCCAAGGCAAACGCATCATGCTAGGGGATTTTTAACGATTTTTCGAAACTTTAACTTCCAATGACGGTGGACTTTCGGAACTGAGCATACCGCCGCGTCGCATATCTGGGACGCAATTCTTGAGCTGGTCAAATGGAGCCTCTTCTTGTGTGGAATGGTTTTATCGTCCAGCTCCACATAAAACCTCTTACACTGAATTTAGACGTCAAACCACTTTTTGTGGTGCATCTTGTACCCACGACAGCTGTGACAGTTTCCAAATACAGTGCGAAGCGTCATTGAATAATGCTAGTTCTATTGCCTAGTCACCGGTAGTTAGAAGTGTAATTAAATGTACTTTGCTGGTACTTTAAACGCACAAGCACAGTAGCGGAGTGTCTTTCCGAGGTTACTCCCATCTTCTCTTGCGTCCTACAGCCATCAGGGCAAGTGGATGAATTTTCGGACGTCACGCAACATCCAATGGGCGCGAGTGAAAGTAGCTACCATTGCGCCGAACCACTCGGAGTGGTACGACTTCCTCACATGGTTGCGGTAAACGATCCAACACCGTCCCATCTACGCGATGTCGTTTGGGAAACGAAAATTAGCAAATCGCGTTCGGTTAGCCCAACAATAATAGTGGCACAACACCGCGGGTAAAGGGATGACGGTCGGTTTCCATCCCACCGCTTCCACGTACCCAGGGTGCCCAATTACAAGTGAGCAGACAATCTTTCACCATCGGCCGCGGGGCCACACCACCGTGGGAGTGATGGCGTACCCCGACCCGTTGGGTGTTTCGCGCGTGAGAACTGACCTGCCTGCGAGTGGCTGGCGGGAATAAATTGCACCGAAACCCCGAGCGGTGCACACGGGCTGACATGAAAATTGATGTCTTGAAGAACGCGATCTGATCGAAGTTCTGGTTGTCCGCGACAAAAACCCCCACCGTACACCCAAACTCCCGACGGGAACGGGTTGTTCTAATCGAGCGGGGCGAATTGCGCGAAGAATGTCCATTGTAACTTCCTTTCATTCACCTTCTAGTCTTGAATCCCGCTCCCTCAACATCGATCACATCTTCCATCATCATTTTCGGAGCCTCCAATTTCCAGCAGTGCTCAGTAACTTTGTCTCCACCGTGGCGGTTGATCTGTTTTCTCATCTCCTATAAGGGGACTGTGACTGTGTTCTCAGGATCACAAAACCATCCAACAGTGGTGGAACGGTGCACAACACCGCAAGCAGGTCAGATTGTGCAGATTCGATCCGCTGAGTAATCGAAAAGCTGCCTACGATGACGAGAACCCATTAGCACCGCAGGCAGCCTCAACCATCTCGTCTAAGCACCGGAGCCCGCGATCGCGACCGTGATCATCTACGGATCCGTCCGCACGGAGCGCGCACACGCTCATCACCCGCACACCCATTTCGGCGTTACATTTCCCATAGTGCCTTTGTTCTGGTGGCCATTTTATAGCGTGTGCAGACACAAAGGTAAGTGAGCGCGCGCGAGCTCCCAGAATGGGAAACTCGCCACCACCATCCCTCACAGCAGCGAGCGTGCTGTTCATTACAGTTTCTTCGTTCTCAAATTAACTCTCCACGCGGATGTGAGCGGTGCGCGGAAGGCAAACAAAAAAAAAACAACATAAAACTCTTCCTTCTGGCTTCGTGTTTCGACACGGTCCTGGCTCTTCGGGGGTTTCGCGTTGGGTGGTAAAGAGAAAAATAACACAAGACCGCTTTATGTGTGCTATTAGCCACTGCGGGTGGTGAGAACACCTCCTAGAATTCTGGAGGGCGGGGTTTGTGGTACATGCAACAGGCAAAAGGGATGAGAATGTCGATAGTAATAGGAGTAGCTCGCGTCGATAAATGCCCGCCATTAGGTGGAGACCGATCCGGGGAGTCACTACGGTGCGCAAGATGTGACAGGTCGCAAAGATGTCGCCAATTCCCCCAACAGGGACCATCAGCTTCAGACAGCAACAAGTACTACACGCGAGGGAACTCTCTGTTACCTGATGTCCAAAAACAAGAGGTAGAAGAAAAAAAAAACAATCTTCTTCGACACGTCATCTTTTTTTTTGTGAGGTCTTCCATTCCTGGGACTCTTGCATTGAAGGGTTTCTCTACATCCGCTTGTCTGCTGCTAACGTGCCCCCAACTACGGTGCTTGCGGTTTCTTTGCAATTCCCAGATTTTTTTGCCAACGAGTTCCCGCACCGGTAGATTTTGAAATGTTTGTCATTCAATATTTGTGGGATAGCCATCACCGTGACGACCAGCTTTTCGAAGAGCTGCTGGAATTTGCTCCCAAAACAAACCCCAACCGAAAAGACCTAGAACATTCTGGACTTAAGTGAACATTTTATTGGAGAAATAATAGACATCACAATATCGGAACCGATTATTCGTGCTCCGAGAGTCTAATATCTCGGAAGGACTCGAGTTGACGCGCACATGTGTACGACACATTTGTGTCGGCTTGAATGCCTTCCAATCAACATCTTGGAAGTTCACAAAAAACACAAACACAATATTGAGGACCATTCCCCAATATGGCTGCGCAACATGTGTCTCTACGGCGTGTACAATTCATCTCCAACCGGGAAGATCATCTTCCCGAGAGCATAAAACTAATTTTATTGCTTTTCCGGTTGGATGCCATTCCGGTGTGTAGGCTAGGGCAAGACAGCCATCGTACACGCGCTTGCTATGGGAAAGTATGATATTAGTAATGCCGTTCTTTTGCTCTCTCTCTCTTCTTTCCTTGGAGATGTTGTTTTCTTCCCATTCTTGGTTAGTTCTTCCTTCCCCAAACATTATACCATTTGCACAAGCTTCATTAATTAAACGAAATGATTAACGCGCGTTGGATGCGACTTGTCGCTCCGGAGCTTTCCTCTTCGTTTGCTATCCAACCTCCAACCAAGGAGCGCAAAATACTACTCCAGCTCGTGAGACATTCCTCCACCCCAGGGACGTGTGGTCGCGTCACGTCATCACCCAACGCGAACTCGATCGATCGGAACCAATTTCAATCAGAGCCGGTGACGAAGCAACAATGACGCTGCAGCGGGTTCGGATCCCATATCTTCGGTGCCAGCGGAACACTCCCAGATATACCGGACAGAGTCGTAACACGATATCCCAACATGCTTCATGCGACCTTCCCAACGTATATGCCCCGGGCGGGTATCGAGTTTCGATGTAGCGGTGAAAGGTGAATCAGAACTTCATTTATATTTAGCCAACAGCCAGCGCCAATTTGCTGCCGTGCCCAAACGCATCCGCGAGTGAGGCCCTTCCGTAAGGATTGGAACGCTTCAGCTAGCCTTTCATGCAATATTAACTGATTCGGTAGCGTGTTGTAGATACAAGAGATGTGTTGAAGATTCGTTGAAGCTTGCAGCCATTACCTGTTAGATTTTTTTGAAACAAGAAGCTTTGGAGTTCATAAAAGTCCAGAAGTTCTAGAACGCCCTCCTCATGGCTCTCTCCAAGACTAATGGAAAGCCATCTCCGTAGCCGAGATGTTGCACCTCAGCAAGGTGGGCGTAAGGTGAGATATCTGGACATCCCTTAACGCTGTAACACCACTTATCAACCGTACACTATCAGACGGTTGCTGCCGATCAACGCGCTCCACCATAACCTACGTAGGCGGCAACCTTCTCTGTCCAGTATTCTGACATCTTGACACACACGGCCAAGCGCGCTGGTAATCAAAGCACCGTAGCGCTCCAAATGGGCGTCCGGAGTTACTGAGCGCTCCCCCGTAGGAACCGGTTTCTTGTACGCTCTCTATGAGGAGTTCTTCTCAAAATCCCCTACCGGATATTCAGTACCCCTGAGATGGTTGGTATACGATAGCAATTAAGGTAGCTCTATCCACCTTATACATTAAACGATTACAATGGCTGTAAAGTATAACGACATTTCATGGAAACAAGATACTTCAACTATCCCCAACAACAGTGATGTTGTGGTTTCGGTAATGTTTGCAAATTTGGTTCCACCCAAAGTTGATCGATCTTCTCTGGTCCGTAAAGTAATCTGACCCGAATGTTTGACCAACAGGCGGAACAGGAATGCAGGCTACTTCACTCGCAGGAGAAAAAAAAACCACCCCCGTCACCACAAGGGTTTGACAGGTTCGTCATCTGCAAGTGATCGAATTACAGACAGGATCTATCTGCCCCAGGCACATTGGAGAATCGCACCAAAAAAAAAATGTATATCTTCAAGAAATCCCCAGTTTCCTTTCACCACCAATCAAAACTCTTCAGTAAAAATGTATAAACTGTTACAAAAAAACAAAAAACCCCTTTTTTGTCGCTTTCAGAAGGGTCAACATCCGCTTGGACCTTTTCACCTCTGTAGCGAACATTGCCAACCTGCCTCGAAAGCTCATATATTAATAAGAGACACCAATTAACCAGCAATCAGGCGGGCAAGAGCTTTTCTGCGACATAAAACACGGCATCAATCTTCGGCACAGAAATTCTGCGTGCGACTCTTTTCGTTTTTTTTTGTTTTTGTTTCGTTGAATTTTATTTTATTGCACCCGCTGACTCTGTTTTATGTTGTTTTATTGCATCAGCTGAGATCGATGGATAAACCATCGGTCGTTTACGATCATCCCTGGAACTTATCACCCGCAAAAGGAAAAGGGGGTGTATGCGAGGATGTATTTTTTAAAGACTCATGCGAAACACACGGTCCCACAATAAACCGACTGAAAATCACTGTTTAATGCGCTTTAAGTGTCGCGGATGCATTTGTTCTGCGTTGGTGCGTTGAGGACACGTAAAAGCGCACAAATAAAAATCAGCCAATCGTTGGCCTGAAGGGGTTGGCTTCACAATGGTAAACGAAAAGGCAATGGCGATTTTTTTTTTTCGACAAAACTTTCACACTAAAACAATAATCTAAAGATAATGCGCTTCAAATTTGGTGATCGAGTGATTTATTTTATTTTTTGTTTTTTTTAATGATGTCCTGGTGCATTACCACTATGCCATTTCCTTTACAAATCTCTGGTATACTGTTTCAACGCATTATCACACTGCAAAAACGAATGAATGCATGGTGAGATGATGTGTTTTTATTAATTTATAACTTTTACTCACCCTTCCCCACATCAACACTACCCCTCCTCCTTTCTCACCCTCCCGGTAAAAAGGGGTGAGTTCGTTTTATGAGCTTACACACTAGCGGGGCTGAAATCGCGACACGCCGAAAATTCGTTTTAAAGCACAGCACACACACAAAAAACCTAGCGACAAGGGTTTTTATGAGCCGATCTTATAGACCCCCGGCTACACGAATGTCACCCGGGCGTAGAAGGTCTTTACACTATCTTAAGCCGTTAAGTGCAACTTCACCCCCCCCCCCCCCTTCGGAGGGGTCGATGGCCCGAATCGCACACAACAATCAACAACGGCCGGGCAAAGGGTAACAAAAAAGGTGAGCGGAGGCAAGAGAAAAAGGAAGAAGGGTGGATAAATGGCTGCTTTATGCTTTTTTAGAAGACGCTGCCCCAACTTGTCGGCCGGCAGAAAAGGAAACATTTAAATCTTAAACCTGCTCGGGAAAAAATTCTCAATCCTCCGCTTTATGGCGAATTTTCTTCTTCTTCCGCTTTCCGTACATTTGGGGGATTTTTGAAGGGTTGGGAAGAGAGCGGTAGAGGGGAAAACATTGTCCACCACACCGGGACAGATTAGGATTGTTCTCCGCAGACCACATTTACGATTTATTTTTCCTTTTATAGGCGTTTCAATATTATTCTTCCGTTTCGAGATGTCACCTGCTATCAAAACGACGGCGGTCGGCGTATGAAAAATGGAACCATTTCCCTTTTGGATTTTTTTGTTATTATAATTTTGAAAGCAATTAAGAAAAATATAAACCAATGTGAAAGAGAAAGGTAAGTAATTTGTAAAACAATATACATGATGAAGTAAGTAAGAAAACAAAAAAAAAAACTATAACAAAAACAAGTAAATAAATTAAAACACAAAAAGTAAAGAAGGTAACAAGAGAAGATAATAAAGTGAAAAATTGATTGAACGAAACTAACAAACTAGAAACACACAACAACAAAATAAACATCAACATCGGCATGTAGTTTTCTGATCGAATTGAAACAACAACAGAAATATGCAGAATTAACTCCTCCAAGAAACTATTTGCAAAGAAGCCAACAAAAAAAAATCCTGCTAAATATTTAAAATTGGTTTAACATTTTTAAGATAGCAGCAGAAAAGTTCACCCCGGGCCCGTGTGTTGTATTCTTTCCGCCTTTCTACCACATTAGCATCCCTCTATATTTCAATCACTTTCCTCCGCCTTCTCTTCGTCTTCTCCTCCACCAGCCCGCTACGAGTTCCAAGCGGCCAGTCGTACCGGGTGTCGTTGCTAAGAGGTGCTAATCTATGCCATTAAGATGCTATCGGTGTGTTCAACCGTCATACTCAAATTCGCTAGCAGCCACCAACCGTTCGCCCACGGTTTTATCCGTAAAGGTTAAGCCGTGGATGGCCACGGCTTTTTTTTTCTTTTTGGGCTCCGGAAGAACGGTCTCGATTCCGAACGCGAAAGCAAACGCTCTTTGGCCATAATTTTCTGGCGTACCGCTCTTTTCGCTTTAGGCAAAATAGTCATATTACTATGTAATGAAGAAGACGAACAAATCAATCGCTCGCTCTCTCTCTCTTTTTCCTTCATTAGCACACGCATCAACATTCGATCGATTTGCGTGTTTGGAATTCGATCTTCGGTAAAAGGGAAAAAAACTCCCTCTCATCCACAACGGGAAATGATGATTCTCTGGATTTTTTTTATTCCTTTTGCTTTAAATTTTGCGCTACCGCAGAAAACGCTTCCAGCAGGAGAAGAATTCAACCGAAAGATCCAACACAGCAAAAAAAAACCCCTGGATCCAGACGAAATATGAACCGATGGGCCCATCGGTGAGAAAATGGAGAACTCAAACTATCTATCATCATCTTCCGCGTCAGCCGTCTCTCAAGAAACCATTTATGCTGTGTGATTGAGAGTGAGAGAAAGGAAGAGAGAAACCCATTCTCGTCCAACAAAAAACAAGCGCCGTTCGGATCATAAAAGAGCATAATTAAGTAATTTAATTTATACGACTGTGCGTGTGTGCGTGCATGTTACGCGGGTTTGAAGGTTCATTTTCCCAACCTTCTTCCTTCTTCCTTTTTTTCCCATTTAAGACAACCGAACAGAACGAATTTCCACCGAAGCAACAGGGGAAAAATCACACGAGATCGTAGTCGGAAATTTCCAAGAGAGGGAAATTCGTACTCAAAGATATTTGTTTTCTATTTTTTTTCTGCTCGGACACAGAACTTAAATTGCACCACCGTAAAACTGCAATCGTGGTTTCACATTCACTCGTCCGTACCACAGCTTTAGCGTGATGGCTCCATTGTTTCTTGGGGAATTGATTTTTATGTTTATTTGTCATTATCTGCTTTTTTTGTGTGAAGGTGTATCAAAGTGTATTTTTCACATTTGAAAGAAGCGATGGAAAAGCTTGAAGGTAAATTTTTACAAGCCTTCTATCTACTCCTTTAAAATAATTTCCTAAAGCGACCTGAAAAGGTTTTCTATCGAGAATGAATTTATTTTACATTTTCCTATTCTGTTTTTGTTTTTTTTTTTTGCAACAAACAGAACCACAAACACATCGTTATCACGTTTGACTATGCCCCACGGGAACGTCCCAAGGAGAGAGAAAACCAAAAAATCCCAAAGCAGCAAACAAGCGACGAACCTTCCTAATAAGGAAACATGCGCTTGTTGCTGCATCAAGCATGCTGCTAACGAACGTAAGGCGGCATCTTCTGCAGGAGGTTTTTTTTTGCACTAAATCCCCCATTCCCCATCCCTTACCACTCCGCCACACCAAGTCCCAACGTGGGTGGAACTCGTATGCGTTTTACGGCGTCCCGGTCCCTGGAGGCACACAAGTCTTTTGATTCCCTTCGCTTGGGAAGAAGCTCATCATCTTTCGTCTGGAATCTCATCGGATCGTTCCCTAACCACACAGAACCACGGGTGGAAAACCCTCAGGATGTATCGTACCGGCGGCCGTTTGGTGCGTGTGTGATTATTATAAAAGCCTTGAAGATGGAACGATGGACACAAAACACACACTGGTCGCAAACGAACGAACAAAAAAAAAACAATCACTTCCAGCACAATCAAACGAGAGGGAAACAGGGAGAAAAAGCTACAACAACAAAAAGAACGAGCCTACATTAATGCGTCAAAGGACTCTCGAGTGGGAAGGGATTGTGCATTTTCAATGCCCAAAAAGCCCAGCCAGGACGTCGACGGTTGGCAAATCGGTTTGGAGAGCACCATGTTTGGCAATGTAGCTCCCCCACCCCCGTGGTGGGTGTCTGGGAAGCAAACATCCCGACAACGCGCTGGTAGACGGGGTTTGACAAAACGAAGAACTACAATGACATGCCAAGCGACGAACCGGTTTATTTTTTATTTTCTTGTTTTGCTCATCAACATTGAAAGTTATTGTTCTGCTTCTTTCTGAGTGCATTCTGTCCCTTCCGAAACGCACGTGCATGGGACGGTTTCCTGGCTATTCGACTGTCTAAGCTCTCCCGCACAATATTTATGTTTTGCTCCCCTGTTCTAATGCCGGAGGGATCAACTTGTGATATAAGAAACAAAATAATATATAGAATAACAAATAGAACCAAGAAACTTGTGGACCATTCGTAAGGCTACTGGTAACAGATAAGAAGAAGTAAAAAAACGAATCGTGATGATGCAGGACTGACAAGAAGCAGCACACAAGAATTGCAGACAAACATCTCAGAAAACTGCATCCCGAGCATACCGGGAACCGGGAGCATAACAATAGACCCTTGGCCACAGAGCAAACGGCGAGCAAATAATTTATGCAAAAAAGGGCCTATCGGGAAACGGTCAGCCTCCGATGACCATAATCGGACATGCCACCGCACTTCAAACCCATCCCTGTCCCAAATGAAAGGAAGATCATGAGGGTTTTATTTTTCTCTTGTGTCTTAGACCCGATTCTGTCTTTTCCGTACAGTTTTGTTTCGCATCCAACACGACAGGAACGCGGTGGGTTTGTTTCCTTCTTTTCCTTTTCTCTCCAATTCCCTTGCGGGCCTCTCAATAATAATGCGACTCAGACTTGTGGTGGTATCACACAGCAAAAATGCATAAGCATTAAGCGGAGTACGTATCATTTTTAATTTTGCTCGTTACCCCGGGGTCTTTTTGCTGCTTCACGTTTGTTTGTAATAATAAATTGTCTAACTACGTATAACATGAGGAAACATTATTTAATTTGTGTATGTTTCTAATTCATCCATTAAATATCAAACTAAATTTTCTACACACTGCAATAGAGCATATGGGCACCGGTTTTTGAACAGTTGTTCGGGGCACGTGGTGGCGCAACTGTCACGCACTTCAGTGAGAGCGACAGATAACAAAACAAAAATGCAAGAAAAAACCCATCTGTTTACGAGTAGGAAAAGGCAACAAAAACTCCCTAAACATTTCAACCACCACTCGACAGCATGCTACCGTTGGAAAAATTGAAAAACTACAGCTGGGAAATAGTGAGTGAGAAAAACATAGGAAAACATATTTTCCCACCCACAGAACATACGTATTCGCTACTAAATATAATTAGCTAAAGGGAAACGCTGAAAACCTACAAAAAGCAGGGGTTTTCAGTTGAAGTATGAAATTTTAAGCTTTTTTTTTCAAGTTGAAGTGGAATACAGTTTTTCAACGAAATTCTGCGACATCAAGAAAATGAATAATAAATACATATCAGATCTGTAATGAGGAGGAATATTTCCAATATTGTTTTTAATGTGTCATGTTACGAGGTATGAGTCACAAAAGCTCGTTTTTCGTTTTCCTAATTAATTCCCAGTGTTTTCCAGCAAAGCTATCCTCATACAATAAAATCTGGAGGACGCGTGTGCCAAACCCTTACATTTTATTTTTCATTTCACCAAACGCTAGACTGGGACTGGAGAAAAAGAATGGATGTAGAAAAAAAAATCACATGACGTATTGAATACGAAAAATACACTTAAATAACTAATGAAGAAAAATATTTACCAGAGAGGAAAAAAAAAACCTCAAACACCCCCATTAGGGTGCAGCACACCATAACAAACCGATGGAAAATCATAAACTACACCACTCATAATCATCGCTCGATAAGATGTCATTTGTGTATCCTACATCCCTGTTTTTTTTTCTCTCTCTAAGCTTACACCGATTATCTTTTCACCCCCTGCCGTGTGACGTCGTTATAGGGGGCGGTGGGGGATTTGGGGGAATGGTTGGAGTAAGAAAAAATCCGAATGTGTTGTCATCCTGCCGGGATTGGGACTTAATATTCGACCAATAAAAAAAAGCTAATAAAACAACCTCTTGAAAGTATCTATACACACACACACGCACGCACGCAAACATACACCCGCCGCCATTATGATAAACGACAAATATTTATTTATGGTTGGAGCGAAGGATTGTAAAAAATGGAAAGGATTTTTTGGAAGGTGAAGCAAACGCGTAAAGTGACGCCCACGCATTTAAGGGTGGGACCGGGGGAATCATTTTTAAGTGCGTTGTTGTTTTTTTTTGCTTCATCCTATTCTTGATTATAAATTCTCGATAATAGTCTGACCATGGTGGGCAGCACAGCACGACGGGACAACACGAAATGTGTCTTTTATCTCACCTAGCAGCTAAATAATCTCACCATGAAATAAAAAAAACAACATTCCCTAAGCTGCAGGATTTTTTTTTAAATATAAAAAAAGTATTAAACAACCCTGCCATTAGTAAACAAATTTCCAATTTTTCGCTACATTGTATTTTGAGGGAAAAAAAACAGCCACGCGTCCCTAAGGTGTCTTTTTGGGAGAAAAGAGGGTTTTTTTCAGCGGATGCAATAAAAGTGCAATCAATCAGTGTACGATTGCAGTGGAAACTCACATCCAACCCTGAATACCACCGTCGTCGCTTTTCGAGTAGAAAAAAAAATCAAATAAAAATGTTTGATTTACTTCCTTCACCGTTTGGGGTTTTTTTTTTTAATGTTTTTCCACTTTCCAATACGTATGTCCAGAGAATGGTCCGCCCGAAAAACCGATACGGTTCCACCATATCATATTGGACACGGGTCGTTCTTGCTAAAAACCCGGTTATGGTAGTGCTTACAGTTTCAGGGCTTTTAAAAGCTTGTTCATAAATAATTATATTCACGTCGGGCGGCCACGTTCGGGCTAATTTGAATAATTTATCGACATGAGAGGCGCGCGAGTGTGTCCAGTCGTTCTCGCTCATCTCACCGCCCTCGCGGGCGCGCGCGCACACGCTCAACAACACTGTGTCTTGCTGCACTTATCTTTATGTTTCGGTTTATATACATTTTTTTTTACTTTGTGTGTTGTTTCCTTTTTTATCTTTCTCTCGCTCTCTCTCTCTCTTTCCTAATATTGTTCACCGGTTTGCTTCTCTTCCGTGTAAATTCTATCGCGTTTCTTACTTTGTCTTATTTGCATCTCCTTCGCACAACTTCCCAACCATTTTCCGTTTCTTCGTTGTACATTTATATTTATAGCTTTTGAGTCAGCCGGCGAAATGTTTTCGCTTCGTTTTCATTTCTATGCTTTTCTGTATGTCTTCTTTTGTTATTATTACTTTGTTGCCTTTTGCTGTTGCAATGCTGTTTTCCATTCTTTTTTTTTCATATTTTGTTCGCTTGTTTTATGGTTCTTTTGTTTCTTTTTTTTCTCTCCTTTTTATCAATACACCCCCGCGAATTGGATTTGCATAATTCTGAACGCTACACACCAACAACCAATAATGCAATTTTTCTTTGCGATATTCTTGTTACACGTTTTGTTTTTTTTGCGTCTACTTTTTATTTGTTTTCCTTTTCTCTTTCCGTCATTCTTCCATTTTTATTTCAACACAAATTGCAAACATCCGCACTTTCAGTCACTTAACAGTGGCTCTCCTCTCCGGGAGTGGGTTTTTTTCTCTGTTTTTCTGCCTTCTTTTTTGCCTTCTTTAAGAGCCTCTAATTGTTTATCATCTTCCCATTCGTTCGCCCACTCGGTTGTCCACTTTATTAGGTTGCTTTTTCTCGACTGCTGCCTTCATGCTTTCCAGCAACCGTGCAATGTTCTACCGTTTGCTGCCTTTCTATCGCTTTTTCGTTCGCAGTTACCATCCTTCCTAATTGAATGCGACTGCTAACCGTCACCCTTAGGCCACTTTCATAACCTCCACCACCGTCTCTCTCCGTCCAGCCCAAGCCGCTTCGGCTCATTTTTATCAATTTACTTTTGTTTTGCAACGGCTCGTGGATGGGTTTGACGATGCAACCGTATGTCGCGCCATCGTTTCAACCCATCTCTAGTGATACAAAAGGATTTTAACAACCTCTTTCCTTTCCCCATCGCTAGTATGCCTCGGGACCTACTTCAAGTGTCAATATTCCACCACCGCACCACTCGAATCGACCAGGGATACGCAACTCACATAAATATATACGTCTCTTTTCCACCCCTGCGTACCTTTCACCACCGTTGAAGCTTAATACGTGATCGCGAAAAAAGGCGCGACACAATATCTGATTGTCTCAGAGCGTTCGTTTCGCCTCAGTTTTGTTTAGGCCACCCGTTTTTCTTGTCTGTGTTTTTCGGGATCTCTCGAGCGACCAGACGGAGGCGATGGCGAGATAGCCAAGGGGATAAACACATGAAATAAAATAAACTGCAGCCAGAGCTCACTAACGAACGGGGTTGAAGTGAACTGAGCGAAGAGAGCATTAAAAAAAAAAGCAAATATGCATTGACATATAGGACGACTCCACCCCACACTTGGGAGGGGGATGGGAATTGCAACCCCTGGCCGGACACATATACAAACACACGGAGACATGGTGCGGCATCAGAATTTATTACCATTATCGTCCAAGTGTTATGGTTATGACCGTTGTTCGCCATTATTATTTAGCGGGCCCCGGAACGCGCGCGTTGGCGATTTATGGCACGTTTTGTGGTTCGGCGGGGAAGAGAGGAGGGAAAGTGGAAGAGGGGGGGGGGGTGGGTGGTATTGTGTACATTGAAGAAAGCAACAGCAACAAACCGGGACACCAATTCATGGTCCGGCACCATCACAGGGGATATCAGTGGATGACAATTCACTTTGCCCAGGAAAAGGAGAGAGAAAAAAGCAAAACAGAAAGGATATGACACAGCACCACAATTAGATGCACAAAGTAAAAATCCAAATAATGAAGAATTTGTGTTTCTTTTTTTTTTTACAGCAAACCATAAAGAAAGATTTTTCCGTTTTCTAAAAGGATAATAACAGGTTTTTTGTTGTTTACGTTTTTTAAGTTTCATTAACCTTCCCCGTGCGGAATTTATCGTTTTTATTTTTTTCGGGATAGCTTTATTACCCTTTAATTAACGAAATTAACGGGCTATATTACGAACGCGCTGACGTCCCACGTCCCAACTAAAAAAGGTCCGTTACGGTGCGTTATCGCATTCCCGTAAAATTAATCATAAAAGGCAACATGAAAAGGGTTCGCAATGTTATACTTACTTGCAATAGGATGCACCATTCGGGCGGCTAATGCACGTGCCGCCATGTTTGCAGGGTGACGGCGAGCACGATAGGAAACCTGTAACGATCAAAGCATAAAAGAAAGCATAAATATAACGCTTGTGAATCATCCAAATAATTTTCGTTTCGCTCTGTTTTTTTTTTAATAATTTAATGACATAACTAAAGATCGACACCAAGGTGCAGTGAATAACGTTTCGCCGTCCGGATGTATTTTTGTCCGCGACATATAGTTGACACAGTCGCTTCAATTTGCCAATCGCTTCCCCTTTTCCCACCCGCGAATTTCCCCCCCCCCTTTTTCTGCAACCGGATGGTTAGTATTAGCTTACGTCAATTGGACCCTTTTCGGGGTGAAAGATTTGTTTGTATAATGGGGGGGGGTTGGAGGTTGGAGATAAAGATCGGGTGGTTGCCAACGGATTCTTGGTATGGCAGTTGCTCCGAGCACGCGTGCAATCACACTGGTACGAGAGACGAGGTTTTTTTTTCTCCGGAACTGACTGTTTCTTTTCTTTTTTGCTGACACATTACATTCTACAGGGTGGTACAATTTGTTTTTTTTTTAATTTACATATTGCATATATTTAAAGTGCTTGAAGTTAGTATTGAAAGAAAATATCTGTGAGCTAAATAAATAAGGAACAAAAAAAAATATTAAAAAAATATTAACGGTTGCTCTCCCGTGACAGGTGGCAGTTGTGAATTTTTCAATATCACAACTAAAATTTTACGTGGATTAAAGCTTTTAGCTAAAACTTTTCAGATAAATTAATAAATTAATTACTTCATTAGTACTATAATTGTAATTAGTACTGTAGTCGGGTAAGCTTCATTAAATTGTAAACAAAATTAAATGTACCTTTCATCCGTGTTGGCCCCTTATCAGACATGATAAGCACGGATAAACGGAAATGCTCAATAACTTATTTCGAGCACCTGCTCGAAATTTGTCAAAACGAGGTTTTTTTCCAAGTGCTTATCTAATTTAGACTCTTATTAAATTTGTTATTTAATGTTACTAATTTATTTCGTTAAATTCAGCGTTAAAAGATGCTATTGCTGAAATTTGACAGATCCCAAAAGGGAGAATTAATTTCGTACAATTTTTATCGAAGAAAGACTCTACCACCCTGCAATCCAAAATGAATATATCAAAGGCTCACTCATCCCAAGAAATGTTCAACTTCTTTGCAGCGTTTGAAACTGATCAGTGTGCATATATTTTTTTTTCTTCGTTCTACTATTTATTATCAATCATGCACTGACAGCACGTTCCACAGCCAAAATACCACTGCCCCCTGCGCGGAGTTTATTCCTCAACATAAATCCATACCTTCACTTCCTGCCTCAACAACCCCCCCCCCAAAAGGGGTAGAAATAGATCAGGGTGTGTGCGTGTGTACGGTAGCATTTTTGCAGCCGAATCAAACAGATTAAAAGCGTCATCGTTGGTGGAAACGAAGGTGGGTTTGGGTGTCGGGCATGAGGTACAAAATATGCTGACAGTGCCATATCATTTGACTGCTGTCAACCCCCGCCAGTCTGATAGATCCATGACGCACACACACACAACTGGGTGGTGTGGTCGCGCTGACGCGAGATTCTAAATAATTGGCCAGAGTATTCGAACCGCAAAACAGCAGCGTGTGTTGGTGGGGGTCAGCGCGTGCCGAGCTCCGGGAATTATGCGACACTCGACGCGGGACGAGGGCGTGTGTGTGTGTGTGGATGGAACTGGAGCCGGTAAGGGGCTTGGTTTCCGTTTCCAACCGAGTCGATTACAAATTGGCTTGAAGCGGATTTTATTCCAACCCCAGTTATTCCAACCATTTGATCACCATGGACGCCATATTCTCGTCAGATATCTCAGCGGTTGATCGAACAAGAGTAGATTAAAGCTGAAGTTCAAACCATCGTAAGGAACAACATGGCGCACGACCAATTTTACACAATGAAATTAAATTAAATCCCTATACTCATAAACACCAACAACAAATACATTCCTTCACGCCCTGTCCGGGGACGAACAGTCAGAATCGACGACCAAGGGCTTCTTTGCACCATGGACGGTGACACGCGGCGGGGTTACGATTAACTGGTTGGTTTAATTTATGTTTTAAAGTGTCTCCCCCGTTCCGCGCTACTTGCACGCGTTTGTGTGTTTTTATTCTTTCACGCTCGATTATGTTTCCATTTAATGCTATGCTCTCTTCTTCTCTTTCGTGTTTTCGATGTGAGAAAAGCAAAAATTGGTATATGGGAATACAAAATCATTCCGACTTTCCGAGGCGAACAAGATGTCAACAAGTAAAATCACACCCAAAAACAAGCCGGAACGATAATTACCGTTCCCGGCCATTGCTTATCGGCTTTCTTTTTTTTGCTACCTCTCCCCTTTCCTCCTCACACCCTTCTCACCCTTCTTTCAGCCATCACACTCATCTTGAAAAGAAAAATCCTTTTTCCGAAACTCATCCACACACATGTAGTACCCCCTGCAGTCCATAATTACCCTTCCAGCACTGAGAGCAATACATGGGAAAATCCTGGTCACGGCACCAAAAAACACACACCCAAGACAGATGACTTTTTACGGATTTGTTGTTGTTGTTTTATTCTTTTCCGTTTTTCTTTCATGCGTTCGTCATGCCGCCACATCACATCAAAGACCATTTTCCCAAGGAACATACCCATTCCGCCTCCTCCTTCTCCCCCAGTCAAACACGCACATTACGCACGGTCGGAAAAATTCTCCAGTGTGTCGGTGTTTTATTTTCGGCTTTTATAAACCACCCCAGAATGCCAGCAGTGTGGCCCGGAGAGAGAGAGCCATTACGGGCGCAACCAGCCTGACAACGAGTGCATCGTACGAATGCATCATCGTATCGGCCGTGGCGGCAACAATTGTAGATGACATCCAACGGGAATGTTCCTGAGCTGAAGCGCGTCAAGGAATGGATGGAAAGGATATAAAAATTAAAAAAAAAAAACATTCAACCACCAGCAGCAGCAACAATCATACATGTGTGTGTTGGGGTTGCGGTAGTAACCGGAGTCTTACTCGTTAACAAGTGGACCCGCGCGGAGGATGTACATTGGCCCTGTTTCCAGTGAGATTTTGTGTGTTTCTTGTTTTTCGTTCATTCCAGTTGAAACCCATGACCGATTGATCGGTCGCAGGTGGCGTGTAAGCGGGTCGCTACTGGCAGCAACATAGTTGCCGTTGTGTGTACATGTCTGTAGGGCTACCATCTTTTCATGCTACAATTGCAAACAGATGTGTGTGGCGCGTTTGTCATTCAATCATCACCGCACACCAGCTTTAAAGCGTGTGACAATAATTGTTGATGTAGACTGCAGACACCTTAAAAAATTACTTAACATAGTTAGAATTTTAACTCGAGAAATAATGAAAAAAATAAATAAAATCGCTTGGTGCCGTGACCAGGATTCATAATTAAAAAATCATTTATTTGAAAAATATTAAGACTCTATCAAAACCTACTTCACATACACACGCAATAAAAGAAAGGATCTTTAATACGATGTTTGTATCAAACGAAAAATGTTAAATTTGAATGAATAACTATTGGTGCCATGACCAGGATCCGAAGAAATGTTGAAGCAAGATAGAGAATTTGACCAAAACCATGTTTTTAAAATATTAAAAATCTGTTCAAACTAACCATACACACTCAAAAAATAAAACACAGCAGGACCTTATAATGCATAACCTCATTCAACAATAAGGACGAACGGGACATTCCGTTGATAAAATTCCATCCAGCCGCTGCGCATAACGTGCGTTAACGTTTTATGGAATGAACGCGCCCGTTCGTTCCTTCCGTTCCCTTTCTCTCTCTCTTTCTTGTGCTTTCACAAACTCGTATATGCGCGTGTGTGAGTGACTTTCGATAGTCAAAGGTGCAAGCAACCACCTAACGGATTGCGCCCAGTATAGCAAACATTTCGTTCTTTCACCTTCTCTTTCTCTCTCTCTCGCGCTCTTTCTATATCTCGTTTCATCTTTAAAGCAGCTTTGAAGCAGATGGAACGGGAGCGAAAAAACGAAATTTGTTTGCAGATTCATTTCACTGAACGCGTTTTAATTTCTAATGGTGAAATTGGAGAATCATAGGAATTGAGTTTTGAAAATTGATGAAATTCTAAATGAAGGAAACTTAGGAGAGGAAAATTCTGACATAATATCGTATTGATCATGCGCCCAACGTCCTTTTCCACGTTTTGGTATTTGTGTTGGTTATATCAGAAACATTTTAAACACACTGTGTACGTGTAGTTTTTGGGTTTTGTGCTGTCCTAGCAGGAACACCATCCCATCCTGCGCACACTGCGTATGAAATTATGTTGCTTGCAGCGGCACCTACAAAAAAAACCCTAGCCCAGCATACGTTCGGTTGGTGTGTGTGTGTGTGCTTTTTTTCTGTATTCATTTTTTTTTGTTTCCTCCTTTCTGTTGCCGTATTTAAAAAGCTGCACTTCCACTCGATCTCGCCGATCTGCCGGAGAGACACATGGCCGCAGCTAAGAGCAGGAACGAGACGGGGGAGGCGAACGAAAAAAAGGGAACGAAACGACACAGCATAAACCGGCGACATATGGGCACGGAGTGGGGAGTTCGGGATGAAGCGTGGTGAAGCCCACGGTACACGACGCGAACGAACAGCTGAAAACAAACTCGTGGGAAAATGTCTCTCCGCCACTTGTTGGCATCAATCTGGATGAAATTAACGGTCGCGAGGGCTGTGGAACGGGTCTGGAAAGGATCGGCACGAGATGCGTGCGATAGAGCGCGAGAGGTCGAAGCAAGGGAGTGTACGCGCGCGAGAGAGATAGCGCGATAGGCGAGAGACAATTCCAACGGACGCCACCGAACGGGCGAAACAGCCGACTGGAGTGGAGTGAAAGAGAAGTGCAGGATGAGGAGTGGAGTGGGGAGAGAAAGAAATGTAAACGGACCAACAAAGAGAGCAACAACGGCGGCAAACCGAGGCTTACGCAAAGTGAGTAAAAATAAAACCGATCTCGCCGGAAGACTCTTACACACAGGCACACATACTACCACAACCTTATGATAGAAGGGTATGGGCAGGCGAATGGGCGAAACAAAGCAGAATTGGGAAGAAACTACTGGCTGGCATCACCCATTACGTGCCGTGTGTTCCCGCAGGCGTAATCGAGCCTAAAGAATGAACCGATCGAACGGTTGTGGCTGTGTTTTAATGGGAGAGAGCGTGCGGTGTGTAACTAGGGGAAGAGGCACATCAGCCACACCAACAGAGCAGCAGCAAGAAGCGAAGGTACAGGACGTGAACAGTGCGAAGAGACCCACACACACCGAAGCAGGAAATAATAATACTGGCCCTGGTCTTATACTTTGCCCCCCTGCAACGAATAGCAGGGAAAGTGTGTGGTGGATGGTAAGCTAACACACACACACGCAGACATGTAGAGGCAAAGAGCCCACAATGGATAATGTGAAGTACAAGCGAAGGTCCCTACTGGATTTTGGTTGGTGTAACTCGAACCAACCGGAGGGAATGGAAAGAGAACGAGATGTAGACGAACAAAAATTGGAAAACATCCGTTAAGGACACTCTTCCCCCTGTTGGTCCCCGGATGTTCCTCGGGGCGGTGTTGGCGACGAGAGATGACGGTAACAACACTTCATTGAGGTTGAGGAAAATTGGGAAGGAATGTGCCACCGGGGTTTACACAATCATCCTGGTCACGGCACCAGGATCTTGAAAATTCCCATCCCCGTCCCAAGCGCAAACGACCGCTGCTGTTGTGCGTGCAGCACGCAGAAGATCATGTCTCTCGAGGAGGGGGTTTTAATGGATGAGGTCGTACATCTGGACATTAATTCTTTCCAACTTCAGAACACTCGGAACGCGCGTGTGTTATCTATGGCGATACTCATTTGTTACCGCAGTACATCAAACTCACAAACATCATACTGCCAGTGGTTTCCGGAGTTCCTATCCTGAGGTTTTTTTTTTAACCTCTCCCCATCCGCTCTGTGTCTTGTTTGTTCTCGAGAAATGGTGGAGATGGTGATGCGACCAATGTATAACCTCAAAACCCATTCACGAAACGCGAACCAAAGCAAGTGGTCGTATATGGGTACTCGCGCTTCGGGTATTCTGGTGTACAGTTCACGTGTGTGTGAATAACCTCATAAATAACTTTCTCGAAAACCCAGCGATGACACCACACGAGAATAATGAGGAAAAATGTTGTTGTCGGTCTAGAACCTCCAGTATTCGGGGCACTGCCAGTGCTGCATCCGGTGAGTTTGTCAACCGGCCGCAGGAGCGAGACAAAATGGTCGAACCTCTGGGATGGTGATTTACCGTTAGCAACTGCCACTAGTACTTGAGCACATCCGAGTACCAGTAGCCCTCATCTTCGGGCACTGTCATTACCCAATTTGGGGTTCTGTGGTGTGAATCCGACCACTGTGCGCATTCTACCACTTTGTTGGGCTCTTCTGGTCGCGGTAGCACTGTTCGCAGTGCTTGCTACCGTTTCCCCCTCCTGAACACACCCTGACCAGTGCTCCAGTTATGAGCCTCGATTTGCATGCCCCCCCTTCTATATAGCCCATGACAGGTAAGGTTGTCTAGTCAGAGTTCCAACAGATTTTCTCAAAACACGGAAACACAGACGAGGGAGATGGTCGTACTGGGGAAAGGTGGGGAATGATGCACGATTTGCTTTCTAAAATATGTCGATCGAATTCACGACACGAGGGCCTAAGCCCTTGCCACTACAGTGGGAGAGTTGCCACAGCATCGATACACTCCGGGACACGTTAATTCACGGGTGGCGGCTCGGTGTGTAACTAGTAGCAGCTCGTGTGTGTGTGCTTGCTTTCTTCGTCCATTTTAGTTTGGTTTTGCAAAAAACACCCCACTCTAGACCCATTCGCTCGTCAGTTCAAAGGCGATAGAGTAATGAAGACCGTCACCTCCAGCTTCAGGAGGCGGCTAGAAATATCTTGCCGATTGACATGAAATTAAAATCTCATTTACATTTTATTAAAAAGTCGTGTCGTGATGCCGATAGTTACCATCAGGGAGAAACATAGGAAGCAGTGGTTACCACCGAGATGTCACCCTGAGCATAGAATTTGTAAGTGCGCGCCCCCAGGTTCTTTAATGAGCTTGTGCTTCATCCCTGTAACAACTTCGCCAAAAAAAAAAACGCTACACAGGACACACATTCTACTTTCGAGCCGAACTTCTTGAGCTGATTACCTCCAAAAACAAGCTCGGCATGCATCCACCCCAGAGGAGATGCGAGGTGAGAGCCTTCGACTTTAGATCTCTGCCGATCATCTTCATCATGCGGTGGCAACCCACACAGAGCTTCCCCCCCACGGCGTGGTGGTTCACGCGAACCCGCTCGGTATTAATTACGTATAAATAAATTGTAATTTAATTTACTTTCCCCACTTGTTGCCCATCTCCCGCGACATCGGCACCGACGAGCGCTCCCATTTGGGTGCTGAGAACTGGTTTTAGTTGTGTTTTTTTTTTTTTTTTGTTCGTCTTTCTGCCATTTGCCGTGGAGCATTCTCATCTCATCGCGGGTCCGATCGATCGCGAGCAGAGAAGTACGGCGGAGTGTACACACTGGAACGATTGCGGCCGACACCAACCGCATCACGCCCCGCCCCGCGGGTATGCCCACGAAAGCGAAGAGTGTCATGGGAACTGAGTACGAGCAGCCAGCCGAGCAGGTCGAGCGTGACCGGGGAACTACGTCGACGTGTCTGTGGCAAGTGAGCTGGTACAGTCTACAAAACCTCTGCGGGCCGGAACAGGAGGTTGTGCGATTGGGAGATCTAGATGAGGCTTCGGAGGGGAGGGATAGATGGATGTTTTGCGCTCGGAGCGATTCATCCAATTATGGTAATTAATTAAGTGAACCTAGCAGTGTAAGTACTGGAAAGCGCACCAGACGCCCTATGGACAGCGCCACCTTACCAAAAAGCCCTGGTAGGTCTTTTACTCCCTTTACAGCCGCCTCAGAAGATAGAACGTTCCTTGTAGAAGAATATCGGAATGAGAATGAGAGCACCCATGTAAAAAACGGACAACTCCCCTATGATTAGTATGTTTAGTAGATTTCTTGAGGTCCCACCCTACCTATATGACATAGACGCTGGAGGTAAGCTTCTGTTACAAGAATAGTCGTGAGAATAGCTCCACTATGGTTTCAAACATTATTGGAGACTTGATGTCTATGCATGCCACTCTGAACCTCTTATCACAAAGACCTAGTGAGCAGGTTTTGGGTCCCCCGTTCAAAATAGCAACATGCAGGTCCAAAAACAAAAACAAGTCCATTCCTGTCCGTTCTTGACCCGGCCCGGATAGTGCTAAGCCGTAGACTAGTAGGCCGCTCTTATCACCCTACTACCAACGACGTCAGTGCACTCCGTCCGCATGCGGATGCGGTTAGCCACACGATGTCGGTTAGTAGTGCGCTATGCATTCCAGTCCAGTACCTTCCACGATTAGCATCAAGCGTTAATGCCTCAGTTCTTCTCCTCCACGCTCCTGTACTACAGGGAGTGGAGAACATTTTCACACGCGATAACTGCTACCACCACTGGCTGGCCGACCGTAAAGACATCTCGTTTGTCCAAACGCTTTTTTTCTGCTTATTACTATCATTACTTCTTTCCCGGCGTTTTGCTTTTGCGAACGGACCGGAACAGAATCGGATCGGGTGCGCAAGATTAGACACTATCGTTTGGGAAGCGTTCCGTTGCGAACTCCGTGTGGAAGGGACGTCGTGCTGCGACCATGTTAGCCACCACCGTGATAAGTCTCCGGGGGATGTGGTCGGGACCGGTTTTGCCTTATCAGTTTCGCACGCCCACGCAACCACACCAACTCCCCCGGGTGGATATATTATATCCCGCGTATGCGTGTGACCCTGACCATACCATCGTGCCTGGGTCGTCCAGCCAGAACTGCTTCGAATCTCTCCAGGGCACTATTCGGAACCCGTATGCGGGGCACCTTAAGCAGATAAGCCCCTACTCAAATGCTCACTCAGGAACGCTCAGTCTCGGGGGTCCAATATATTTCCAGACATCTTCGACATCCTCATTGATTGACATTCGATGGCGGGCTGTCACAGAGACCGGAGGCGCCCGACAGCCGCGGTTAACCTTACCGGCTGACCTGTCCATTCCACCACGCCATCATTGGGAATCATTGAGCTAATTGAATTCTTCTCCCCCAAACACTGGCAATACCAATTCAATTGACGGTACGCCGCCGCAAATGATCGGCAGCAAAATTCGATTGCCCCGGGTCAGTGTTTAATATGGTCGCGGAGGAGTTCACTCCTCCATTCGCTCCGTGGAACAAGCAACAATTGACACTGTCGCGTCCCAAAACTGGCTAGCGTTCGTTCCGAACAGTAGTTGTAATGATTTAATTTATCGCTCGATTCGCTACCGCGGCGACTCGTGAGGTGGACACAGCTCTGGAGCCAATGAGCAATGTTTTTTTTTTGCAACCACCGAAAATACACGAGTGTCTTACATTTAAATTCAAATTGTGCTCTAGATTGGGAATTTATATTCATGCTTGTTGTGGCCGAGCCACAGACTATTCGGGAGTGTTTCTTTCTTCCACATATCCACCCGGGTCGTTTTTTTTTTAACCGAAAACCCATTTCTGTTTTTATTACCCCGGTGGACTCCTTCTTTTTTTTGTGCTGTAGATTCCACCTAATGGCGAACCGAGGCGGCACCATTTGCATATCAATCGGAAAACACTTTCTTCTCGCGGTTCGCCTTGTATAGGTCCCGTATCTTGCGTTTTGCATCAAATTGATTTCGCCAACCCGTCGCTCCCCAACATAATCTTCCCATTTCCAGGGTTGGGGAGATGCCGTGCAAGAATATCATCTACATTGAGTGTACCCCACCCTGGGGGCTTCATGATGCTCCTATTCTCACCCATTTATGGTACGTGTGGTTGCAGGTGGGCTTACATAAGCCCGATATAACTGGAGTTCCCCACACTAGACATTCCCAGCGTCTACAGCGCGCAGGGAACGTACGTTACGTACGTCGGTGTTGTCGCGTTTTTTTTTTGGGAACATCTCTCTTTCACCCAATTGTTGTGCTCTCCAATCAACTGCCGAGGGTCACACACAATCAAGGGAAGGTCCCAGCGCGGTACGAGAATTAATTACAATCTAATTTACTATTTGTACAGCCATCTAATTACCAACCCTGAGCGTAGGTGGTATTAAGTGGTGTTGTGATTTCGAAGAAGAAAAAAAAACACAAATTAACCATCCTCAACACCTTCAAACTCCCCATTGGACAGGCGAGGTACATATCAAATGATGTCTAATTTTAATTGACTCTTCCTCTCCGGCTCTCCGACCTCTCGCAGCGACAATTGACGGACACAACACCGAAAACCAACCCGCCTTAATTCATCAACAAAATACAAAACCAAAAAAAACCCTCTTTTGCAGTCACTCCCCTTCGAACTCGCGAGCGAACTCCTCATTTCCTCGCTGAGAAGGGTAGTGTGTTGCACACCCAATTTGCACATTCAGGTGACCACGCACGCGAGATTGCGCAAGGGCACCTAATAATAATAGCCCACCCTTGTACGGGCAGGTTATGCCACACAACAACCACAAGCGAGAAGAAAAAAAAAACGCCTAAAAATCTGAAAAACCTCCAAACAACATATTCACCGTTCAACAACGGCCGGGTGCGCGCAATTGTGGTTCATTTCATTTGGGGTTTTTTTTTTTGTTGTTGTTTGGTGCTTGATGCAGTTCCCAAACCCCTGTACAACTTCACCCATTACCAAAAGCGCACCGAAAATCTCATGCGAATTCAGTACACCTGAAAAAAGAGCGAGATAGAGAGGGAAGGCACAACAACGGCCATGATCACCTGAATTTGGTGTTTCTCATACGCCTCGATTGGCTAAAGGCTGTAGCGGACGGGCCCTCATAAACCACCTCTCGCTCTGGCGGCTGGAGAAAGGCCAGACGGCAGAGTTCGGAGGTTGAGCAATGAGTTGCGGTGTTGCATTTGTGTTGTTTTTAGTGCGACTCTAGCAAACACTCGTACTTATGCAAGGTGTACCGTTTTGGCAGAAATTATGTCACTCCAACCCTATCTCTGTGTCGCTGGAAGATCAACTTCAAGGTATTTTATACTTTCTTCCATATGGCGGATTCTTGTTGGGGAGATCCTCATGAAGACTTGGAAGATCTTCCAATATCTGAGCATAGTCGTCTAAGCGTCATCATACAGTCAAGCAGATGTAACTCTTGAACGCAATGTCCCAACAAGAGGATATAGAAATTAGTCACAATGTAGCGACTACTCGGGAGTCATCTCTGGAACTCGCACTTCACATCTGGATGAAGTGTTCATTAGCGGCGTTTACAGTCGGCAAAAGACTAAAAGGACTTGTACAGTTTAGAAAAAAGACACTAAAAGACACTTCCTCAACCGAGACAAATGACAGATGTTGGAAACCGCTCTATCCACCCGCAAATCGTGCTAATGAGAACACCCAACCAACCAGCTTGATACCCGGGTTCTGGCACCCGGTTTCAAAGGCGGACGACGGAGGAACCACGGGACAATACTGCCAGTTTTTAACAGCGGCACACTCTGAAGCGCACTGAACCGATGTCTCACCGTGTGTTTGAACTGTTTATTAGCAACCACGCGCGACATACTCCTTGTGGA
This sequence comes from Anopheles minimus, assembly GCA_000349025.1. NCBI lineage: Eukaryota > Metazoa > Arthropoda > Insecta > Diptera > Culicidae > Anopheles > Anopheles minimus. The sequence continues at coordinate 4,343,008 of KB664054.1, read as the reverse complement.
AGAGGGTTCGAGGGAAGAAGCAGACCGGCTATTGATATGGAAATATTCTCTCCCCTTCCTCTCGAGAGGGGAGAGAAAACCCTTTCACCCGGAACACATTTTACTTCCCGGGTGGTGGTGTAACTGGCTACTGCAGTAGCATTCGCACCGTGACACGAACAAATTCATCCCCAAAGTCGGCTGGACACCCGCGGGGTTTCGAGGGCACAGAACAGCTACGCCATATGCACACACTCGTCTGAACGCCCCAAATATGACGTCCAACAGCCAGCGATGGTCAAACAAATGCTCTCACTCATCCCCGTTCTGCTACGGAGAAGGTGTCGCCCCGTGTCCGGCGACTTGTCAAACAAAAGCTTTATTAACGTGTAAATAAACGGGCTCTGGGGAATGGGGGGAGGGGGAGGGAGGGGTACGTTCTCGGCAAACACAGTCCACCTTGCGCCGCGCGGGACTCGTTTGCTCCTATCCCGCCTGTCTTTCCCTCCATTCACACGGCACACGGGAATGAAACAATTTCATTCATTCGCTTTCAATTAGCGAGCGGGCGCGGTAGGATGACCCCACACGCCCAGGCTGGATTTGGCCGGTGGAATGGTGGAAGGGCGGTGACGATGCGAACTATGTTTGACTTTCTCAGCGGGCCTGAACGAAAATTCTTGGCTTGGTTTATGGTTGGCTCACACCTCTATCCGTTAGTGGGGAGCTGCAGCTCAAACGACTAACACTTTGAAGGCGGCATGTCCACAAATGTTAAGATGGAAATTCAAAACACACACGTTCTATGTAGTTCAACGTATCAAGAATTACTACAATGAACCACCAAACATTGTATTCCAAATATTCAACTCCTTTCGGCGAAGATGTGGTGAGTTCCCAGTGATGTCTAGATGTCTTTGTACTCTCATCACAGAAAGAGATATTTAATAGCTTCATCGTTCCTCATAAAAAAGTCGCAAGATGTAAAAAACCTAAAACACACGACATATCTAAGATGAATTCCAGAATATCCAGATATAAGTATACTAAGTAGAGGAAAGTATCAAGAATTACTACAATGAACCATCAAACATTGTATTCCAAGAATTCAACTCTATTCGGCGAAGTTCTAGTGAATTCCCAGTGTTGTCAGGAACTCTTAGGGCTCTCGGTGTCTTACGAAAAACAAAAACAAACATATGATATTTAATAGCTTCATCGTTTCTCATAAAACAGTCACCATTTACCAGCACTAAAACGCGAGACATATCTTTCATACGACACGTCCTAATACATTAGACGACCCAGCGTCTTTCTCAGACAAAAAAAAACAAATCCATACACATCACAAACCGTACAAACCGTACACGTTTTCGAGTTGCAACGGAAAGGGTTTCCCTTCACCAGCAACGGGAACCCTCATGCATGTGTCTCATTCTATATGCCGTCCAACGGGCATATGTGTCAACTGAAACGCGCCAAGTACGCGTTACAGTGGCCGTTTGCTATCTCTCGCTCTTTTACGCTTCGTACGTGCCGGGCTGGAACGGGAATGTTCACCGAGGATCGAACGGATGGCAGGGCCAGAAAGAGACACATACCCGGCCGCGGGAACAGAACAGATGGTTGACATCCGGCTGGTCCCCACTTGTTGCATGTCGCTGCGGAGTGGAGGGAAGTGTGAAGCGGTGTTGTGGTGGTGCATAAAAATAAATACAAATTAAGCGAGGCATCGCGGCATCGTCTCACTGACGGGCGCTCTCGCGGGGGTTAATATATCGTTCATGACGATGGAAGACGCACAAACGCACGTATTGGTCGTCACACTGCCCAACATCATCATGTTGGTGTGTAGGTGTGGGTCTTTTTTTCTTTTAATTACAAGATGTATGTATACTTCCCCACTCTTTAACATAAAAACTTGTTTCGCTCTCATTCCTTACGACGTTGTTCCATTTTTTTTTCTCTCTACTTCTGCAAGAACTTTTATTTTATTGGTTAGACATATGGAGGTACTTCCTCAGAATGTTTTGTCCGGACGATGGTTCACAACTCCACCGAACAATCGAGCACATTTATTTCCCCTTTGCATGGTGGTGCATATGGTGAACCCGCATCCATGCACCGACTTCTCCTTTATCGGGTTGCACTCCTCCGTCACCTGCCTATCCTCAGGGGTCGCAACTACATGTCCAGTACTTTGGCGCCAACTTGCACACACGAAAAAAACCCACTCCACGCCACCAGAGATAGGAGTGACACACGCGTAATTGTATGTTAATTCCCCTTACGGTGCGTTGAGTCGGATTTGGAACACCTTCCAAATGTCTTTCTCACTCCGGACAATGGAATGGACGCTTGGATACGGCACACGACAACATGTCGCTCGCGTCCAAAAAAAAAAAGGGCAAACATTACCACTACATTAACAAAATAATCCTCAAACAGTCATGTAAAACGAGCGATTTCTTTCTAACTTCACTGGAGACAGTCTTATCAAACTCCCAAGAAGTCGTCGGGTAGCCGGAGGTACACCAGCGGTTCTCGATTCGCATCGAACTCTGGTGTGCCAGAAGGGTCGTCACGGGCTGAGTTTTGACGGGGTAGAAAGACACATCGGGTCTGTGCGATAAGACGCGGTGTGCCGTACCATCCATCACCTTACGCTATATGCGTGCGCACATCGCGCCCATAAAGCGGAAGATATTGATGGCGTCGTGATCGCCACCCCTCCTTTATTTATGTTTATTTTATTTTAATTTTTTGTTAGTCTTGGTGTGAGCTGGGACGCTACAAGGAAGAGGATCCATCAAGTCGTGCTCTGACAGCTAAGCAAATAAGGTTTTTTTTTTCCTCAAGCAAACGGAAAAAAACGGTCACTTTGAAGGTAAGAGAATTCACGAATTTGAGGTAACGGTATGAGGATAGCAGTGCATTTGGAATTTTTGGAATTTGTATGCATTTTGAGTTCTTAATGGACCTTTTTGGAAGAGAGTCAACTCTTGAAAGAATCAAGGATTTCTAGATATTCACGAACTCGAGCTGGATTACTCAACTCTCAAAAGAATCTAGGGATATCCAGACATTCAGAGAGTTTGGGGATATTCCGTCGAGTTCTCCTAGCCCAACACAGAGTCGGTTTAAGTAATTGTACAGAGTAATGAATTCCAAGTGAGATTCATCGAACGTTAGCGGAGTTGCTTCTTGTTCCTTATTTGAAGGATTATAACCGTTAAAGTCTATCTATCCAATCCCAAGCAAATGTCATGAGAATGAAGCCAAACAACCTTCCAAAGTGGTTTCCCATTTCTGAACCAGTTAAACCGAAAATGAATGTGCGAAGAAGCTTCTCGATTGTCACCAAAAGACTATTTAACGCTTCCATCAACTTTTGGGCATTTTTCCCTTCCCTCCTATCCCGTCCCCTTCCACCCTAACCTTGTTAAGATTGATTGGAAATTTTGGCCGATCGGTCGATCCGATTCGGGGCTGGAAGGTTGGATTTTTCCCAGCAACTGTCGCGTGCTGTTGGGAAACCGATCTTCCCACCCACCTCCCCCCCCCCCCCCCCCCCGAAACAACCAGACGAATGTTCGCGCAATGTTCGCCAAAAAGTGGAAAGCAATTAAAATGCTTCCAGCGTTGATTAAAATTTCCCCCTGAAACCCACCCTCGTTGGTGAGGGAAATAGCAAAACAACAAAAATCAACCATCAATGGGGGAATAGGTAAGGCCCAACAAACAACACATTGGACGAATAAAAAAAAAAGTTCATCAAAATGTCATCTTTTACGCGCTTTATTCTCTCTCTCTCTCTCACTCGCTCTAACTGTTTTGCTTCACCACTATTCGGCCAATTCGGTCAACTTCGCTGCAACGATTTTTCGGGCGAAAGGGAAGCCAACAACCCCATTCCCACAAAGCGGTAGTGATGACACAGGCGGGCAAAAAGGGCCCCGGTGCACGGTTGGCTTCAAAGAGAAAGGGAGGTGCATGGAATGAACGCTGTATTAACCACTTGAACGATGACTTTGGACATTTCTGTTGTTGCCCGCCGCCCAACGCAGGCCCACGCATATGTGTGTGCGTGTTTGAATCGGGAATCCAATCTTCGAAAAAAATGTTGTGGGATCGAATTTTAATCGATTGAAGTCGAATGGGACCGCATTACGAGCTTCATGTTGTTGTTTTTTTCTCATTTCATTTACCCCCTTGTTTGGGGAGGGATTTTTCTTTTGTCGACTACATCCAAATTAGGCCTCCACTTGCATTAAAATTGCTTACCCTAGCCTTCCACGTTCCTCTGCACTTGCAGACTTTTTATTTTGTCACCATCACATTATACAGTCCATACCATAATTATACAACCATCACAGTTTTTTTCGGAAATAATTATTTTTTTTTCAATAGCTACCTTAGAATGGTGTTCTATAAATTTAAAAAAAAATGTTAGATATTTTTTTTATCTTAACAATCATTTAAAAAAAATATTCATAATATTCAATTTAACAAAAATTTGCTTATTGATTGTTAATAAGAGAATAAGAGATATTTTTTATCCCAAGATCTCATGGTGAAATTCATGGTCCGGACTGTACTAAACGAATGAATTCAAATAAGGTTAGTTGTACGAACGACCATTTTTTATTATTTTTGCTTCTCATGCTGATTTGTTTCATCTCGAAATAAAATAAAAAAACACAAACGGTTGACATTTTTCTCTAGTGATTGACCGACGAGAGTCACCCAAAAAAAAACAGAGCACCCCTAAACCAAAAAAAAAGAGTTGAAGAGCAGGTGAATCTTTTGTGGTTGTTGCTTCGTTTAATTATCAATTTACCCAACATGCTACACACAAACAGGAGAAAAAGAGCGAAAAATAATCATCAGCTTTTGTGGTACAAATTTCCCGCACGGTTCGATGAGAACTCTCTAGGCCGTCCACCACGAAAAAAAACATTCGCTTTTCCCAAGCGCTGGCAAAAAAAAATATGGAAAAACAAATTGACTGCTCCCGTCCCCGTGTTTTCCCCGGGGTAAAAAAAAACTCCCCCTGTCACCCAAACCCCACCTCTTCTCTCCTGCTATCCCTTCCCTTTCAACAGCTTGGTTTGATGGGCAATTTTTTTTCGCCTTCCCCTAATCGCATCTGGTTCATCTCGTTCGCACCGATCGCGACATCTCGATGCCACCACCTTCTATTTTCCCACCCAACCCTCCTTCTACCGTCCATCTTCCGCACGCCGGAGCCTTAACGTTTATTTGCGGATTATTAATTTGTTCGAAGCCTAAAGTTTTCACTCGATTATTTTTCGTGTTTTGTTGCTTTTTAATTGATTCTTTTTTGGTTTTTTTGCTGTTGGTGACAATTTCGTTATGCTTGTTTTGCTTACCACTGGCAGGTATTTTACAGTTGTTGTTGAGATTTTGAACAGGGGGGGTATAGGAGAAAGAGAAGCAAGTCAATTTCCAACAAGGACACATAAATTCCTTTCAGCAGTACAAGCAGAAAATGAGCCAACAGGATCATAAAAGTCGAGCTGGCGCAAGCGATCGTAAAAAGCATCAAAAGGGTAATAAAAAAAAGGGGGAAGCGAAAAAAATATACAACAGCATCCTCGACAACGTTGGGAAGAAAGCGAAGAAGCCAATCTCTTCCTTTTTCTCACTCACTCTCTTTTTCTCTCTCGTCTTGAACTTCACTCTATAAAATAAACATTAAAAATCTGTTTCCATTTTGAGGATCAACCCCCAAGGGGAGCTCGGAGTACAAAGATGGATTTGCCGGTAAGGGGACGTGTGGAGGGTGTGGACGGAGTAAGAAACAACAGCAACAACAACAACATGAACAAAAAAGTATCATAATTGCAGACGGGGAAAGAACGGAAAAAAATGAAAAAAAAAGGAACGAGAACAACCATAGAAGGGAGGCATTAGTCTTTTCTCCACTCGCCATTTAGGAGGATCGCCGAAAGGTTGGTAAGGGCAGGTTGGTGAGGCCTGAACCGATGAAGCGCTTGCGATACAAGGCTGGGAAGGCACAAGAACAAAGAACACATCGTCTCCATCCGAAACAGATGGAATGGATGAAAATGCGTTTTTGGGTAAGGGTGGGTACGGAGGAAGAGTGGGCAAACAGGGGAGCGAAAGAAATAAGAAAATTTAAAGCCAGCTCGAACTGGATACCGAGAGATGCCAGCATCTCAAAAGCCTCCGGGAGCAAACGAGCATACGAGCATACCATTAGAGCGAGACAGATCGAACGATCGGGGTGTGCGTCTGTGTGCAATAAGACGAATAAATACGAATCCAAAACGAGTCCGAAAAAAATCGTAGCTAAAGCGAAAGGGAAAAAAAACACTTCAACAACAACATCAACAACAACAGAAAGAGAGCGACAGACAAATACATTGTGGTGTGCCAGCAAAAAAAAAGGAACGAAAAAGAAATGTAAAGTTGTGAAATGAACCCGAATCCACCCCGACGCCTACAATGGGTGGAAAATGTGCGGTTGTTGGGGCGGGTGATTGCGGAAAGGAAGGGTTATTCCTCTGAGCGGATAATATAAGAAGAGGAAAGACAACGAAAAGAGAGAGAGAGAGAGAGAAATAAAATCGAGAAGGAAGTCGCTGCGTCACCGTGTAATGATGACCTGGGCCGCTCTGCATGATCAGTTCCAGCATCACTTCGATCAACAGTTGTTTGTGTGTGTTAGCGTGTGTGTGTTTTTTTATATAAAATATTTTATTACTTCTCATAATAATCCGCATCTTATTTGCAGGTGAGCGAACAAGCAAAGTTCTATGTTTTTTCTCATTCTTATGATTTTTTTACGATATGAACCAGAAGAGCGTTGACCAGACAGAAACATAAGAAGGCGAGAGGATAGAAAAATTGAAGAAAGGAAGATTAAAAGAAAATGAAAAATAAATATATAGAAAAATTAGAAGCAGCACTAGGAAGAACGAACGGATTCTAGATTTGATGAACCGAAAACAAGAAGGTAACGAAATGGGAAATGAAAAGCAAACCAAAAGACGAAGAAACGAACACTTTACACACACGTTTTTTTAATTGAAAATATTTGATATGTTGCATAGAAATAGGAAATGCAAAAATGGGATGGATAAAAACATATTCGATCATCCCCAAAAGAAAATACATGGTAGAAAATGTACAACCCTAAATTATTATTTTTTTATTATTTTTTATACAGTTTCACAACAAACTATGGCACAAAATGAACAGAAATGTGATTGATATTGAAAAAAATATATCATCCCCCGTAGAAAATGCTAGTAGTGGAAAATTTTCCACCTTCAATTTTTGTTGGCAATTTTCACTTTATGTTTTCATTTTTTAACAAAACTAGAATTGATTTGAAAAAAATACTAAAAACAAAAGCTGTTAAAAAAAAATCGTTCATTTTTTTTTTCAATCATCCACCGAAGAAAATGTGATGTATAATAGATTTTACCTTAATGTTTTTTTTACTGTTTTATGCAAAAAATGATCAATTTTTTATTATAAATGGCGGTCGCATTCCTTCATTTGGATGTGCACAACATTGTATGCAAAGCATCATCCCCTTCACCGGGAGGAGTAGCGGGACTGTACAGCTTTATAGGCACGTACACTCATCAATGTGATGTCTCATGTTCCAAAAAATATGATCGAGACGAAGCGAGCAATAGACAGAGCGGGATAGCTACAAAGGATCCATAACGCAACAACGGTGACCATGAACTCGGTCCACACGATTGTCATCCGCGATCCGTCATCCGAGTGTGTGCTTGTGTATGAAATATGCGATCATCATCATCGTCATCAGCAGGTCCATGGGATATGTGAGCGGAATACATTTTGCTCGCAATTATTAGTACCGGTGCGCCATTTTGGGAGGAAAATAAAAAAAAGAGGCACACGCACACACATCTTGCCAGATTATTCTTGCTACATCGCTAACATACAACACGCCAGGTGTAAAAAAAGGAAAACTGGAAAACTATTAGCATATATTTTCACCCCCTACATTGTAAAGAAAATTTAGAAAAGAAAAAAACGTAACAAAAAGAATATTGGAGAAAAGCGTGAAAATGTGGATCGCAAAGAATGAACAGACAAGTTAACAAAAAAGAAAAATAGAAAAACGGAAGATTGAAAAAAAAAACATTAAAATAATTACGCACACCCATTTATGGAATAAAAATAGTATGAACACGGTCGAAATAGAAGTAAAAGAATGAAGCAAAGAAGGAAAAAAACATCACAAACGCACACACATACATAAAAATATATACATGTCGAGTGAAGAAACGATATCGAATTGAAACCCGACACGAAGTAGAAGCAAAATCACAAAATGGTTAACGAACGAAGGATAAGCGAACGAAACACGAACAGATAGAAATAGAAGAAGGTAACGAGCGGGAGCGCAGCGCATAAAATCGTAGACACAAGAATTCCACCCTAAGCATCTATGTGGTGGTTTAGTATATATGTGTGCGCACGTGTTTTTTTTTTCTTTTACTGCTGAACGAAAATCTTGGTTCAGCTAGCATTTTATTCCAACTTATTTTCTACTTTGCTTTTCATCTCCGCTTTTCTCATCCCTGCGCTCTCTTTCGTTTTTCGGTTCTTGCCTTTTCACACTGTCCTCAATTATGGTGCGATCGGTATTGCGAATAAGCCTGTATGTATGTGTGTATTAGGAGGAACGTAGGCAGTTGGATGGGAGGAATTTTCTGACTAATGCTCCAAATGGGGTAGAGAAATCTTCCGTTTTCTTTTGCGATCTCGCGACCAACAATCCCATTATCATCGGACGGTGGTCCAAAGCCCTTTTGGGTTTGATCGACCGAAAAGAAAAGGGTTTTTTTGCGTCCCCGACGGCGACGTGTGTAGAAGGGATTTTTCCCCTTGGTAGTGTGCATCCTCTCCGGGATATTTTATCTCTTTTATTTGCTCTCTCTCTCCTTCCCTTTTCTCGAAAAATCGATAACGTTGTTTTTTATAATTATTTCCGTTCAGTATAACAAATATAGAATTTTAAAAATTAAAACAGAAACCATTGCAAAGTTAATGATGAAAATATAAAATTTAACAAAAAAAGAGTAATTCAAAATAATAGTTTTAAAATGTTACGAAATTTCTCTCAATTGGTTTCTATGTTTCACTTAATTTTATAATACCATTTTTTTGTTTTACATTTTTATGTATTTTTTAGATTCGATTTTTAATTTCATTTTATTTGTTAAGAAACAACATGCATGTAAAAATATGTCCAAAAGGATAGCGAAAACAAAAGACAAAAGTCTCTCTTTCACACTCTCTCATTCGTTTCATAATGGAATGAAGAAGAACAACAAATACAGTAAAACTAAAGCAAACCGATTGCATGCAAAGGTAACGAGACTCTTTTGCGAATCCGTCACACCCGAAAAAGATTAAATGTTGGGTGACCCGGATCAGATTTCTGGCAAACAGGAAAACTCGTCCGGTTGCAAAGCACAACAACCAACACCGGCTCTTAAAACCCAAAAAGCAAAAACAAAACAAAAACTGCTAGGTGCTGTTTCGAAGATCGTCCTTTATGTTGCTTTTGGGAGTGAAAAAGATAGGTAGCGGTGGGTTTTTATATTTTGTTAGTGAAATTTGCACCAATTTTGAGTATTAGCAACCTTTCCTTACGAGAAATAAGCGATATTTTAGATCGAAATCACATTTCAAAACGAAAGACTTGACGTTACCAAAAAACAAGCGACGAACCCCGGATTTTGGAAGATACGGTTAGAAATGGGCATAGGAACGTGCTTAAATAAAACATATTAAAATATACCATGTACAACAAGACATTCTACTTCTCCCCGCGTTTAACTCTACCTTCACCTCCATCCTAAAAAAAAAAAAACAAGGGGAAAGAGATGCGCTCTGCATTTAAGCCAAAACTATAACATTCAAACGACAGACAACGCACAACCTTTCCTTTTTCAGTAAAAACCATGCGTGGGCAGTACAGCCGAACACACAAAACTCGCAAACGAACCCATCCCGAAAGGCCAAACAGGGCCTCCGGGTGGCTCGTTCGCCCCGTGTTTTGCCTGTTTATTGTGTTATTTCACCTTCCTTGCGGCTTCTTTTTCGGCAGAGCGGAAACAATATTCATCATACAAGCGTCGGTGATCGCGCTTGTTCGGAAATGGTTGCGCGATCACGTCGCGCCGGGGAGACTGCTTTATTGCAGATTTATGCTAATGTATGCATTCGGGCGGCTCAAATTTCGAAACCGAACTGTCCGTAGAACCGGCCCGGGAAAGATCGGCAAAATGCAATTTTTCGGGACTCACTGGGCCGGGAGAGCGAGTGAAAAAAAAGCACAAAACAAACAAGGAAAACGCACCGAAAAGGAGGCAAAGGATCGTGCGGGTCTTAAGAGGGTGGGCGGGAACCACCAAAACAAAAAAAAGCATATAAAGCATAATCCAGATCATCTCCAGCACGAAAAAGATATTTGCGGGAACGTTTTTCTCTCCTTCTCTCTTCTTCCACTACCTTCTCATTCGTTTCTAAAGGAAGTTTTCATAATGGTACTCTCGAAGGTGAGCAAAATCTTTACTAGCCGCCATCTTTCGGGGTGGTTCGTTCACTCTCCAGACTCTGGGCTTGTAGCTGAATTTTACACTACTTTCATATCAATCGAAAAGCAGCACAACATTAGCCCAATGCACGCCATTTCTATTTTGAAACACACACACACACACACACACACACGCATACACTTGAATAGACACCAGAGTTAGACTAGAGGAAGAACTAACCGATCGGGGCAGTTCGATGAAGAGAAAATGTAACAGAAGGAAACCAACAACAACAACAAAAAGAGGAAAATATATATATATTCAACCATCACACCCCTGTGGCGGTTCAGGGCAGGCGCGACACAAGCGGTCTCCTCTACAACCGAAAGGGCGACCTACATATTTTACTTTATTTCTCATTTGACTTTTACCGAGCCATGGGGCAGCAAAAACCCGCCAAACAAGAGGAGTTCGTGACGCGCGCGCGCGCGCGCGCTCGAGCTCTCGGTAGAATAAGGTGACCGTAACCAGGAGTCATGGGAGATATAAGAGGGGAAGAAGAGTAGAGAAGGAGTAGGAAGAGAGACGAAGCTAGTGCTGGGAAACTGCGCTCCATCTGCATATCGAGGTCCACAGCATACACACAACGCTACGAATAGACAACACCAATGAGGGGGGTTCGTTTCCACGCAGGCATTTAAGTCTATTGATTTTTGTTCACCGCGATCGGACGGTTTTTAGCAGAAAAAGATAATTTTGTGTGTGTTGTTAATCAAGAAAAGTATGCGGAATGTTTTATTTATTTCATTAATCTGATCACTCTAAAGTATTATTTTTTATTACTTTTTTTAATAAAAACAATATTTTTAATTTCTAAAATTCTGTATTGATTATGTTTTCTTATTGAAATGGCGAGTACATGAGTGGGTTTTTGGTATCACACACAAACAGATATCCCAAGCAAGGTTTGTAAGCAAAATGGCCCTTCCCTTTCGTCGTCTAGACCTAGGACGCCCGAAACACAACAAAATCCGGAGGCACTGTGGAGATTGTGGTTTTGCCCCCTTTGGCTAATGCTCCGAACAGTTCATCGGGGCAGTGGTTGGGGATGCAACATGTACTCGAGCATGAAGAAGAAGCAATCCCCCCCCCAATACATGCCCAATGAAGAGGAAGAAGCAAAAAAAAACCACCTCACACCGTATAGTATGCGAGTTTTGTCGTCGATCGGTCGTCATCTATAAGGCGTTGTGATTGTGTTGGAGCGGCAAACTGTTGACGTAGGGTAGGGCAACCCAACCAGGTATGCTTGTGGGTCTGCTTGTGCCGCAGAGTTCAGGACACCGCAAACGGAAAAGGCAAAGATAAACGTGTGTGCGTGTGAGAGAGAAAGAGAAGGAGAAGATGTGACACGAGGGAGGTGGAGAACAGTGCAAGGGTGGAGGAATAGTGGACAACTAAGAGAGAACCTGTTTTCGATACATCTCCCTTCCGCCATCTTTACACCCTCCCGGGAAGGGGTTGTTTGCCCACCAAGCGCTGGCGGAGGAGATGTCGTACCGGCCGCGGTGTACGAGATGAAGCCGAGCAGCAAGACGAGATGAAGGCGAGCGACAAAAAAAAGGGTTTAAGCAAAATAACCACCTCCGAAAGCTTGCGGAGTGTTGGGTACGAAGATGGTGAGACGGCAAACGTGAAAAGGTCTGGTGAGGATAGTGTACAGGGGAGTACAGCGAACTCCGCTACATCCCAACACATTCCGTCGCTTGGATTTAATCAGGGCGTCGGCCTGCACTTCTACTCCCGGTGATTAAAAACAAAACAAAACAAAATGTTGAAGAATTACCGGGAGCAGAGTGAGAGATCCAACCAAGCTATTATCAGCTTCTTTCACAAAATATCCTTTCAGGAAGATGGCTTTTTAAAACCACCACCCTGTGGACGTCCATAAATACCCAAGAAGAGGTGAATATAGACTATCGTAAAACAAACAAAGTCCATCTCTATATCCCATTGCATTATAACAGACCGTTTATCGGTGTGCAAAGCTACAAAATGAAGTCATAAAAAGGCATGTGCGCATTTGATTTTATTCGTCACAAAAAGGGGGAGGGGGGAGGGGCGGGGAGGCAAAGACTCATGGGGGAAGGTGAAACAGAGTCATTCTATGGCTGTGCAACTTTTACAATCCGAATGCAAAAACTTAATAATTTTACAGCCCACCCATCAAAACGGGTGCGATATCGATATATGGTTGTCCATTCGCTTGGGTTGAAGGTTCAACATGCTGCTGGTGTTGGGCTTCCCGACCCTTTTCTTCACTGCTTTATGGGTGCGGAAAGATGCACAAACAATAAATGCACGATAAACCATAAATATGTTCAACGCTTCGAACCACACCGTCGGCCGGAAAGCCGACAAATCGTTTCCATAAGTTGGTGCCGTGACCGGGATACAAAGTTTGCAAAGTGAGCGACGGATGGGCCGGCCGTTGGTTGAAATCCTTTTTTTTCCCATGAATGAATGAGCATCCCGTTTTATTGTGTAGGGGGGAAGCACATCGCTAGAGTAGCAGGGAGGAGATTGCAGAAATAAAATGTTTTACGCGGAAACCGAACGCGGTGTTAATTTTATAATGCAACCCGCACTGGTGTCCCCATAAATCGTCCGTGGCGGTGGTGTTGCACATTGATTGGTTGTGGGGAGCTTGAGAGGTAACAGCAGTTTTAATGACGAACATAAATCAACAAGCTCGGCGATGGCGGATTGCTCTAATATCCTTGCGGAATGGCGCACGGAGACATATCAATCGCAGAGTGCGAAAAACGTGGTTTCTTTTGATCCTCTGGTTCCTATTTCGTTCCACACACTGCTGTGAGCTTCTGGGTGTGCTTTATGGGTGTGTGACTGGAAGCAAACATCCAGGAGCGAGTCGTAAAATGTTTTGCACTCATTCGATTATGTGTTAAATGCTAAATTTTAATTTATACACCTCAGAAGAAGTTTACCCTCTCTCTCTCTCTCTGTGTCTTTTCGTTATTGATCAATTTATTTCGGTTTGTGTCCACAGAAATGTATGCAAATCCAACCGATTTTTCGGTTCCCAACAGTTCAACTGACGGTTAGACGTTGGCTACTAGACGGACGCGCATATAATCATAAATGTACGGTCCACAAACGGGCGGAAACCGTCCAAACCGGTGTTCTTTTGGAAAGATGCTCCCTCCAAACAAACGAACAAAAAAAAAACTCATCGAAATTGCCAATCAAAAGGGAAACACCACACACACACACACACACCTTCGAACCGTGAGAAACGATACGATCCAGGTGAACCGATGATGAATCCGCTTAAAACATCCACCGCCATTAGTTAAGCCGCTTTTACCGCGTTGGCGAACTGTTGGGGAATTGTGAGATCTATGGGGAACCCGCTTCCTGAGAGGACTTTGGGTAAATCGATCCGGAAGTGCTTTTCTACCAAGAAAATGAAAAATACGCCCAATAAAGTTGTGATTGGAAAAAAAGTGCTAAAATTGTTTTAAATATAACTTTACATATTTTTATAGCAGGAACTGGTTTAATGGCCAACTTGGGACTGTCAAATTTGTCAAATTCATTTCGAATCAATTGCTATAGTAGACAGAATGGAAAACAGTACGTCATAAAAATTATTGCACTTAATATTATTAATAGTTATTTATTTATTTATTTCTCCCATGCAATTTGACATTTCACAGTTGGCAAATATTTCAAAAATTGGGTATGAGACGGGGCCATCACGAACGATAATTATTTGTTCATTCATTCATGCGGTGGGAGCAATTAAAAATGTTCTACTATGAGCCATTTATTGATTTTTACTTAAAAAAAACACATTTTTAAGTTTTTCTGTTATTTCTTATTTGAAGTTGTATGTAAACGTTATACAAAACTCGAAGGACAAACAGCAATAAATAAGAAGGCTTCCCTGATAAAATCAGCCACATGTTGTTTTTCGTCTTATTGTATTGTAACGCACAACGGTCTACCATTCGACCCTTTGTTAAGCGTTTGGCTAGACCGTGCAGTGCGCTTGTGTGCGTGTGTTGGGATGAAGGAAAAATTTGATCCCCGGATGCACCCTTATGAGCTGCGCAGGGACTCAAATATCCTAACCTAATGCGATCCTACAAGGGGATGCGTTTACGCACACAGGAAACATTCCACCACCACTACTATAGTAGCAAGAACAGCAGAGGGTCCTTGTTCCTTGTCGGTAGTGAAGGAAACAGGATTGTACACCTGGGCCCTGGGCGTTGAATGTGACCAGAGCACCAGATGGTACCGGGATGGGACGGATCCTTACGGATCTTGGTTTTTACACAAGGACACCGCACTGGTGGTAGTGATGGCGAAACCTTGGCCGATCATTTCAGTGTCGTTGGGAAATGGAGTTTTCTTGATAGGGTTTTAGGACCAAATCTACTTACCGGATGCGCTACCGAGGAGACTGCACAGCACGAAGGCTAGCAGCAGGACGGTGACGCCCGTTATCCTTCGCGGGCTCCCCATCATTGTGTGGGGGATTCGTTCGGCGACTGATTCCTTTTCGGAATGTGGTGATTGAGAGCCTTTATCTTCCGTTTCGACGCTGGCAACGGACGGTTGACACGTGGAGGTCGTCGCTTCCAAGAGAGTTCCTAGGAAGTCGGGCGGGTGTCGGCTGCTCTGTGTTTTCTCCCTCTCCCCTCCTTTTGAAGATTGTGGGGCGGGAGGAGGGGGGTTCGATGATTAAGAATCGGACGCGCACACACACACACTTCACACACTGGGTGGGAGGAGGATGGCGGGTTATCAGCTGCCCACGCTTCCTCTCCCCGTGGAGAGTCCTTTTTGTTCCCGCTGACACCAGGGAGGCTCTCACCCTGCCGCTGTTCACTTTGTTTCTTTTTTTTCCTTTTTTTTCGGTTTTTCCCAACCCCACCACACTACGCTTCCTCCCGTTTCTTTTTTCTTTTCACCGTTTGCAACGGCTAGCGACGCCTCAATGGTTGAATCCGGTGATCGTTTCTGCGTCGGCTAAACATTGCGCCGGGCCCAAACGCGTTGGGCACACGTACCGGAACGCACAAACACACGCACCCATAGGTGCATCCGGAGGGGGGGGGGGGGAATGGGGGTTGATACGAAACCGGAAACACGCACACTTGGAAGGGAATTTATTACTTTTTTTTTACTTCCTTTTTTTCCTAACCACCATACAAATAGCAAACTAAATTGTGTGTATTATCTTTCTCCGCTCGCTCTATGTTTTCCTGTTAAATTAAAATTAGAATTAAATTTAAAAAAAATTATCGCACACAAACACACGGCCAAACTTCCTCCTGTCAGGATATTTTTTTATCGATCAAATTTTCGAAACACAGAAGAAAACACGTCACACTGTCAGTAGCGCCACCTGGTGGTAGGCACATACTGGGCTTATCCTTAACGTAAAGCACCAATTGTGTTTGTGGACATGCTTAAGCTTCTTTCTCTTGTTCCCTTTTTTGCCAACAACAACAAAAAACCCATTTAAACACGCACGCACGAAAAGGATATATAAACGCAAACACTTTATCTTTTTTTTCTCATTTACTCTCTCTCCCTCTCTCTTACTCGGAACGTTATCACAATGGGCTTTTAACCTCGATCACGATCAGCTCTGATTTTCCATTTCCCGAAAGACACCAAACCAGCACTTTGCAAAAATAAAGCTTGAAAAACGATCATGGACATTCACAGCTACATCTGCTCGTGGGGAAGGTTGTTTCTTTTTTTTAGCTATTAATTTTTTAATCATTTTCACACACGCACACGCACAGGTAGCGAAGAACAAGGAACACGAAAATTTGCTCTGCTCTTATAGAAACCGATTTTTTTCCATACTAACACACAAAAACGCACTTTTCCTGTTTTCAGCTGCAGGTAGCTTCGTTCGGTTGACTGTCGATTTAAGGATTTCTCTGTTCGGGTTGATTGTGGTTATTTGGTGCCGCTTCATAAGTGTGTGTGTATTTGTGTCAATTTGCTTCTTCTTCTTTTTCTTGTTGTGCGTTTACACTGCGGCTAACAATATACTGGTGCACACTTGCCAGGGCGATTTACCAAACGGGAATGCTGATTGATCGAAGGTCGAGTTTTTCTTTCCGGTGCTGGCTGTTTTTACTAACACACGATCATGATCATCACCAACACCGACGGGTTTGCTTGACGGATCTAGGACCCAGATCGCTGGTGTCACCCACACACACACACACACACAGATACACACGTGCAGGATTATAAAAACACCTGGTCAGGTGATATATCCTTTCATTATCCTGCCCACACAGTCTTCACACAGCCGCTGAAGAAAAGCATTGCTCACAGTTCAATCCACTCCAAGAAAAGGGACACAAAACGATCCGTCGCAAAGGAGAGGAAAAGGTGGGTATGCTATTGCATACACCAATAATAACAACAATAAGAAGGCACACAGCACAATGAACGAACAACGAAAGCACACACTCACACACACTATCTGCTTCCCCCACAGCACACTGCTGTAAACCGTGCTGCTACTGTGTGTGCACTCTCGACACGGACGACGTTCACGCACGTCCGCACGCCTCAAAGGTTCAAATCAAACTGCTCGAGTACTCGAAATTTACCCGCAGTGTTTCGCGTTACGCCGCTCTGACCACCACATAATCCCACTGTTCACGATAAACACTCGCGCAATTACAAACCGTTCACGCACACAACCACACCACTGCTGCGCAACGGGATGGGCGAGCGCGCGTGCGAAAGAGATGGCGAAGGAGAAGCCGCTTACGCACGGTGACGTGTGCGTGAGTGCAGGCGCGCACAGGCTCAAGATGGCGACGTTGCCAGCAGGATCGATTCCGTATCTTTGATTGATTTTTTTCACCCGAATAAAATTCATTTAACTAATTACAAATTTATATTTCATCAAATTTTCTATAATTGTGTTTTCGATTGGTGATGAGAACCGTACATTGTTTGCTGTTACTTTCTAGCAGGATATAAGCCACATACATCGTGCGTGTAACAAAGAGCGCGCTACGCGTTACGTGTGAGCGAGAAAGCGAAAGCAAGCAATAAATCATCCGCGACATGTAGAATACACACACACACACACATATACGTTCAGCTAATCAGAATGAACGCGAGCAGTTTCGAGCGCTTGCAAGTTTCACAATTTTCTGAAAACTTTACCAAACTCAAATACAACAACCCCTCGCAGCACAAACACTTCTAAAAGTAATGTGCCATCTCGCTCGGGTGCCGGGGATTTTCGCTCTTTCTCTCTCTTTGTATCTTGCCCAAAACTGCACGAAATAAGCCAGCGAGCCTGCCTTTAGGGGTCGATGGCAGTAACCGGTTTTTTTTTGTTTCTCTCTCCCCGTGTTGTTACGTTCTGCGGAAATAATCGGAGTGTGGTGGTTGTCTTTCTCTGATTCGTACTTTCCTTCTTGCTTGCGCTGCTTCTGCCTTTGCCTTCTCGTCGTACCCATTGTCTGCGGAGTCTTAAAAAAAGGCTCTTTTTTTCGAGTGTCGAACGCACGATCAAGATGAAACGTGTGCTCGATCATTCTCGCTCTGTCTCTCTCTTTCGTACCGTGCGGCTTGTCGTAGCCGCGGCATCAAGCCCGCGTGCCGGGTCCGTGTGCTCTTTCGGGGTTTATTTCCATTCTTTTTCGCCCGTTTTTTTTTTTGGTTGTGTTTCTGGTCGCGTTGTCCGTTTTCGGACGGTTTATGTGGTGCGTGTCGTCCAATGTGCAACGGTGGAGGGCTTACACACTGTCCCGCACCCTGCAATGCGGTTCCACCCGTTTGCTAACGATTGGAATGAAATGGCGCGGGCTGGAGCAACAAACGAAGCGTCTGTACCGCACGTTAGTGTTCCTTTTTTTTTAGCTGATGATCCCGAAATTGGTGCAGACAACAGAGGATGACAGCCTCCGACTGTGGCCATTTCGAGGCCGGATCTCTGAAGATGCGTCAGAGGATTTGCAACATTGCAGGAGCTGTCAACGGATGCTCCCGCCTTAAAACGGCATACGCAGCAGCGATGCAACTGCCTCAATCAGCAAACAAACAAACAGAGAACACCTTTCAAACCACCAATCGTTGCTGTTGACAACTCTGCAAATTCACAAAACGCTCAAACGTTCGCTTTTTTTTTTGTTATTTGTAGGCCCGGAAGGAAACAAGCAACCCGGTTCGGGGTATCATATGGAGCATTCCGTTTCTGTCAATCCACGCTGGGGATTCGGTTTGATGGTGGCAGCAGAGAAAATCTCCCACCGCTGGCCCAGTAAACAGCACGAAACCGAATTGGTCAGCAAATATGCGCAAAACTGCACACGACGGATGCTTGCCGCTTGTTTACACAGCCGCACGCTGACGATTTTTGTGCATTCCCCGTGTGCCATTTCTTTGGCCTGGGACAACACTTGATTCTTCGAAGCGGTGGTGTTAGGAATTGAGATACAGAACGAAAAAACGCAACCACCCACCGAAATGGGAAGAAAACCGACCACCGGGCGAGGAAAGGAATCTTCTAACGCTTTTGCATTGTTTTGACTGAGCCGTAAACCAAACAAATGTTCACGGCCGCAGAATGTTCGTTATATTCTAGGCAGTATAGCAGTGCGTTGTTTATGCTACACAAATGCTTGCTCAGCAAAATCTGAAATCCCTTGCGGAGCTAAAGCAATGCTGGAATGCTGCAAAGAAGCAGTGAAACATACAACAAAGGACTTTCCAACCGAACAAGAGCATGCTACAATGTTCGAAGGACTGGAGCAGGGAACGCATACCGAACGAAACAAGCAAAAGCACAACGACATCATGCTGTATGTGCAGTACGCGTGTCCGTCCTTACACTGGTCCGAACCACAGCAGCATAAACCGTTCTAGCAGGCTGCTCTAGCCACGCACAGACACAAAAACCACCACTCCACATCGGCAGAGAACAGGTTTTCCAAGCGGGTCAAAACATCGTAGCATATTATTATGTGCCTGTTGAAAGGGAGAGAAGGGGAACAAAGTTAAATGGCCCAACGGATATCGTAAAATGAACCCGTGCAACGGAATGAACACACAACCCGCTTCAACATAGCATGTACAGGAGGTGGGGGAAAGCATAAAAAACGACGAAATGAACCACCGAGTAACGTAGGAATCGAGCAGAGTACGTGTGCGTTGTTTGAATTGACCGTTGAGAGGCAGTACTGGATTCTTGTCAAACATTCCTATCCGTTAGATCTTGCTCAAAATGGTATTGAATCTTTACAAAATATTCTTGACCAATATATCTGTCATGTCAGTAAGATGACACCTTGTACCTTGTCAACTTGATCTCAGACTAAACTCCTCTAATCGCTCAAGGTCGAGTGTCTTTGTTTATCAACCCATGACTAACGTCATCACTCCATCTTAGTTTGGGCCTGCTACGCCTCCTCTGACAAGTCTAATTACTTATATTGTTTAGTTCATCGTACAACTCATAGAGCTCTTCAATAAAGCTCACTATAGCTTCTCCATTGTCTTTGAACACATGCGAGGTTAAACATTCTACTAGCGAACTCGAATAAGAGGAAGAGTGGTCAGCTTTGCGCAGATAGTGTATTTCTCAGAGGCGTTTGTGAATCCTAGAATTTTATTCTATCTATCTAATTCTATTCTATCTAATCCCACCTTCGACCGTTCGAGCGACAGATGTTTTGAATGGTTATGTCACGCTACGGTAGAAAGCATCGCGAGAATAGAACACTACTCCATATCGAAGTTGCCACCGGCAACGGGAAACAAACTTCCCGGAACCCCCTGTACATTGTTGGATCGATACAGTGGCGGGCTGGGTTGCAAGTTGCCTCAGTCGTACGGTGAGTGTAAAACGACGCGCGGTTCAACATGTCGACACCGAAACCGATCCTGAACGCGGAAAATCTCGCCCTTACGAACAAACGCATCGGCGAGCTGAAGAAGAAGGTGATGTTGGCCGAGGGCCAAAAGAAGGCGTACACGGAAGAATGGAACGATAAAAAGAAGGCCCAGAACGATCGGATGACCGAACTGCGGAAAGAGGTCCGCGACCTGACGAACAAGCTGTCCTACCTGCACAATCCGACCAGTGCCAAGGCGCAGAAGAATGTGCAGGAGATCAAGCGTCGCGTACCGTTGCCACCCGGTGCAAAATCGGTCGCAGACGCACTCGGTATCGTGGACCTGAAGGTGATTGATCTGCACAAACAGACGGACGTCACCGAGGACCGAATGAGGAAGCGTGAACGACACTTCAAGCAGCTGGTCGAACAGTATCAGGCGCTGGTTGGCTATCGGGACGCCAAGTGTGACGGTTCCAACCCGCCAGAAACGATCGAAGAGGACGCAAACAGGAAGTTGATTACGCGGCTGGAAAATGAAATCCACCGAACGACGGTACAGTGGATGGAGGCGGAACACATCCGGAAGAAGTACCGCGGCATCAAGTCGTCGCTGATGCGTGATGCGGAAAAGTTTGAAAGTTCGCTGTTGGAGCTGGAACAGGCGATCACGGAGCAGCAGGCCGAAATCAACAAGTTGGAGGAGGTACACAAGGAGGCGGTCCAGATGCGGGACAGCACGAAGACGATACTGCAGCGCCAGGAGCAGACCACGCACTACTCGAACAAGGCACGGGAAAAGCAGGCGCAAGACTTCCGGCGTCAGGTGGAGGAGCGTAAGCTCGAGCTGGAGCGTTTGGAGCGGAAGATTTTCTCGTCCGGGAAGACGCTCATCCACCAGGAAAGCATACTCTCCGGGTCGGGTGAACACGGTCGTGGTGGGGAAGGTGGTGACGATGGGAGCAGTCTGCACGATAAAGACGGTGCGTCTGAGATGGAGCAGAAGTTCAAGAAGCTTATGCAGGCGACGGGTGTTAGTGCGGCGAGTGAGGTGGTCGATCGATTCCTGGCCCAACGGGAAGCATCTGCCCGGCTCACCTACCTACGCACGGTGACGGAGAACGAGAAGAAGCAGTTGGAGGCGCAACGTGAACTGATGAAGGCACAGCTGGACGCGTTCAAGTTCGCCGACGTCAAGGATAGTGATGTGTACGTGTGCATAGTTATGTTAGGTTGCTGAAGTTATTAAAACAAAACATACTTTATGTCTTCCACAGCAACCAAGAGGAGCTGGAGAAGATTAAAAACTCCATCGAGGAGCAGAAGCAGCGGCGTGAAGAGTGCGACAAGGCGATCGAGTACACCCGAAACGTGTTCGACACGATCAAGGATGCGCTCATAGAACTACTCCTGAAGTTGCGCGAAATTGAGGAAAGTCTCGATACAGCCTCACCGTACGGTCGTCGTACTCCGCTGAAGCCGGCCGAGCTGAAGGACATCACGTCCGGTAAGCTGGCAGTGGAGGAGCTCGGCAATCTGCTGGAGGAACGCATCAAGCTGGGACTCATCGCCAGCGGTCAGATGGCGGCCGACGTCGACAGTGGACTGTCGGAGGACGAAGGTGAATCGGGTCAGCCAGCAATAGTAGCGAGCGGCACGTCACCAGCCACTCCACCAACACCATCGGTGCAGCAGTTGTCACCGAGTCCCGGTGGTCCGGCTTCTGCCGGTGGTAGCAGCGTCCTGTCCACCTCCTCACCGGCTGAAGATCGCGAAAAGCCACCAGCCTATCCACCCGTCTACATGAACCTGATCGCGGGTCGAACTACCACACAAATCTCATCGACTTCGCCTGGCCAGGGCACGACCGTCGTACTGTCGGACGACGAGGGTGACGTCCCTTCGCGCAGCTACCTGAAACGGCAGGCCAACATGATCATCGAGGCAAAGTCACGGCGTAAAGGCTTCCGAATGCCGGTACCGAAAAGACGTTAAAAAGAGATATATCGTCTCGTGTGGAGGTTGATTTCCTGAAGCCCTTTTTGAGGCCCCAGATCTATCCCAGAAGCTACGTCCCAAAATGAAGCATATGTAGAATTTAGGAAACCTTGTGAAAGATGACTCCTGACATACACATTAACCTTAACAGCGAAACCTACCATGGCTGAGCACCAACATCATCCAGTCTTCTCAATCTACTATACCGCTGCTTCAGGTCTTCAAGGACCCGCGTGTATAACCTGTAATGTAACCTTTTTCTCAAAAACCTTACATACCAGTAAATAATAATATAAAAGAACAAACACAATAATTGATTAATTTTTGCTGAAGTATTTCATTTTTGCAAACATATATTTTCGTTTTTCTCTTTTTTGCCTATCTCCTGTACACTTCCGATGTACGATTTTAATTTACATTTACGATTCGCTAGTAGGTTCGAGTCGTCTTCGATGCGAACGATGCTTCGGGGGTTTTTTTTTGTTTCGTATTTACAACATTGTACAGGAGGTTGTTGGGGAATTTGTGCGTATATCTTGGTAGGGAAAAAGGAAGGGAAAGGAGAAGTGGGGTTCGTCGACAACCCCCGTTGGTTATTATGTACACTTAACAGCTAATTGACAGTCCATCTTGAAATTGCATATAAAGCAAGCTGATTCGTTTTCTAGGTTTAAAAAAAACAAACAAACTAAACTCGTTGACTAATCCCTGTGTGAGTTTGATAGGCTCTTGATACGATCCCAGAATCTGCGCGTTACTACCAAGCGTTACCTCCAATTTGCTTTCTTCCACCCTTATCTCTTTGTCTGAACCTCTCTTCTCCCATGTATCACAACATCTCATTGCCTTTGTTTATTAATCTACAGTATTTACCTAAAAAGTGTTTCCTGGCAAGAGTGTGTATGAAGCTTAGTGCGAGAAAGAGAGAAGATCGTTGAAGTTAAAAAACCTGAGCAACACGCGCAGTAATGGGGGTTCGTTCGCGAGCTAGCGTAAATGTCGAGCGCCTGCTTCATCTTCTGCGCGTTATATGCAGTGTTTTTGGCTTCTTGCCGGATTTCGGCCAAACTTCCGGGGGTCAGTTCGTGGTCGTATCACGATATCACATCTCATTGGCAGTGTGTGTGTGTGTGTTGGGGGGAGGGGGGGGGAATGATCGGAAAGAGGGATGGAAGATGAGACTTTTCCGCGCGTATGTCACACAGGTAGAGTACGCAAAGACCTCACTCACAACATTCAGTTCCTTGTCCTTTTGCAAGTTTATCTCCGTTTTCATTTAAATTCATTTCTAACACTGCTCCGTTGCAGGTAAGTTTTGGTGAATGGTTTTGTTTCAGTGTTGAACCCCGCCGTAAGTACAGTTATACAGGGGGTGGAGAGTGAATTATGCTAGCAGTTTCTTTACACTAAAACCTGGGATGAGCAACACATGATTGTAAATTAGGAGGCAGTGAAACTGTTCTAAATGGGCAGTAACAAGGCTAACAAACTTAAAACTTTTACACTAAACGCCTAAGGGTGAGAGCGTTACGCTCGTTCGCTTTTTGTAGGATACCACTGCCCAGCGTTCTCCAGAGATCGGGTCAGCCTTTGGCCTGACGAACCCCAACCCACAAAAGAACGCTTTGTACCGACACGATAAATAATTAATTACTCAAAACTAAACTTGCATGGAATATAACATCTGTGTATGCTCTGCTGCTGACTAAAATATACGCGATGAAGTTTGCGTTCTATCCCTTGACAACAAAAACAAATTCTCTCTGTCTCTCTTGCTAGCTCTCTTAAAGATTAGTTTAGGTTGTCTATACCGTTTTGCCCTCAGACTAGTATGCTCCCTTTTTGTGGCAGTGCGCGCTGATTTTTTTTTTTATTTAACAGACTTATAAAAGTAAACAAATTCAGTACATAAGGATTTATGAGAAATTATCGTAACCCGTATACGAGAAGCAACAATAATTCAATAATATTAAACGAATTCGTGTTTGCGGTTGGATGCTTGTTCACACAATTAAAGTTCTTTTTAAATCTTCCTATCGCAGCAGCAATCCTGACAGTACGCGAAACAATTTGCTTTAGTTACACGTTTTTCCCTATTTCGTTTGTAAGCTCTCGTTAGCGTATACGATTGGAGGTTGTTAACGTCGTTTGTCCCTAACTGAAATCTCGCACAATATCACACTTCAACAAACAAATGGCAGTAACCTCGTGAAATGCAATAACAAAAAGTGGAATATAGAAAAAAAAAAGGAAGTTTGATCTCTCGCATTATCTGGGCTCTACACGCTCTTGCAACTATGTTTCTATAATTGGGCTGAGCACATCCGGCACCGGTACAGATGTAATTTTACATGCGCATAAATCTCCAAAAATGCAATACGTTTCTTAATGCACTAAAGATAAGGTGGTATGCAATTTTTTGTTTTGTAAGAGAGGGGATAAAAAAAAACAACATTCCAATATTCGAATACATCGTTAAGGGGAAAAGATGTTAACTAATGACGCTTATCCTCACGCACACGTGCACGATTTGTGGAAAATATGAAAGCGAGGGAAATAATAATAATCCACGTGAGGAAAAACAGAATAAATTAACAGAATAGATCGTATGCTGCAACGCGGTACTAGATTGGTTTTTGCTTCGAGCGTTAGTAGCATCTTCGGGCTGGTCCCCTTCCTTACTGTTCTTATAAAGTTTAAAGGAACTTTCTTCTTCCCCTGCACTTTTTCCCCGACAGCTATAAACGGCAAAATCGCTCCCAAAAAAACAAAAAACAAAAAAAAAACATGGAAATGTAATGTTTTCTACATATTATCGCGCGTGTAACTATGGTTATTTCGATAGGAGCATTTATGCGATTGTTTAGCTTTGTAATTCCGTTCCTTACCCGCATTATCCCTCCCCCCGCAAAACGGAGGGTTGTTTTGGAAGTGCGCATTCTATGGGTTATTAGTTTGTACTTTCGAAGTTCAACACCATTAGCCGTTGGCTCATGAAACTAACTTACTAACTAACTAATTCATACCAAAACAAAAAAAACGAATGAACGAATGCTCAGTTGAGCAAACGAGGGAGAAAGAAACTATTAACGCAAATCTTTCCTTGCCGCTCGCATCATAATGAATAATGCTTTGCTAATGCCAATCGAAGCGATCCACTCAGTGTTTTCGCATTTTTTTTAAATTCTGTCACAGATTTAAGAAGAAAAAAACTTGATACCAATGAAATTCAGCAAAGCGATAAAGAATGTAGGGGAAAAAAAAACAGCAACCGTTTCGTGTGTGAAAAATTTCGCTGGACGGTTATTTTGCTAGGACCTCTTCGCACAGATATTCCACCTCCCCATTTGGGAGTGTGCGTTTGCCGACTATGACAAATTCCTGATTCGCAGCACAGGCGGCCGTACGTGCGCTGACCGGTATTACTGTGATTACATTTCGATCGCAGTTTGCGTCGCGCATCACGTGCGAGCTGTCCCCGCTCGAGGTAACCTCGCTAGTGGACAGACGGTCACCGTTCGATTGGTCGGTTTCGGTGTCGTCGCAGCCCGTCCCATTACGACGGCGGCGGCTCGAACCGGCCGCACCGGGTACCTGCACCTGCGTTTCCGCTTCCCTGCGGCGCTTGTAGCTGCGCGTGCACGAATAGTCTTTGTTCGGGAGCACTGACAGCCGGCCGGACGAGCGGCGCCCACTCGCCATCGGTATATCCGCCGCGCAAGACCCATCGGAATTGACGGTGGCCGCACCGCTGGCAACGGCCGACGCATCCACTTGCTCGGCGACGCACGAGGAAGAGGAGCAGGTTGCTGTCGAGCGCCGGGCGTACGCCGGGTCACCACCGTTCCCGCTGTGCTCATTGTTGTGCCGTTGCACATTATCCCAGGACAGTGCGCTCGGTGACTCTTCCTCCTTCACAACGGACAGTTTCCGCTTAAACACTTTCCGCGTACGCGGTAAAGCACCCCGTACAGACTGTTTTGGTGATGAGGAAGGGTGGAGGAGGGGGGGGGGGGGGGGGGTTTAAGGTTGGGAGAAGGAAAAAAGCGATCCTTAGATAAGCGTACACACTACAGATTATTTAACATAAAAACAAACAGACAAATATAAAATGTTTCTTTGGCATATTAACCCACCCCCAGTCACTCGCTCCTTCGAGCCATATCTCTAATAGTCTAAAACAGAAAAAAAAATCTAAAGATCAGCTTCCCCCTTCACTAAAAAAAAAGTGCCACCACACTCTCGCCACGAATAGTCGAAATAAAAAAAAAAAACATTAAACCCGCCTTTTCTACTTCTTTTTCAAGGAAAGCAGATTTGATCGTTCTGGATTTTTCCCTTTTTGCAAAAACAACTCTCTGTTGTTGTCAGGGACTGGGGATCAAATCCTATCCGGACCGTTTCCCGCCCCGTAATCGAGGAAATCTGGTTAGTCGTTAGAAAACCAACACCACCCAATAGGTTTGCTTAAGCCAAGAAGAAGAAATCATTGTTACATTCCCCCTCAAAATACTAGGAACTGTCATTTCGGCTCGGAATACCTTGAAAACCAAACAACTAATAATCGCGCTTTAGTAAACACCCTGCTGGGGGTCTGCACCGGCATCCCTTTCTGCTTTGTACCCGCCCTTGACGCAGTTACGGACAGACTGCGCCCTGGACAAACTCCTAGATGTCCACGAATGGAGGCAATTTCGAACGCTCGGTTAGTGTGCGTGTGTCCCCCTCATCCCGGGAAAGAATTGTACAACATACATACCGAGCTACCCGAGTGTTCTGTTTTGCGTCGTTTCGCACTCGGCATACTGCGCTGGTCGACAGGAGGGGCACGTGCCTTCTGACCCAGCCGTCGGCAGCGGGCGGCCACGAAACCTCCCGACGAGATCGATTCCGAATCGTCTTCGTAGAAGGGATTGTTCGCACCGTAGAAGTCGGTTGGTAGTGGAATGATGTCGTCAAGCAAACCGCCTGGTATCGGTGCCCCGACCGGTGTGTGCCGGATACCGCGACATTTGCGCCGGCGCGCACCGACCAGCCCGCTGCTAATATCCGGCGGCGTTGGTTGTTGGTGGCTTGCTGCCGATGATGTTGTGGCGCATACGGTGGTTGTTGATTGTTGCTGCTGAAATTTCGATCCCGTCAAATCGCACCACAACGCTTTGAAAAGCGCCCGCGGAACTTCGGTCGATTCGGGTTCGTTGGCGTACGCGAGACCGAGCATTCGTTCCCGGGTGGCTCCGTCCATGAAGTAACTGCGCTCGTGATAGCTGTAAGTGTGAATCAGTGTAAAACAAAAAACGAATTATTCTTGTATCACTAGCAATAAGGCAGTTTGGTAAGCAAACGAAACAAAAACATACGCCCTGGGTAGAAACCGGAAATGGTCAGTGTTTTCCAGCTTTTGCTGCAGCTTGCTCTCGGTGACGGTATCCTCCGGTGGGATCGGAATGGTGATGGGTTCAATCGGTGGCGGCACTGTATACCGCAGCGCCCACCACAGCGAGGACAACAAATGTTCTCTGCCGTTGTAAAATCGGTTTCGATTCGCGCTTAGAACATTCTGCAACAGAACCGCACGCTCGTTCGTTGAAAGTTTCACGAACTGGGTTAAGAAAAACAAAACAAAAGCAAAATGAGAATAGTAGTAGACGACTCGGTCATGCCGGGATAGTAGTTGGACACAACATTATTTACCTTTTCCGGAAGCTGAAGCGCTCGCTGATTATCATGAATGTAGGGAATGATTGCGGAACGCAACCCATAAAACCGACGACCGTTGCGCATGATGAGATTGTACAGCACCAGGTGGGCGATGTTCTCCGCGCTCAGCACGAGCCGGCGCACAAACTCATGGCCGTGGTTGCATATCGAGCAGATAAACACGTAGAACGTGTCTCCGTGGAAGATCGGAAACTGCAAGCTACGCACACACCGGCCATGGAACCACTGTTCGCACCGGCGACACTGTATCATTTCCCGGGCCCAATCGCCATCATTACCGCAGTAGCAATAGTTGCCGGTCGTGTTCACGCGATGGTTGGCGTCCCATTGGAGTTTGGCGAGATCGTACGGCAGCTGCGTAGCGCTGACCATCGGGAAGAACTCCGGCGGAAAGCGCAGGAGACGGGACGGCGATGTGACCTGCACGAGCGGTTTATTGTTGTCCTGCGACTGCGACTGCGACTGGACCATGCTTCGTAGCACGCGCTGGTTGCTATTGCACCGTGTGACACTAGAATGCTCGAACCACCGCCTGGTCGTATCTTCGAACCGCACCAGACAGTGACCGTTGGGTTCTAGATCAATAACTGTGCCAAGATAGAACAGTTCATTGTCGTTAGTTATCCGTACGAGTACATCGTCTAGTAAGTTTAGTGGTTCTTGCAAGGTATCTGAGCCGCACGCACCGGTTTTATTCTCCACCTGTTCCATCGCACTACACGTCGCCTGTACCTGCGTTGTCGTCATCTTGTTCGTACCGTTCATTGCTTCCGTTTCATCCGCGGTGGAAGCGTTCGGTTGAGTTTGAACCGTTACTTTGGAGATTCGCTTAGTGTCCGGTGGTTCATGCGGCACGATACCATCCTCCTCGTCACACGACGCCTTCAGTAACTCATCCAACTCGCCCAATTTGTTCCGCAGGTCGTTTGTTAAGGTCCTTTTCGATGCCTGAAATCCGTTCTGTCGATCGTAACGTTTAGTGTTTATGCTTATCTTAAGGTTATTGGTTGGAGTTACGATCGTGATGGAACCGCATCCCTCTATGCCGTGCTTCTCGCGTATTATAATGCGGCTTGATTCCGGCGTACCGGGAACGCTGCACTGGCCGCTGTGCGACGCGTGCGGTACTATTTCGGTTGTGCCGCCGTCACCTTCGCCGTCGCTGTTCCGTCGTGCCGGTCCGCCACCATTGCTTTGTATCAGTACTACTGCATCGCCATCGTCGTACCGCACTTCCACCGGTGAGCAAGGCATGTTACGCGGAAGGGTTAGCAGACACTAGGCAGCATACACGAAAATGCAGCGGCGTGTACAGCGCGTGTTCTGCTACACAGTGCCGAACCCGTACCACCATGAATGCAGATGCTCCAGCTAAACAAAAGAAACAAACGCTCTATTATTCCACTCGTAACGGTTCTGCTTGTGTGTGCGCACAAAAGCGGTACGTTCAACCCTACACACACTTTTCGCCGAGCTGGACGACACCGTAAAAGAATATATTTCTTTTGCTGTGCGTGCAGGTGTGCGTGTGTCTGTGTCCGCGCGTGTGCGACCATTTCCTTGCCCTTCCCGGAAAACCACATACATACCCGGGGGAAGTGTGGTAGCGTGCAGCGCGAAGAAAAAAAAACACACACCACAAACTTTCACGAGCGTTCAAAGTTTACCGAAGCGCACAACGCAACAGAACGGGGGAACATTTGGGGCTTGGCAGCCGCGAATGTTACAAGCCGATGGAAAACACACCACGCGCTCTCTAGGGAACTTTCTATTCACACTTTTATCAGCATGCGCACGGCACATCCATACTGTACGAGAACGATTAGAAGAATGGTCGTGCCTCTGCTTTATACAAACGTTCGCTGGAAAAATTTTGTTACACCGCGCAGCTACAACTGTCACTCGTGGTGTGACAGCACGGTGAACGGCTGTCTGTTCTGAGCGGCCCGCTAAA
Source organism: Anopheles minimus (assembly GCA_000349025.1). Classification (NCBI taxonomy): domain Eukaryota; kingdom Metazoa; phylum Arthropoda; class Insecta; order Diptera; family Culicidae; genus Anopheles; species Anopheles minimus. The sequence continues at coordinate 4,312,862 of KB664054.1, read as the reverse complement.
GCGGCTTTCCAGCTGTTGCGGCGTTTCCTGCTACGAACAGACACTTTTTGACCGTGGGCGGGAAAAATATGTACCACAGGTACATGGAAATCTAAACTGCCGGTACGTTTCAGAGTGAGACAGCTATACAATGTTATTGTTACGGATTCATGGTAACATTTTCGTTTATCTGCTCTATTGGTAGCTACTTTAGGTTATTTTTTATATCAAACAACTTATGTTGTACTGCCCTATATCTACAATCCAATGAGATATGTGTTGGTAAGCGCGATTTCAACAAAATGTCGAGCCATTTCTCGGAAAAGAAAAGAAAGAAGCAGCGCTATACTCTTCATCACAGTACGCTCTGCACATGGCAAAATTGCTTCTATTATGTTATTTGGACAGTGTTTTCATGTAATTTAATGCATTTTTCGTTCGAAACAACAGTTTCAATCAATTATTTCTTCAAATTATTGAACGAAAAATTAAAAACAGTATGCCTAGTGATTGTTTTTTGTGGCCACCGTGATCTGCTCGACTTTTGTGCAAAAAAAAGGTGGCGGCTGTCATGCTGACTGCTCGATATCGAAACTAAATTTAAATTTTCTTGGTGTTCTAAAACAAAGCCGTTAAACAGGGGTTTGTTCTAAACCGATTTGTCTGTTCTAATAATGGAATATATTTTATATAGAATTAATAATTTTGATGAATAAAACTAACTAAAAAACTACTGGAATCTAGTAGAAATTTGTGGTAAACCTGTGAAACATTTGCCATTGATATGTTGAGTTTATTGTTAAAATATGATATACATTCACACTTATGTCTGTAATGAACATTCATCTAAACGTAGTATTTATGCATCCAAATCATTCTGCACGCCGATCGTCACAGGTGCCAAGTTTTACTGTGATGGACTTAGAGCGTGCACCGCGATGTTCTTGTTTGGATGGCCACGTTTGATGACGTGTGGAATCTTTTTCGGAACCATGCTGAAATGAACGGTACATCGATTAGGAACTGTTTATTAGGGACGCTTCTACCTGCTTCGCTTACCTGATGCAATCTATGATGGGACAGACCGAAAGGCAAAGGTTGCAACCAGTACAGTCGTCATTGACGTGAGGTAGATGCGTTACCGGGTCGAACTCGATCGCTTGATATCCGGAATCGGCACAGGTCATGTAGCACTTGCCACAGTTGATGCAAAGATCCTGTGTGTAAACAAATAAAAAAGGATCCAACGTAAGCTTGCTATGTCTACGACTTGACCGCACAATACTCTACTTACATCGTCTATAAGCGCGACCACCTGCTTGGTGTTGTCCAACTTCTTATAGTCACCAATGCGGGGCAGAGCAGAACCAAGTACATCCTTTACCCGTGGTACACTAACCGGAGACGGTTGGTCTGTTGGGCCGGATCCATGTCCATTCGTACCATTCAGAGCCTCTTCCTCGCACGGATCCCATAGCGCTCCATGCTGCAGACGTAACTGGGCAAGCTTTTCTTCGCGTTGCTTCTTATACTCACCAAAATGCAGCAGTGGCTTACCGTCATCGGTACGGAGCGGTGCGACCTGTTTACCCTTCTGCAGCTTAGCCGTCGGTGGCGATTGACCATCCCAGGGTAGTGCTTCCGGTGGTGGGTTTGCCCGCAAGTACAGCAACGCCTTCAGCCCCAGGATGTAGTCCTCGATGACGGTAAAGTCCTGGTTCTGCACGGAGGAGCATATCTGCAGGATTGGTGCACCGCACTGGATGAACTGTAGCGCCACTTCCGCCGAGTCGATGCCTCCAATACCGCAGATCGGGAAGCCCGGCAGTTTGTTAGCGATTAGCGAAATGGCACGCATTGCCTGAGGACGTGTAGCATTCCCGGACACTCCACCGTACGTCGTGCGTTTGTCGGCACCGACCGATGGCCAGGGTGTACCGTCCGCACGCAACGACATCAACCCCTGCACGGTATTAATGGCCGACACACCGTCGGCATTGCCCCGTTTGGCGGCCTGCGCAATCGACACGATGTCGGTGATGTTCGGTGTAAGCTTCACGAAGAACGGTATGCGCACAGCACTTCGTACCCACAGGGAGATGTTGTACACCAGTTCCGGGTCTTGACCGCAGGCCAATCCCATACCCGACTCGCCCATACCGTGCGGACAGGACAGGTTCAGCTCGAGCATATCGGCACCGGCTGCCTCAGCACGCGACGCCAACTCCAACCAATCCTGCTCGTTGTACGTGCACATGATGCTCGCAATCAGCACCTTGGTGGGGAAGTCATGCTTCAGCTCTCGGATGCCCGTCAACCAATAATCTGCGCTCTTTTCCGAGATGAGCTCAATGTTGAGAAATGCACCTTGCTGAGGTCCGTAGTTCTGACCTGCCGTAACACCACGCACAATGCGTGGACTCACGTTCGTCACCATATCCTTGTCGAGGGCGAAAGTCTTCGTCACGGCAAAGCCCCAACCCTGCTCGAACGCACGCCGTATCATGGCCGTGCTTGTGGTCGGTGGAGCCGATGCCAACCCGAAGGGATTCTCAAACTTGACACCGCACACCTCCACGGACAGGTCGACCTGATCGATCTCGGTGTAGAATAGTGGCAGTTCCGGCTCGGTGTCGAAAGGTATACCCTGCAGATAGCAGTGCATATACCAGGCAGCCGTCTTACCGTCGTTGACCGATTCTACCGTCGTTTCGGCTGCACCTGCCAGATCACCACCGCAAAACACGGCCGGTACCGAGGTTTGCTGCGTCTTCGGGTCAACTTCCGGCAAACCCCAGCGATTCATCTTCAACCCATCGAGCGCCTCAATCGCTGCAAAGAGATATCGGAGATAGATTAAGCAACAGATCGATGGAAGGTGGACGGTTCACTTACTGTCCACATCGTACAACCCGGATCCAAACGCCGAGATAACGAAGCTAGCTTTCAGCCGCGTGATCTGATCCTGATCTTCAACCCAATTGCCAGTGTCGTCTTGCTCGGTGCGATAAAATTCCATCGCTGCAATTCGACCCGATCTCATGATGACCTCCTTCGGTGCCATGAACGGGATGAACTCGCACCGTTCCTCGCGTGCCAACTCTACCTCCTCCGGTACGGCGCGAATGTTGTTGTTACCCTTCCGGAACACGACGAATACCTTCCGGGCTCCACACCGAAGTGCCGACGTCGCACAATCGAAAGCGGTATCGCCCGCCCCGAGCACGATGACGTTACCGCTCAGAACAGGCAGCTTGGCGGACTGCTTACAACCGCACAGTCCCGGTTTACTACCATCCGCGACCTGCGGCAAGAAGCTCTTGGAGGTGTAGAATCCTTGCTCCTCGGTCAATCCTTCGAACACCTTATCGACCTTTGGCTGCGGCAGTCCAATGCCCAGGAATACCGCATCCGTGCCACTCTCCAACAAACCACGCACGGTTAAATCCTTGGCGGAAAGCGACCGATTCATCTCAAACTGTACGCCCAGATCCTTTACCAGCTGCACCTCGAAGTTCACCACATCGACCGGTAACCGATACTGCGGGATTTCGGCCGAACTTAGCCCACCTAGATACGAACGACGTTCGTACACCGTCACATCACGGTAACCAAGCCGTCCGAGAAACGTGGCACAGGACAACGAAGCAGGTCCACCACCCAACAATGCGATACGCTTGGTGGGGTACTTGAGTGGAACCACCCCCGGTGGAACGATCTGTCGCAGACCCATGCGCTTGAACACCTCCGTAGCAAACTGCTGCAAACCACCGATGTTGATGGGGCCCTCTTCTACCGCGGCCAGATTGCAGCCGCCCACACACAGATCGCTGGTCGGGCAAACCATACCACACGTCAGCCCGAGCGGATTGTCCGAGAAGATGGCCTTCGCCGCACCGTAGTAGTTGCGGTTGGCAATGCTCGTAATGAAGCTCTTGATATCCAGCTGAGTCGGGCACGACTTCTGGCACGGTGCATCGGCACACTTGAGACAGCGTGACGCCTCCCTCAGTGCGGCCCGCTCCGACAGTGTCGTGTGCTTAATGTCCGAGAAGTCATTGGTGAGCGGTGTGCAGGTGGTGCACGACCGGTCCACATTGCGCTTCCAGTGTTTCTTCACCTTTTTCGTAACGGTCGTCGGCACTAGCGAGCAGTTTTGCTTTACCCGCGGGTTGAGAGCGAGCAGGCTCTGCGGAGGAAGAGTGATACGACTTTTTAGTGGTGCATTCGATCTGCCATATAGTGAAGGCCGATAGTGCATGACCCTATGAGGGTTAGAATCTCAATAGAACCGTGCCTTCCATGCAAGGAGCAGCTAATTCAAAGTAATTGAGCCGTTCAGTCTCAAGGCGTGGACACAAAGATCAACAAAAGTAGCGACCTTTTGATTGATTGATGTAATGATGGGCTACATAATCTACTGGACTCAGTGACGTGCGTTGACCATTAGCAGGTCGAACGATTTATTATTAATGAATGAAACAAACACGTCCGAGCATGTTAAACAGATATGATAGGATGTGATTATTTAATTTTGATTAGCATATGGCAATCTGTATCAGCTGACCAACACAGTACACAAAAAACAAACAAACAAACAAACAGCAGAGAATGAGATAAGGAGAGAAATAGTGCAATTTTTTTGTGTTTTTAATGATCATTGCCCGTGTAACGCGTATGTGTTATTGAAGCCGCCAGAAGCCATGTGCTGATCGGTCTTGCTCCATAAAGCTAGTGATTTGCTCGCAACCACTGACGAACATCAACTGATACGCCGACTTATGCACCAACACCAGGTTACACAATGTCTTGGCCCAGTTGAAGGTTGACGTAATTGCGCAGCCAAGTTAAGCGGTTCAATTGCGTGGAGGTTAACGCGGGAGATAGATAGCGCTGATGCTGACGTTGGTGATGGCGGGGGTACCGTTAGCTCGTGCAATTACCTCAATGTCCGGCAGGTCTTTGCTGGTCAAAACACTAGCACAACTCATGCTGAGATGTTTCGCTTCTCACGACTACGGTTTGTTGATTGTGACTGTTGAGTTGCGAAGTTGCTTGTGGAGTTGAGCACCCCTGGGCGACCAGTAGAACCACAGTAGAGAAGAAAATAGATAAAAGCAGGTGTAAATATTCTCCCATTTCTATTCCCATTCCTGGAGCATTCTTGAATGTCTCCCAATCAAACTTTCACTTTCACTTGTAGTAGTGCGCTTAGCTTTCACGCCCACCAACAACACGCGTTCTTGCGGGAAACCGAAACCAACCAAAAATCCGTCTATGCTCACCTAGTAAATGTGTTCCACCACGTACAGCGATACGGCTACTCAGCACGACCACTGAGTATAGACTGAAGGTGACCAGCGTACGGCGCAACGCGACGTGGTTCTGCGTTCTTGGCCTAGGGCGCACATTATCTACGTCGCTAGAAAACGAGTTGGGTACAACCAGAGAGGGGCACGGTGGGACGGGCCCACAAGAACCTGATTGGCCGTATGCGCAGCGTGGCACCATTAGGAGGTGACGCGCCGCGAAACGAGCGGAATGTTGTCGTTCGGAAAGCAGCAGCTGATTGAGCTCGATGCTGGGGCTTGGCAACACGCGAGCCTAAACAATCTGTACGGGAGGGAGGCGAACGCGTGCGATATCGGACGTCGTTTGTGCGGCCGCCTATTATCGTACCGTTTGGCTGGTACGGCGGTGTGGCCTCACAGACGTTGTTTAGCGTTTTAGTTGTGCTGTTTCGGCATAGTGATAAGCTAGACCACCGTACACTGTTGGCGAGACGTTGCAATCTCGGCTGTTGACAATTGGCTGATTGATTGTTTGACGAACACTAAGACCGAGCGGTTTGATGTCTAACACTGGCAGGGCTTTCCCAGTAGTTTAGGAATACCAAGCATCACCAAGAGATTATGCATTTATTTATTGAAACAAAGACTGTTATTTTCAAACATTTGCTGGAAGATATGCTTACTAACCAAACACAAAGAAATGGAACTCTCGCTTTGTTTTAGCGCTCTGGCAGAGTGTCTTTGAAATCAGTCTGACTCACACAGGGACATCTAAGCTTACAAGACTGTTTACACGTCTAGTCCCCTGTATATATGTTGACTGGTTCAAACCCAGATCGAGTTATCTCTTCAGTGGTGCTTTACCGAAATTGTTGTTTAATGTATCTTTAAACCAGTGCAGGAACTACCCTTGTTCTTATCCTCTTCTCCACTTCAGGTGTACATAAAGCTACTTGATAACGATTCTAACCTTTTCCCAGTAGATTGAAGCATTGTACGTATCGAAACTTCAAAGATTTTTTTGTTTGTTGTTGTTGAATACGGTAAGGGTTTCCACAAACTCCGAAGACTATTGAATTATCTCACCCAATCGTACATTGAAACGCTTGTCTAGACGTCATGGAACACCAGAACAAGACGGAATAAATCCAGACAGAAACAAGCAATGCGATAATTCTGGACCGGCAAACCCATCTCAACAGCAACCGTACCCGCGCTGGCACACTCTGGTCTGGGAATGGTTTTTGATTTAATTAGCCCTGTTCTGTCAGCGATTCTTCATCCGGCACTGGCTGCGAGGATGCCATTTCCAGCCGTTGGCGATGTACCGGCGAAGCGTGAAATAAAAGTCGTCCGGCTATCAGAATCGCGCACCACCGTAATCGCTGTATGTCAAAAAGTTCACATTATTCCTGTGCGTCACATCATTCTTCACGAACCAAAAACTCCCAATGCCACTCAATCGTGTTTTTTGTTTTGTTTTACATCTCACAGGCAACGACACACACGGGGGTTTGCTATAATAACCGAGAATAAAATAATAATTCCCTTCTCCAGCGGCAGAACACTAGCCCAAGATTGGGGCACGGCATTTGCTTTGGCAGGAACCCATCGAGGGACATAAATCACCGTAGCACGGTTGGTTGACGGTGCTGGGACAAACGATACGGAGCAGTGTTTAGACAAATACCGAGCTTTCTTGGGAGATCGCATCAGTCTGATGTTTCAGAGTTACCTCTCCTCCGCACTCTGTAGCCATATGCCGTACGTAGTTGAATTGATTGTGGAGAATGGGAGACAGAGAGCCTGTAATTATACCTTGAACCCCCCCGCAGGAAGTTGAGCGTGATTTTTTTGGGGTCTCCGTTGCCCAAAGTCTTCCCTTCCCAACCTACCCTGGAAAAGAAAGTACGGCCACAGCACGACATATGAGTCTCAGCCTCACTTTGCCAACCTCTTCTTCCAAACAAAACCGACCGACATTCCATTCCACTCTGGCAGGCTCTGATGAATATGGAACAATATATCCTGTATCGGTAGCCCGACAAGCGTGGTGTGAATTGATAACGAGCCGGTCGCAATGGCAGCAGCAAATGGCCGTCCCTGCCGTCTCCGTGTCCGCGTGCTGTCATCCTTTATTTTGTGGTGTTTCTTCCATTCCCATTCGAAAAAGGCTGCCCATATGCTACTCCACCTAACCAGGATTTCGGTGTGTACGGGAAAGAAAAATCCTCGCCTCCCGAACGTACTTAAAAGTTCACCGTCCCGGGGAGTGCCCCGAAACTTACAACCCAGAATTGGAAGAAGTAACACACGAGAATGCACACGTACAGTAACGCTCAGCCTCCCTTGGGAAAAGGGGGGGGGAAAGAAGCTGTGACGGATGATTGGAAAGTGATGATGGATAAATTTGCAGCATAACTAATCAATATGGAATGCAGAAGCTGTTGTTTTCTCCTTGTCCTGAAATGTTTATCCTTGTCCTGCTCATTGTTTGAAGATGGCCACGGTACAGTGATGTCTAAATGATGAGCTCGGGCACACGCTGTGGTGTCGTGGGATGAACGCGTGTGACTGAAGCTGTGAAACTGTTGAGCTTAAGTATCCGATCGAACGGGTGTGTGTGTTAAAAGCCACCTTAAACTTCAATGTTCGCCGCTGCTTCTCCTTTTTTTTGTCCAATTTTCTGTCTTAGCTTTCGATTTTCAGTTTGCGTGCACACCAGCGGTTGAGTCGCTTATCGAGGATACCAATCAAACATGCTTTATCTTCAGAACCAACATCTTAGTGAGGTTCCCCTGGAGACTAGCGTTGGCTTTGCCTGACGTTCGCCCCAAAACCTTCAATATACTGCTGGAGCAGTGGAGAAGTCACGATGGTTTTTGTTGTTGTTGTTGTTTTGTTGTTTTCCCATCCATTAGCTCCATTTCGGTTAATTAGTAATCAAACGTGCTATGGAGGCAATGAACGTTTGAAGACTCCCGCACACCAACGCAAAAGGGGTTGCATTGTGTTTTGCCTTTCGGTTTCATCCTGCATAAGCGTGGATCCGAATAATCCGAAGCCAAACAAAACAAAAAACCCGATGACAGTGAACGTGCCAGCGTCAGTGTTTGACGCTTTGATCTAGCGTATCCCCCCAAAAAAAAACGAAAAACCTTTGGTAAGCGAACCAATGAGGTACTTGTAAAGATTGGAAACGATTCCGAGCAAATTCTCTACTGTTTTTTTTTTCTTCTTTTTTTTTGGAAAAGCTCACTGTATGCCCCGGTAGGCACCAAACAGCGGCGAAGGTTTTTTATCTTGATATTAGGAGCAGTGCGGAAAGAGTCTTCCGAGAGTCTTCTGACACGGCGAACGTACGTTCTGCTTTGATATAGCACACCGAGCTCCAATCGAACTTTCGAAGCAGTAGACTATTAGGAAGAGTGCGTTATCTCCTGGGATGGCTTAAGGATGTTCGAAGCAGTGTTGTAGTGTGAGTATTTATGTGTGTGTGTGTGTGTGCGTATGTGGAGAAGATGTGTATACGTGTACCCGCACTAATGTCAAAGATGATTAGGAAACTTTTCCATTAACCATCCTGCACGGGAAAAACCTACCTGCATGTCAGCTGCAACCGGCTAGTGATTTATATCCGCCATATCTCGAACTTTGTTTCCAAGCATCCGCCACCAGCAGTGGCAGAGCCCAAATAAACAAAAAAGCGCTAAGGAAGCTGCTTCCCGATTTAGCACCCCTGCGCGAAAGCACGCTACTGGTACTCGCCTATAATTTGGCCATTTAAATTCTGATCATTTTTCATAACATACTGCCTAAAGGTCTGCTGCTCTGTGTGGGGTGTATAGCGACGAGCATTAATGCCTTTCCAACAGTCATACGAGTGGGTTGTGTGTGTTTTACAAACGCGTATCTCAGCAGTGACCTTGCTCCGTGAGCCGTCTTCCGTGTTCTGGCACTTCCAAAATTCCATGCCAACCTCAACACAAAAACCAAACTGGTTTGACGAGATCCGCTCTCCGTTTGTCGTATCGGGATCTCTGTCTCGCCAAGAGGAGAACCCCTGCATGTAAGCGGAACCAGGAAAACCAAGGTATCGAAGCAACTGGTACGTCCAGAGTTCGTCCCATCTCTTTTGGGGTTTAGCGTTTTGGGTCGCATGTGGTTCTGCTGAGGAATAATTTTTTCTCCCCTGTAATCATATGCCATTCAGATTCCCCGCTTTCATACCCGGACAGGTGCGAGTTGTGCATTTTCCTGTCTCGCAACATTCAAAGAGCATCCGTGTTTGGGATTTGCTGCAGGTGGAGTGGAAAGATTTTGCCCACTCTAGTGTCGGGTTTGAGGTTGTTTATTTCGCGGAATATTTACATCCACACGCGTAGATGCACGTAGTTCCAGAGCGGGAAAAAGGGAGACATATGTTGTCTGCTTTACTGCACATATCACCGGCGTATGCGCTGATGCATACCATCTGGGAAAACAAAAAGGCAAACTAGTAGAGACATTTTCCCGCACTTGAGTGCCTTTGAGTATTGGTTGAAAGTAGAGGTGCAGTGGGTCAGAAACGATTGATAAAATGACATATCATTCCCGGTATGCGCTTCTTTCATCAGCTGGTCAACTCGCTAGATCATGACTTCAATGACAACAGTGCACTAGATTTATTTTCAACTGCCAATCTTCGAATGCCGCACGACTTCTTCCCAAGTCGTTATCCTTGAAACTGACGTCCAAACAAGCAAATAAAGCTTACAACTCCCAAGTGGTCACCCACAGGTCTCCGGACCATCAGGTGTTTGCAGTGAAACATTAGCGAAACATCACCCTCAGACAGATTTGCTCCACTTCCCGAGACACGTCTGCACGTCTCGTATCCATCCAGAACGACGGCTGTTCTGGTTCCACCCCTGGATGAAAGGGTAAGTGTGAGCTCTTTAAGTTAATTAAACTTTTCATTCGGGACGATGATGGGCGTACCGAAGAAAAACTAACCATGTTGAGTTAATCAAAGTAATTTCCTCCGGTTGTCCTCCGTGCGTTTCCAATTTTGTGAGCATCTGTAGAGTTCCGGGGAGAATAAACTTGTTGTGCGAGTATTTGTGCAAGGCTATTGATCCAAATTGGGATTTTCTTCACTTTTTGCAAAGTTAGCCATGGGGAGGAAGAAAAAAAATGAAATAAGCGGATAACATAACTTTAATGAGTTTAGGTAGTTTTGAACAAGATTTCACACACGTAGCTCCGGAGATCTTGTTTCCCTTTTGTTTTGGGTGGGTTGTATTTGCTTACTAATCTGTTGAATTATCTTGTTCTTTTCGTGATAATAAGAATCGAGGCACAGAACAATAGGATGGACGATGGTATGGAAGTACACTGATGTTGAGGATGAACGTCCAATCTTAGCAGCAATGGAAGATTTCTGTTGAATGAGGAATTGAATGAGGAAACCACAATACTTGTGAAACGGTACAGATGCACCCAGAACTCCTCACGGAGTATAGAATGCTACCAGGAACTCGTTATTCCTACAAGGCATCGAACGGAGTGGAGATCAAATAGAAATGAATGTTGCGAGAATTTTTTGAGTTCCCCGTGTGCCGTAACCTTGATGATTTTATAATCTCATCTGATCAAGCCAGCCGCAACCATGTTTTAGGGGGTGGCCTTTGTGATATTCAGAAACGTCCTTTCAAGTTGGATTTGGTAGCAAATATTATAATTTCCTCGAATGCTCCACTAGCTGCTGTAATCGGTTTTGTAGTGGTTCTCCCTATCAAACCATCTAGACCTACTGTATCTTCGTCTAGCGACTCCCAACAAACTTCAAATCGCAAAGGAGATACTTGATGTTTTGTTAGAATTTTTGCGCGAATGGAATTTTTATTCCCAAATATTATTGTTCTCCCCAGCGACGCTGCATCCGACGAAATAATTAGCTTCAAGTATAATTGCTAATGAAAAAACAGCAGTAATTGGTGTTTACTTTCTCACTACTAACTTACTTACAAAGCAGACATGTTTTGTACATCCTCGCATTATCTTCCCGGAACAGCATCATTATCAACCTCGCAACAACATTGGGCCTGGGTACCCTGCGAAACCGGAGCGCCGCGAAATGATTACTTTAATTGATCTCCGATTAAACTAATCAATTTTCAAGGAATTTAGGAAAAGTCCCGAATTTGTAACGATTTCCTCCAGAAAACATTCTCCCAACAGAAACGAGCGATAAAACAACAACGGAACGTAAAGGGATTTCCAGAACCCGTCAGCTTTCTATTGTATTCTGTGTTTTCTTTTGTTTTGGAACTGTTTTTATTTGCTACTAATTCCATCCCTCCCAAATCAATGCCCAATGTAAAGGGGACTCCTTCGCTTGGTTCGGCGGAAACCGAAGTCACGCAGGAAATTATGTCGTGTTTTACGATTGTTTCGCTTACGGGGGGTATGACGAGGATTAACTATGACCTTCGCTAACTGAACCTCTTAAACCGCTGTTTCGCCGAAGCGAAAGTGCCCTTCCTCTACCTTCTCCTTCCCTCTCCTCCTGCATCCGGACAACCGATTCTGCCGGAAGTCGTGGAAGACTGCAAGTGCCACTGTGAAATTACTACCCAATCATCAATTTTATTACCAACATTTCCCGCACAAAAGAAAAAAACGTAGGAAAAAAGAAAAGCTCACCAGAAATCTCTAAAACAAACAGACGAAATCGAAACACCCCGGGGGATGGAACAATGGCCCTCAGAATGTTGGATCCAATTTGGAAGGGTGCAGGAAACACGTGGCACACGGTGTGGCTCAATTTCATGCTTAATGCGAGCCATTCCGTTTCATGCGCCTGTTACCAGGGCCAAAAGATGCAAAGATTATCGGACCGCAAATTATCCGATGGAATGCGGTAGGTACCACAGTGAAGCACCTGCCCCGGATGGGTAAGAACTGTCTGCCGGCGGAGAAACAAAGCGTAACAACAGCAGACGCGTTTTGACAGGGTGAAGAAATCAGCCCGAGTGAAGTTGTTTGTGAAGGAGTTGCTAGTACCATTACTACTACCGCTGCTACGGACACCGACTAAGATGTCCACAATTAGCCTTCCTGGATATGGCACTCGGTAATCTCGCATTGATCTTCATTTGATGATTGTGAATTGTTGTGCCAATGTACGGCTGTGGTGTACGGTGTACGAAAACGGAAGTAAAGAGATCTCGCATGTACGGATACAGCCTCATCCTCACGAATTCTTCCATTCCCACAACCATCCTGACATATGCTTGATTAGCCACCTGGTGTGGTCAACCGGAAGCAGAAGCAGAAGCGAATGGTACAAACAAGGCTAGCAGCAAGACCAGAACTAGAGCAATGTCAGGCATGCTTACATCCACACAAGTCAGATACTCGCTTTGACTAGTCTTTATCATAACAGTAAACATTTGCTTAAATGACCAATAAAACCAACGATAAATGGTAACGTAATCAGGTTAGAATATCTGGAAACTCGCTCCCCTAATCCCCCCCCCCCCCAACTTCCCTTCCAAGCGATGGAGTAAGCAGCTTTGGTGAGTTTTATTTCCCTCCACATGTGTGTACGTCAGTGATGTCAAACCCGTTTTTCAACCCGCGGGCCAAATTTTTTCCTCCTAACGTCTGGTTTGTGGGCTAAAATTGGTGTGTGTTAAGGTTTGTTTAACAAAATCGAGACTTTCTGAGCTAGTTTGAATATAGATTTAATAATTTCGTGGCAAAAATCACGGAACAATAGGTAGAAAAGCTACCGTGAATTTGTAGAAAATGGCAACAAACTTATGTTTGACATCTATCCAGAGTCCCTGTCATCTACAGCAAGCTAGCAGCGAGTAGAAACATTTTTGTGAAATTATAAATAACTTAAAGAAAAAATACTACTGTCTACTACTGACCGACACACGCGGATAATGACATAACTTAACAAAAGCAAATGCAATAACTTAACAAAACTTTGCGGAAAGTAATTTTTTAAATAAAAAAAATTAACGGCTTTTAGGAACTGTTTGGAAACTGACAAATTAAAAAAATGAAGTCCATACAAAAAATGCAAGAACTGTCAAATTTTAAAATTCGCGTGTCTCCGAATCTGTGTATGCCGAGAACCGCGTCACTCTGGTAATGACTGTATTTATTTTGCCATAGTATCTTTTTTCTGATTTTATTTTTATTTGAAAAAAGCTTTTTCTAATACAGCCGATATTAAACTGTGCGTTACGTGCATGAAACATGTAAATTAGAACAAATTACACAATTGAAAATAATATCCAAAAGCCGAATATTTTACCAAACGTGCTGTACAGCCTGTTTTCAGCCTTTCAAAAAGGCCAGTTGACGAGAAATGGAGCATTATAAGATGGATGATGGAGACATTGGTATGTGGGAATCTTCTGGCAAATCTTTTTCATTGCCGAAAACAACTTTAGAGCATTTTCTGGTTCTGGTTTTTCTGGTTCTTCCGATAAGGCCTAAATAAGGCGAAAATAAGTTTTTTTCCAAGCGTTAGAATTGTGCAGATTTTTGTTTTCGAAAAAGGCCCGCGAGCCGCATGTTTGACATCTCTGGTGTACGTACTGTTCGCTCAGAACGTGCCGGAGTGCTAGCTTCAAAAGTCCTACGACCTACGAGGATTACCACGTTGGATGGTGTTGGACATCAGCAAACACACCAAAGCACAGTAGGGTCAACCCGCAGGAAGTGAGCGCTTACGAATGGATTGAATTAATTGAAGCGATTAGAAAAAGTGGTTGGCCGTTGGGTTTTACCTGTGGGAGAGGGTTTATCCTCACAGCCCATAAATGCGTGCTACCACGCCTCAGGCAGCCATCTCCCCATATTAACACCTTCCGCTCACTACACATTGTCAGTTGATTGATTTTCCATCGCGTGCTATCGATTTGCGCTGGTTTCGCACAGCCAATTATTCGGCAATTATTTTGCGACGAGAGCTGGCAACGATGGCAACAAGATGAAGCAAGAAGACGCCTCAGTCAGGGAATCCTGCAGGGTGGAATGCGGCGAAGGGCACCAGATTCCGGAACTTTGCATGATTCTCTTTTGGATATTGTGTTTGACGAAGAAAGCGAAAAACAAAGATGGCCGGAAGACATGTGGTGTGACACACATGGGCGGATAGATATTCCTCTGTTAGTGTGTGTGTGTGTGTGTGTTTCCCTTTTTAGTGCAAAACTTTAAACATTTCCGGCACGCAGCGTGTGCTGCTGTGGGCTTCGTCCTCACTTTCGACGTTATTTCTTTTGCCTCCCATCTCGTACACCCTTCAACACACTTCAACAGGTTTTCGGGCCGGGAGGAGTGGGGAGATACCTTTTGTTTTGATCTTCCGATCCTTGGTAGATCTTTGGCGTGCGGAATGTACGGTGTCGGTGCAACCACGGCAACCGAACCGGTGTAACGCGTTCGGTCGCAGCTTCTTCAACAGCCGAAACCGAAGCCCGAAGTGCACCCGACAGCACCCGACAGGATTCGGGCTTCGGTACCAGCGCCGCAGCTCTGGACGGCCGCTGTTCGACGCCGTGGGGATTCAGTACCATTCCGTACGCAGGAGGTCGCGTGTCACTCTGCACCGGGCGATAGGGCGAGTGAGTGTTTCGCTTCTTTAACCGCGAAGGCGAAGAAATTTCAAAAAAGAAAAAAAGGAAAGAAACTCGAAAGGAAAAACGGTCACTAGTGGTGCGTTAGTTACGTCCGGACATTCGGTACCGGGGGCGGGATGTAAATGTGAGGTGATCGGTGTTTGTCGGGAAGACAGAGTGGATAAGGCAGAACCCTTTCCAGCATCCAGGTAGTGGTTTTGGGAGGGGAACTTCCATTGGGAGGGTAGGAAGGATAATAATAATAATGATAATAAGATGACAGTGGGGGCGATAGGACTCCAAACGAGATCACGTGGCGGCGGGTCACATAACGCGAAGATAACGCGAAGATATAGGCAGGGATAGCGGAGGTGAAGTTAATAGTTAGGAGGATTTTTTTTTACGGCTGTCGCACCTCGGGGGGTGGTTTCGATTACGCAAATGGAACAGTAAAGTTGGAACCCGCCAAGCAACGGGGTTTGGAAGCTGTAGCACTGGTACATTATTACGGCAGGAACTCCCCAACTACAAGAAGGATCAACTCCTCGGGCAACTATTACGCGTGGCAATCCTCCTTCTGCTACCAGTGGAATGCTGGTTAGGAAGATGTAAGCTGGTGGAACCCAATTTGTTGCACCGCAAGCTGCATGCTTTAGTGTTTGTGTGTGTGTTTGAGTGTGTGTGTGTGTGTGTGTGTGTATGACACAAATGTCCAGAAGAATAATGATGTTTCTTTTCCCGTTGGGAATGATGTCCGGAAGTCGGCGACTGGGACTGCGGCACCATTCGCTACAGCTCAATCCCTATAACTCCTCGGTTGTGCTCTTTATACACGTTGCGGTCTTACAGGTTACCGAGAGACGTGACCCTTACATTGCTGTACACGCGTGTGTGTGTGTGTGCGATAAATGGACCTGTTGGGTGGAATGGTTGGTAGCGAACGAGTTACTTCGCGTGCGTGTCAGTAGGTCGTGAAGGATGGCCCTTTTGACCTTAGCGGAGGACGAGGTCGAAGCGAAGCCCGTGGGCAGGAAGGTAGCAATGAACCTGGAAACGGTTGACTATCTATCAAAAGCGAACCACCCTCCAGGCCCCCAATACATGCGCCCATCAATCAAACCATGCACGTTGACCATTTTTTGTCGGAAAGTGTGCACCGGGAAGCTGTGCACGAACGACTGCTACTAATCACGTCCAGAACGCCGCAACCGCAAGAACAAGGGGGATTGGAAATCTATTGTAGTCTAACGAGTTTTGTCCCGTTTTATGAGATCAGGACGGGACTAACGAGTTTTACAAATCTCATTACATCGGCGGAGGGCAAAAGAGCGATGGCGCAAACCCACATCGTTTTCGTCGCCATTGCGGTGGGATAGGCAAGACGTTGAAACAAACGATCTTTCAAAGAGAAAGTCAAGTTGCTAACTTCTTCAAAACGCTCTTCGCAAAAAACCACAAATTTCAATCGTAGCCAAACACACACGTGCGCTCGCACATTATCAAAAGACACAAATTTTGAATCCAACCGTGAGCGTAGGCTGATGGCAACGCTGCGCCTAATTGAGTGTGTGTGTGTGTGTGCGTGTGTAACCACAAAAACCTCCTCCCTAATTTGTCCGACTGTGTTGATGGGTTGATTAGCAACCCTGACTACGGCAGACACTTTGGTTAGAAATGAAGGCGCATCCAAATTGGAACGTATTGATTTGTGCCACCCTAAGCGTTGGCATGTGTGAGCATGTTTTATGCGTTAATGAGTTCCACGTAACATTACCACCGCGGGTGAATTGAGCAGAAAACCAGCAAAGGAAAGTGTACCTATCTCCGTTAATTCCTTTCAAGACGTTCCGGGCGCCTAAATGTATGCTAGAAACAGTCTTTTAATTGTGGTTAGTGAGCGTTACAGCACCGAATTGCATACCATCCAGGCGGTTTGTACTTAAAAAAAAACCCCCACTGCGGTCACTTGGCGCAGCTGCGCTGGAGAAGCTTTTAAGGATTATGTTCAACAGCAGTGAATGAAGTGTACTTTTGCAATCAAAACGAGGTAGAGAGAGAGAGAAAATAGGAGCACCATCCATCTTTAAAGCCATCGTACTGCAGCCGGTGAACTAGTGTTTCGGTCGGTAAGTGAATGATGCGAAAGACTCCTGCCATCTATCAAATGCCCCAACACGGAGAACCATCAATCAACCCGACTGACCGTAACCGGTGCGGAATGAGGCGGAAAAATCATAATCCAGAATTAATTAAAAAAAATCCTCCTTTAAGGCATGTCAATCGTTCGCCCGGTGCGTTTAATTAAAGCCCTTCACCTCTATTGTAATTCGCCTTACACCCCAAAAAAAAAAAAAACTGTAACGTTACGTGTCAAAATAAGTGCCATTATTTTTTCGATCAGTCTATTCTTCAATCTCATCACCTGTGACATCAATATACCGATTGTTTTTTTTTTTTATCTCCCACTTCCCGCCTTTGTGTACCAGCCGCATAATGTATGCATTTTGTGTGCTGCCGAGTGCGCCCGAATGTATGCAACGCGCCAACCAAACGAACTGGGATGGGGTGGGAAACATTTATTATTTATTCAATTTGCTTCGAACTGGTAAGTTGCAAATCGAAAAATACGGAGGCAATAGAAAGCGATTCATGCATTATGCATTCCGAGCGTGTTTCGTCTGCATGCAAATCAGTGCGGTTGCAAAGATGTTCGAGATGCGAGAGGGCGGGGTTTTTTTTCCCGCCTAGTACAAGCTAAACATTGGGTCGGTTAGCACTGGTACGATGGTGAATCATGGGGTGTGTAATTAACTTTAAATGGTTCATTTTAGAAAAGCTGTGCATCTTTTGGTGCGTTATTTACATTCCACCCGTCGTTTCGTTTGCTGGTCCGGTGCCCACGTTTTTAACCACCGTGATCTCTTATTCCACCAGCTTGATTCGTGCTTCGTTTTTTGCGTTTCGGTTTGGCAGATTACCACCGTACGGTTCGATTGATTCTCGTGCCCGAACGGTCCGCTTTGTTCAGGTAACGATCCGTTCCGAAGCCGTGCCGTAATCTGATACGGTTCGGTTCAGAGATCTGCGGGATTACAAGAGCCACACTAGCGCACTAATTTAAAATGATGTCGAACACGCTTTAATGCACTTGCCGTTTCGACAAAGGGTCTGCTTTCGGTGCTCAGCAAACAGCACAAAACGT
The DNA here is from genome assembly GCA_000349025.1 of Anopheles minimus. Lineage (NCBI taxonomy): Eukaryota > Metazoa > Arthropoda > Insecta > Diptera > Culicidae > Anopheles > Anopheles minimus. The sequence continues at coordinate 4,294,767 of KB664054.1, read as the reverse complement.
TGAAGCAGAGATTGTGCCGGTAATTGAGCAGGGACTCACGAACCCATTACTGGGAAAAATCCCACTGTGCTTTAGGGGCGCTTTCATCAACTGCAGCAGCAGAAGACTTTCTAATAAATGTTTCTAATATATATTTCTACATTATTTTAAAAGCAACCTGGGACAACAGCGCACATCTCCCGGGCTTGCTGGACACCGCTAGAAAGGGTGTCTTTGTTTTGTGCGCCTGCAAGTATGCAATGTTGCAGTACAAAGTTACAGCAACAGTCACCTGACGCAGGCTGAAGAGTACTCGAGCGGCCAGCGAATGTACGCCGGCCAGAGATCCTGTTCCAAGCATAGTTATTGCATACTTCCAGGGGCTCATGCAACCGAACAAACGAAAATGCCATCGTGTGGAAGTGGTACACCCCTACCGGTACATGTATTGTACCTCTGAATGAAAACTTTGGCTCAATGGCCGCTTTGTATCATGCTGTACAAAGTCGTATTATCCACTCCATTGCATCCGCCCGTTTACAGGACAAAGAATGCTTCAAACAGGGTTTTAGCTATTGAAACAATAATTAAGAAGTTTTCTCGTATACATTTTTTCGCCCACCCCCCCTGTTTGCTGTTATCTGGCTTTTGTTTTTCTTAGCTAGAATGTTCGCCATCTTTTCATTAGCGTTACCGTAGCTCTTCAAACTTCAAGAAGTGATTGACGGCGAGAGCTCGGATTATCACGTTATCCGACAAAACCGGCAGGAGTTCGGGCCAGCAGTAAGGGAGCCTCTCAGCAGCTGGGTACTGTTTCAGTCAGAGCAATTCAGCAGCACCCAAAATTATCGACCTCTTGGCCTAATATGTGCAAGAAAGCCGACCGGAAACGCAAACAACAACAGCCACAACCAAACAAGAATAACAAAAATGCTCCCTAAAACAATATCTTGATCTAGCAAAACTGGCTTTAGGAATTTTCTTTTTTTGGGAGTTTGACTCATTTATCTTCCAATAGAATGATGCTCACACACTCGCCCACACAGAAATATGTTTTGGGGATATGGATGGACATTTTCTTTCGTTACACAAACACAAAAAAAAGTTCAACTTCAACATACACACAGCAACGACATCGCGTACGGAGCGAGACAGAATTGAATTCCGACGAAAACGAAGGTCATCAGTGGCAGGAATGCGATTTATCGCTGATAACTTCTTTGTTCCTTTTGCCGTATAGATGATGCATGTGCAAGTGTATGTGCGTGTGTGAATGTGTGTGCGCGTGTGTATGTTATTTGTGCGTGAACAAAAGTGTGAAAGGGTTAAGGAACTAAGGACATGAAATCGGAGCGCCGGAGCAGGGTCAATCGTTCAATGTCCCCAGGCTATCGGGTAACGGTAGCGCCTAATATTATGTGATGGCAGTAAAAAAAAAAAAGGTGGAAAGAAAGGTTCCGTTCCATTTTGGAGCAGTTTGAAGGGTCGCGAGCTGGCATATGTCAACTTTGTGTATTTACCTGTGGCTACGCTAGAGGGCGCTCGAAGATCTCCCCCCAGAACGATCGATATGATTAACGGATAAAGGTTACTGAGTGGTGTCACGCTTAACACTCTCATCTTCGCAACATCCTTTTATAAACTAATTATCGATAGCACTTTTCCACCGCTTCGCCTTTTTTGGGACGGAGAAATTTGTCATCGTCACGAACATTTCCCAACGAAAAAAACAAAATTAATAAACTGATTAAAAACCGGAGGACTTCGACCCAAACAGTCATCCTCAGCTAACTCCTTCCACAGTTAAGCTAACTCGCCCCGGGGGAAAAAAAGCAAGAGAAAACCGCAACGCTTCCGTTCTGGATAATGAGCTGCGTAAGGGCGTTCCTCTAGTGAGGAAGCCATCCATCATGCACCATTCAACATCGAAACATCCGCTCCATTACGCAACGCCTCGCACACATTCTCGCAACAGCTTTTGTGGCGATAATTCCCGGTACGGTTACGCTTTCGTGCGGTCGTCAGGCGCGTGCCTCCAGCGCGCAAGGTACAACCATGGTTTGCTGGAGATAAACGGTGCGGTGTTGTCGGAGCCGGACCCTGTGCTGATTAGCTGGAAATAACGTTTTTATTGATAACCGAATTGATTTACTCCAATCTGGGTACTAATTGTAAACAGTGGCGGTGTGGTGATTTCAACAGATTACATCCACTGGGGTGGGGTCTCGTAATGTGTGTATTAGCTATAGATTAACTGTTTGACTATAGATTAGCGATAGATTAACTGATTAACTGTAGTTTGTGTTACGTAAACAACCATCATTTTTTTTGTTGTGTATTAGAGGTCTAATTTCTACTATCAGACTGTCATTAACTCGTTGATCTACCCGATCTGATTGATGCTTCACAGTAGGAAGCAATTATTTTATGGCGTTAATTAATTAAATTATTTGATTTGTTACATTGCTAGCAAACAATAAAAATGTTTCATCATGTGCAATTTCTATGATTGGATCGCAAAAACGCTTCAAAGAATTTTTATAAACCTCATTTAGGAAGATAAAACACGATTTGTAATGCATAATGCATACATTTAGGCAAAAAATAAACAATTATGTTCATCAACGCGTATTTCCTGTACTGGGATCAAAGCTGTAAAGTGACGTACACGAATAATGTAACACGTACATTGTGTTTATTTAAGTGACAATACGCCTATGTGGCTGTCATAATGGAATAAATAAAGAAATAAATGTTTAGTAAAGTTCAATTACTACATTTGGATTGCAAAATCCTAGACAAATTTTGTGTAGATGCTTTGTACTGTTGATTGCATACATGATAACAATCGAAATGCCTAAGAATATTGAATGATGTAATTTCCACGGGTTTTAGCGCCTGAAAGTATGCTGTTAAAATGTTATTGCATCTTGATATTTGGTTTATGTGATATTAAGATATAAAAGGAATATAGTCCTACGTTTGTCTAAATTCAGGAGCACACAATTAAAGTAGACAGTATAATAGTTTAACCTGCGCAATTAGGCCCCATGTCTTTCATTATTATTTACGCATTAGCATGGCACCACTGCTAAACAGCCCCAAACCAGCAATAAAACATAATTTGACAGTTCTTTGTTTGACTACGCTGCTAAGTGGCAAACCCAAGCCGAAAATATGCCACCGTAGCTCATTACAGGTGTAAACAAAGCTGTTGAGTGAATTGGGGGTTATGGAAAGCAGCCCAGCAACATGCACAACCACACCGAGTGCTATTTATTATCCACGCTACACATTACGATAAATCATGATAAAAATCTCACATACATTCCACCGAGATAAGCCACTCAAGAGGAGTTCGGATGGGGCAACAACGAACAAAGAAAAAAAATCTCAACTGAAACAAAGATACAGAAGGCACGTAAGATTAATTATAGCGTTCCTTCTTACTCGCGCGTTGCTGTTGTGTGAGGCCGCAAAAAACCTGTGACAGACGCGTCTCCTGGTAGGCGTCCCCATTTTTACGGCGACGATCAGCTTGGGAATGTGTCCGGGAACATTTGGGGAGGGTCGTCGGAATGGGAGTTAAGTTCGGTGCGTAAATTATAGCGAACCGACTGCCAAAACATGCCGAGCCCGCTTATTTCTAGCCTTACCTGGGCCTCTTGTCTATTGCGTTTGTGAAGTTGAAGCGGGGTGGAGTGGAACAAAAAAAAAATGGATCGTACTATTGGGACATCCTATCGGACTTTTATCTAGTATTTTTGGAACTTAGGTGTGTTTGAGTGGCAAAATAAAAAAAACGTTAGCTAGAGGACGGGTGTTAGCAGTTAGGTGAAGTTTTTTTATTTCTTTTTCACCTTCCCGCACCACTGCCGCTGGTTAACGGTTCCACGTCCGCTTTGACGCTGCTTAGTTGCTATGGAGCCATCTTTAGCCGTGCAATCAGCGTGCGTGCAGTATGCTGATTCGCGGTAATCTTCAACCACGGCACGGCCACAATTTTGGCGCAACATATTGAAATAAACATGCACGGGCCGCGCACGAGCTTTGAGCGTTGTGTTTTCGGGGCCGAGTTTTATGGAAACTATGCTGGGGCGTATGCTGATGCCCAGTCGCTGATACTTTGTACCCGGCTGTTACAAAGCCCTCCGCACTAGCAAATGGATCCCTTTTCCCATCGCGTATAAATGGGCATTGTGTGTGTGTGTGTGTGCGTAACCCTTTGAAAGCGCCCTTTGTCTGGGGCTGAGCTTATCTCGCAGGATACAGCGGGGAATTCGCTGAAGATTATAGACGACATACCAGGCACGTACTGAGTTTGATTTGTCTGCTCATCTTACCCAACCCCGCAACCGCAATAAACGTACCCATCTCCCCTCCACTCCTCTTCTTCATCTATATGCTCACTCCACTCTCCACACCCCACCCAATAATGTATAAACACCCACACGCGAGATGCAGTCCGATCCAGCCTCGATAAAGAAAATTGGAAAGTGATGTCTGGGGAAGAGAACAACACCCTTAATTCGAAAGTAACCGAGAAAAAAAAATGACACACCGTATACGGGACAGTATTCCATGGGGTGGAACCATCTGGAACGAAATCCTTTTGCACGCGCGGATAAATAACCTCGCAAAGCCCAGCGAGCTTGACACTGCTCTCGATTGAGCCGCGATCTGCAGCTAAGCTCCCTCAGCTAGTTGCCCTTCCTTTCGGGCGCCCCTGTCAGCTGTCATCAGTACACCCTCGGTTGTGCTACAAATGAGCTAGATTTACGGGAACTTTGTGTAGGAAGAGTGTGGGATGAAGGGGGAGGGGGGGAGGGGGAGGGGGTGAAGACTATCTCTTGCCATTTACGAAGCCGGTACCAGGATCCGGTTTTGGGTGTTGGTGATTTGATCTTTTCGTATCCGGTCGTCACCGTGTGCCTGATGCCATCCCCGGGCCACATCCGGAACGTTCGTCTTCAAGAAATCCGGACGACCCTTTTTTTTGTTGTTTGCGCTCTTTTCTCTCTTAGACTTGGTCCGATACAAAACCACCAGGAAACCGTTTAAAAATGAAAAGTTTGCACTCGGTCTCGGAGCCCTGTTTGCTTCCTATTTGCTCCCGCTGCGATAACCTCAAAAGGGAACTTGAGGCAATGATAGGCTAAGATGTTGCCCTGGAACTCGCGGGCTGTACGTGGGGGATGTCCGTCGGTGGGTACGTGATTAAATTGGACTTGAAAGGCGATCCGTGCCGGGATGTTTCCGACCCTTTTTTTTTTCTCTCTCTTGCTGTTGGAACTCTTACTTTGTCAAGCCACACGCACAGAGACAGAGGGAAGGCAACAAAAAAAGGGACAGGACACAAACAAATGTGATAAGCATCTAGTTTTTAGCAAATTAAGACATCCTTGCGGTTTTTAACCGCCCTGACCGATCTGTTCATCAGCTTTTATCTACTCGTCCGCCACCGGGAAGCAGGTTCTTGGATACCTTGTGAAGCATACGTCATGAGCTGCGTCAGTGTGCGGTTCCTGGCCACAAAAGGACGTCATTTAATGGGTGCTCGAGCGTTCACCCTTTCACGGGAAGGATGCGGCAGCTCGGACGGGTGGGCAGAATCCATTCCGGTTTATTTATTAGCATCGTTCCGCCGACATTACATCCAGCAGCTTCCCCATGGGGAACGGGAGTGGGACCTTCTGACATTAACCTGATACGGTTGTCCCGGTGGGGTCCACCCGGGCAAGACAAAGTGATGAGTGGCATTAAGGCCCCGGCATAACCTACCCTTTTAATGGGGGAAGATACGCTGTACGCCGGCAAGTGTTCGCCCTACCGACACTTCACTGATAACGGCTAGGTAGTATATCCTCGGCTGGTGGCTATGGCACATTCCAGCGATAGGGAAAACTTTTGCACCACCACTGGAAGGTTTCTGATGTTGTTTCCCTTTTTTTTGTATTATTTTGCCAGATGGCCGGAATCCCACCCCGGACAGGGTAAGAACTTGCCGATAGCAAACACTTTGATGACTTCATGAGGCAAAACGTTGGGTTCGCGTGCAGTAATTCTGGAAACCAACTACACTCATCCATACGCCACCGTCTAGATAGCAGCGTCCAGAAGAACACTTTCCTCCGCACGCATCATCAGTGGGGTTTTTTTGGGAAAATAAAACAAAACATATATTGGCAATACACCTACCCCGCGTACCGTGCAAGACAAATGAGATATGACACAGGGTGTTGGTGATGGCAACCGAACATCATTCAGAAGACTACCGCGCACCACCGACACGACACCGGCACGGCAAACATAAAAAAGCCACAAAGCGGCACATTAATCAATTACCTATTAAACTCCGGACGTACAGGACGAACCGTTTTACGAGCGATGGTGGTTTACGCCGTACGTCACGGTTGGTGAATTGTGGTGACGGTTCGCTGGTTCTACACGTACAGCGGCTAAGACAAATCGACGGTCTTGCCAATGACGACAGCTGTTACGGGGCTCTAGTCTTCCAATTTCCTCCTGTTCGGTCGCATAGTTTGTGGTGGTACGCTTGCTACCGTCCCATTTTAAAACGAACAACTTTATCGCGTAGTGAATAAGAATTATCCTTGGGACGTGAAATGTGTTTTTAGTACATGTTTGCTCCTGAAGGTATGCAATCATTAAAGAAATTCTCTTAGTATTTCGCTACTAAACAGTGGCTCAAACAACATTCCTGCATACTTTCAGGCGTTCGCAAACGAACCTGGTGGTGACATTTCGGATATCCTTAATTAAACAAAAAACTAAAATAGCCCAGCAATCAGTTTCGATTGATAGCATCGGCAAAACTAAGTGATACCCAGCGAGTGCTGTGCGCTTTGCATACCTATCAGGTACTTCAAATAATAGTGTTTTATTTACTAGCATATTGTTTTCTACTACACAAGTAAATTAAAATTTTGAAACATGCTTATGCTATATTAAAATTACGGAGTTCTATCCATCAGTAAACAATAACAAATAATTTAAGTTTTTTTTACTATCAGTGCCTTTTTTTTGTGTAAACCACTATCTATTTAGTTACGTACGAAAAGATTCATAAATTGATAGTTTATTTTAATAATCGTTAGATGGAAGCTGTTTGTTTAGATTGATTGGAAACTGTTTGGCTGCTTGAAACATTTTATTTTAACACTAACATCTGTAGGCTACTAAACACATGTGTTTAAATTAAAATCATCAACATGTTCATTTTATATCATAAAAACGAGTTAAGTGTGAAAAAAAGGAACATAATTCCAATAAATACGCCCAACAGGTATGCAATGCTTCCGAAGCTGACAGCTTGGTGATTTTAGCTTTTCACTGTCAATTCATCAATTATTCCAATATCCTCAACATCCCTACGGGTAACGTTGGTATTTAGGAGGAGAGGGTGAGAAGATATTCCAATTGAAGCGTATGCTAACGATAAGACTGACTTCACCAGCATGGTAAACCATTTGGACGTCATCACATGCTGAGCTTTTCCAACCGTGGTTGATTAGTCACTCAACCAGTTGGATGTGAAGTGATTAAACATTCCGGACGCTCAATCCGATGCGGGTGCGGAAACGATAGCCGACAGCAGATTGATTGTTAGCCACATCTTGATTGATAAATTTAATTTCCCCACTGCTATGCAGGGTAGTACGGGTAGTGTGCTTGGGCATCTTCCTATCTCCGGTATCCGCCAAACCAAGAATTGGTGGAGAAATGTTACTCATTTCCAAGAATTGTCCTCAAACCTCGGTGCGGTACCGTGAAGATGCTAATTGTGGGCGAGCTACTGTTGGGGAGATAACGCGCGGGATATTCGCGTCACCGGGAAGAATAAAACAGACCCGCGAGATATTGCGGCGAGCAAATTAAGGTACGGTTTGGTTTTATGTAGCTTTTTTAGCGTGTTTTTTTTGTTTATGTCTCTTCGTTCTAGTGCTGTTCTTTGTTTGGTGAGTTGGTGTGCTGTGTTGTGCCCGGCCATCCAGGAGCACCCTGGAAGCAGCAGACGAGTGCGGGTGTTGGCGAGAATGACCGAAGGTCCCTTCGTGTACGGCATCGAGCTAAGGGATCCACCAACCGCACCGACCGACATCAGCCAGTACGATCTGCTATTCGGTCCCGGGAGCGTTCTTCACCGGCAGTACCAGCCGAACGGTATGGGTGACTACGTGGATCACCAATATGGCGCCAACCTGTCCCAGGCGCTCAGTGACATTCTGCGCGCGAACATCTCCGCGACCATGGTCGGGACGTCCAATCTGACCGGTGACTTTGGCAGTACGGCTGTCAGTTTGCCGCCGGGTTCGGGTCATCACACCGGCACCGGTGGACGGGGCGGTGACAGTTCCTTTCAGAATCAGCTCATCATCCCGCTGTACGCCATCATCTTCCTGCTGTCGGTTGTCGGCAATCTGCTGGTGATATTAACGCTCGCCCAAAACAAACGGATGCGCACGGTGACCAACGTGTACCTGCTGAATCTGGTAGGTTGAGTTGGGGCAGGTGTTCCAATACTACTACTGACAGCATCTAACTTGCCCACGCACCAAATCTTGGATCGTTGGGGTTTTTTTTCTCTCTCTCTCTCTCTCTCTCTCTCTGTTTGCTTTTGACAACATTCACAGGCAATTTCCGATCTGCTGCTGGGAGTGTTCTGCATGCCGTTCACCCTCGCCGGCCAGGTACTGCGGAGGTTCGTCTTCGGAAGTGTCATGTGCAAATTAATACCATATTTTCAAGGTAAGAGCGGCGTGTCGCGCCAGATTCCATTAGAGTGTTTCTTTTATTCATAAGAATGAAAGTGTGTGTATGTGAGGGAAGAGGAAGAAGAGACGTAAAGGGAGGTGAAACAATTCCCGCGGGAGGGGAATCAGGTTATCAAAGCAATTTCCACCACCTGCCCCCAAGCTGCACCATGCCTTTCTTTATGGATGGCTTCCCAATTGCCTACATTTAGGCGTGTGCCACCCAACTGAATGGGCACGCATCTCCGCAGGCGCCGCCCGTCTGTTGATTAGCCGTCAGCGGTTGGGACGGGAAAGCAGGAAATCGGAAAGGAAGCAAGTCAAAAAACGAAATCCTGTACCCTGTCCCGGGCCGCACCCCGGCTTTGGGGTGATGAAGATAAATGAATGAAAGTGGATGGCAACTGTGATGCATGTACGGGGACGGCTCTACACAATTTCGGCTTGATTGAGTGGGGATGTGCGCCCAACCTTCCCGCACGCGTGGTAAGTGGGCATTTGAGTGCCTTGAGCCCATTCGGCAGACTAGTACAAGTCACCGTCACTGGGTGCAACTTGCCGCACAAATTGCTTCCGGCCCACCGGGCTCGCACTCACTTAGCTTATCGCGGGCAACTCCCAGCGTTGCGTGCGCGTGAGTGGCTCATTAGGAATTTATTATGCAATCGGCGATGAAGGAATAATCCGCAGATTGAGCGCTTAAAAGATTGACTGTGGTTTCGGGGTGTGATCGGTCCCCGGTTGCATTATGTCCTTCCCCTTCATTCCTCATTAGCATGTGAAGCTGGCAGGGACTTTTATATATATATATATATATATTGGGGCTTTCGTCAGGGTTTGTCGGGTGTAGTGTTTCTTCCGTTGGGGTGATCATACGCATCATATCCAATAATATATTCTTCCTGCTTAGAAGTGGTCTATATGAGATGAAACAGGGTTTAATAAATTATTTCATACCGAACTCATAATGAGATGGTGTGTTGGGGTTTAATGACGGGTTAAATCCCAAAAACTCCAAAAATCCTCCCAAATCCCGATGGTTTACATCGGAAGAAAGATTAGAGCTTAAACAAGTGGAAAATCCTAGAAAAAAAATCCGCTAGAATACTTGATGAAAACTATACGAAATCCTCAGCAAGAGTGATAGACGCCTTGATACAAAATTCCACATATCGTTGAAAACGATGCTCAGAGTCTCGTGGTTGAGATATCCGCAGGAATAGCGCTGGACAACCAGTGTGAAGCTAGAAATTCTGAGAAAAAAGATCGGCAAAGTTTTAACATCATGGAACCGAAACCTTCGTCGAATTCTAATAGAGATATCGTAGAAACTATCCCACAACTCGTACGGCCATATGGAGTTGACTACAAAACCCAAATTTTCCTGGAGAACAGGATTTAACGCCGAATATTTTTTTCGAATTTCGGCTCTCATCACTAGTTTGGACACTCTACACTGAAACTTTTGAGAAAAAAAAACCCCGACATCGACAGATAAACCTGTATCTCCAAAAGCTATAAAAAGTTACCTTTAAAATATTGAGTGCATACTTTCGGGCGCTTCCGCCCGAGCCAGAGCAAACACCCCGTTCGGGATGTCATCAAAAGGGTTTTAGACTCACAGTGTGTGTGTGTTTTTTTTTATTCGGTGTGCGTATATCCATCAATGCCGTAGGCGTTCATTAAAACATATAGGAAACCACAAGCTTTATTCCCTAGTAACAATCTGCCGACCGTGTTCCGCCAGTGTGTGATGGGTTGAACTGCTACGCTTCCGTTTCAACTCCTGTCAGATGAACTTGGGTTACTGTTTGCGGTTCGGTCAGAAGGACGGCCGGTGTGTTGAGATTATAGCCCAGTGCGGAAAGTATGGATATTAAATAGTAATGACATAAAAACACAATACATGTACCACGGCTGATATGTAACGGTGGTGACGGACCGGCCAGGAAGAGAACAGGAAGAGAGGGGAAAACAAATAGGTAATACAATTGTTAGCGATGTGGTTGTTGTAACGTGCACTTGCTCAACCCATCATTACCCATTTTGACATATATGCGCCGAGGTTGACATCCAATACAGCAGACCTGGTAAGTCCCGAAAAAAGCTTTTTTTTGCGCTGTACACTCATTTCATTCGCTGGTTCCATTTCCAAAACTAACATCAACGGGTCGGATACGCGTACCGGACCGATAGGCACGTTCCGTATGACAACGATTTTATAGCCGTTGTGATTGCTGTGCGTGATTTAACCTTTTTCCCATGGTTCACTTCGTTCTACGGCTTAACACAGGTGTAGCTGACTGTATCCAAGGCTACACATCCCGTTTCTGCACTTTGGAAATTGCAAATCTACGTTCATTTGCTATAAAAGCTGTATTTACACTGTTTTTTTTTCGCATGCTGCTTGTGTACGTTTGGGTCCATTTTCGCTCACCGGAAAGATATTTGCATTCAACTCACTGGTTGTTGAGATTGCATACTTCACGGCGCTTGCGAACCATCCGTTCGATCGATTAAACTCAAATCCATCAAAGATGCTATAAAAACTCGTTGAAACTTTTTTTTATCGGAGATTAGTAGTTGTATTTACTGTGTAAAGTTTGAACAAGATAGTATTTGACATTCTTGGCGACTTTCTTGAATTGTGTGACGTTTGTTTGGAACTTTGAAGCTGTATATCTTACACCATCAACATAGGTAGGTCTGCGCGTGGAACTCTTCAACCAGCATGCTGCGGTTTCAGAAGCACGATACCCCGAACTCTTGAGTTCTGATTGTTCTAAAATTCTAACCTCCCTTGGCATGATTTCCTTTTTTTTTTTTCGTGAAGTATTTTCCCGATATCAAGTTTTATGCCCCGTGACTGTGCGTTCGACATTGCACCGCAGCCACCTTACGCTTACTTTATTTCGACAACAATAAACTTTAAACATGTTATTGTCAGTACACGTTCCGCATGGACCTGGAGCCGCACGCAAACCCAATGGTGCGCTTTTCCAAATCCCCACCCAGACGCGGGGATGGAGATGAATGCACGAAAAACCCTTGGTCCCGAGGCGACGGTTTCTAAAGACTTTGCGCGTTCGCTCGGTGCCTTCGTCACAAACCGTCAAGAAATAAAGTATAGCAATACGGTTGCGTTAAGGCACGTCATTCCGTTTCGGCGGGAGGCATTTCTTCAATTTTCCCCTGCTTCCTGGCTCACCGAGAAAAGTCAACTCATGAGGAAAGGGGAAAAAAAGAACGGAAAGAAATCATTTGTATCCGGCGTCTCGGGAAAATTGGTCCAGGCTCTTGCTGTCGTCGTTTCATTGAACCAACGATGGCAAAGAAAGCACAAAAAAAAAAACACCCTAGATACCCACTCCAACGCCAATATCGGTAGGCATCTTTAGCTGTCGGTTGTGATTCGACGCTTCACAATGTTGGCCGTGTTTAATCGTGTGAATGAGTAAGCAGGCGAAACAGACCAAACCCGGCGCGAAATGGAAGAAACGGCGTCTGCCTAGTTGGCAGATGGCGGCACACAGGAGTCTGGAAATAGCAACATTTGTCAGACCGTCAGTAAGGTGTCGGATTTTGCTTGATGCCATTTTTCGACAGTTATTACAGCTGCAGCGCGTGCTCGCAATGTGTGTTCCGGTTTCCCAGATTCACCGACCGGTGGTAATGCTCTTAACCCCTAACGTATTTTTTCTTCCCCAACGCCTCCTTGATTCAGCGAAGGCTACGTCGGTTTCCAACACGCTAAGGCCTAACCCGCGGTCGGATGGAGACGTGCGTTGATCCATCTGTCGGTATTTTTAACCTCGGTATATTTCCCCTATTTGCTTCCGTTGCGCACATACACGTTGACGGATATTTTCGACTATCGGAGTGATTTACACCGGCACGAAAGATAGCCGTAATCAATCGTTAAATGCCACCGGTTTTGGATGTCAGTGGATGGCGGGAAGCGATGTCAGGTAGGCAAGATATATCCTTCCGATGCACGGGTCCGGATGAACGTTCAAGATTAACCAAACTAAGACGTGACGTGTTGCTGGAAGCTGTATCGCACTTCCGGCATTGTGGTTTACTCCCAGTCGTCGAATTAGACACGGTCGGTGGTCGGTGCGATAACCTTTCGCTGGCTGGGGAAAACGTACCATGTGACAATTTTACACCCACACCGGCAGTAAAACCTTTCGCATTACGACAGGAAATTGCGCTCAAAAAAAAAACAAATTCTACACCTCCATAAATAAACAAGGTGACTGAAAACGATTAATTTAGCACATTTGAGCCAATCGAGTGGAAATGCATGCGGCGCCTAAAGCTATGCAACATTTAAACATTTAAAAAACCCTTTTTATTGAATAAAATTGTATCAACACCTTCACTATTAATTATTAGGTATAACGAGCGCCTAGAGGTATGCAAGACACACTAGTTTGCTTATTTTTAAGATAGCTGAAATTAATCCTTATGTAAAAATAATTCATTTCGAGTATTAACTATTAAATAATCGGAATCAATTAAAAATAGGTTAAAAAAATAAAAACAAAATAAATTAGAATAAATGATTCACAATTAATTTACGTGTTGGAACAAGTGTTGGGCATTGCATACATTTAAGCGTTTATCGTACAGCGCTAAACAGACTTTCTCAGTGGGGAGGAGATTTGGAAAGCTTCTGGAGTATATTCCCGATATGTTTTTATTATTGCAGGCTAGATATTCAAATTCAAATGGTTTTCACCCAATTTATAAATAGTTCCTAATCACAAATTAAAAAATTAAAACGCTCAATTGAAGCGAAATTTTATCCTTTGTGCTAATAAAATAGATTAATGTTATACGTTTTGCATACTGTAAGGCGTTTTTAGCGTAGAATTCTCTTCTTAACGATGAAATCGATAATGCTGATTGCATCCACTGTGGGGCTGAAAATCCATGTAGCTAATCTGTGCTATAACACCGAGAACAGCAATAAGACACACTTAATATCAATGTTTGCCAATCACCATGTTTGCTTTCCAACTGGCTGACGTTTGACTTGTTGGATGTTAATTTACCGTGTACGCATTCACTCTTCCGCAGCCGTATCGGTGTCGGTGGCCGTGTGGACACTGGTAGCTATCTCGCTCGAGCGCTACTTTGCCATCTGTCGGCCGCTGTCCTCCCGCCGCTGGCAGACCCAATTCCACGCGTACAAGATGATCGGGCTCGTCTGGACGGTGAGCTTTCTGGCCAACTCACCGCTGTGCTACGTACAGCGTCTGCAGCCGGTCGGACGTACCACCGGTCAGATGAAGTGCCGTGAGGTGTGGCCGGACCGGGTGTGGGAGAAGGCGTACGTGCTGTTCCACGATGTCGGTCTGCTGTTTCTGCCACTGCTGGCGATGGGCTTCGCCTACTCGATGATCGTGTCGAAGCTGTGGCGGGGTCTGCGGCACGAAATTAAACATTCCTCCCTGTACCAGCAAACGAGCAAACCCGGCCCAAGCGGCCAAGGCCCTGCGGGTGGAGTAGCGGTCGGTGCGGGGCCGGGCGCGGCGGGTACTGTCGGAGGGGAGCAACATACGCATCCAACCGCTGGAACCGGGCCGGGAACGGTGACAACCCTTGACACTGGCAAATCTCTGAAGAGTTGCGGTACCGGCACGGGGAAACGCCACGAGACAGGGTTCGTGCTAACTTCCAGCCTCAAGAAGGGACCCTTCAAAGCCTCAACAGCCGTCGTAAACTTCGCCAGTAACAACAACACGATCGGGAAGGGCAACTTTAACGGCGGGGGAAACGGTGCGCCAAGCTGTGGAGGTACCACCACACTCGCCTCCACCAATGGAGCCGGCACCAGCGGAAACCCCTGCACCAGTGGGGCGAGTAATGGCAGTAACAATGGCAGCAATGGTGCGACCACGGACAGGAGTGCCGGTCTCTACTGTGGAGGTGTTGGATGCGAGTGCCGAACCGGCCGTCTTCGAGGCTTCCGCCATTTCTTCGCCAAGGTAAGAAAAACATGGCCGACGCTTAGACGAGAGTGTTAGTCAAATAATAGTTCGGAAACACTATTAAGACGCGTATATACACCGTGACGCATTCAGGGGAGAAGGGGATATGACAGGAAGTATGCTACTTTTGGCAAACTTCTTCCCGACATTGATGCTTCCTGCTGTTACTGATATTCGGGTGTGAGGGCATTTACGGATAACTTTATTTCAATCACGACACGCACGCTGGTGGCTTGTGGGAACTTGCCATGGGAAGGTCTGCAGCTGTCTGGGTGTAAATCGGGACGTAATTATACGACCGTACGACGGGGGTTTTTCCGGGTGACGATAACGCACGGGCATACATTTGTTTCTTCTTCACTCGCCCTCTCCCTCCCCCCCCCCTCCCACTTTACTCCAGCAGCAGCAGCACCAGCATGGTGGACTGTGCCGGAATCCTCGGTACCATCTCAGCAGCACCTCACCGGAAGGGCTGCCAGAGTTGGCGGAAACGAAGTTTGACGAAGCGCCCACACACCAGAAGCATCCCTACCACCATCACTGTCACCATGGGCACGGGTTTCACCATCACCATCATCACCGGATGCCGACGACGATTGTGAAGAGTACGCAACAGGACGCAAAGCACGAGATCGTACTGAGCACCGGCGAACCGGGCACCCTCGATGCGGGCCCGGACGGTGGTATGCTTCCGGGCACTGGCACTAGCACCAACGCACTCGGCGGGAGTTCCAACATTCCGACGGTCAACGCAACTGCCGCGGCAACGGGCGATGACGCCACGCTCAAGCCGGACCCGGGCTATCAGTTCTCGCGGCACGCCATCCGCTCCACCTACATGGACAAGAGCATCGAGGCGAAGAAGAAGGTGCGTCAATATCGTAGCTTTTTTTTGTTGTTGTTCCCGTTTTATTCCTCCTCCACAATCGATGTTTAACGATCCACTTTAGAGACCTGCCCGGGTGGCACAATCAGTGGATATCATGCAATATGCAGTAACGCTGGAAGTCGTCCCCCGAAAAGTCCCAAGTTTGCGTTTTGATCGTTTGGTGTAGTTTCATCGAGGTTTTTTTTTTGAGGAGAGGGACTCCGGAGGTTCGTCAGAACAACAAATAAAAATAAAAGAGCACAAAACCGAAGCGCAATGAACGAGTCGGAAAGTCGTTAAACGACTTTTACCGAGTTTTGCGATACATTCCAAACGGGGCGAACTCCCGGGAAGGTCCATTTGTCAACTTGCCCCGAAACGGTATACTAAACTCAAACAACCGTACACATGCCACAGGGAGAGGGTAAACTCCCACACACACACAGCTAGTTCCGAAATTCCGACATTTCTGTTGGTCTAGGGCGAAGATTGGCACAATGGGACGTCCCAATGTAAGGTTCGGTCAAATATAGCAAGTTTTAGTCTTTTGTTTTGATGTGCTGACGTAAACTGAGGTTAGACGCCATTGTTGAATTCTCCACCTTCGCTATAAATAGTTTACTATAATTATATCCGGTTTATATTGGTACAATTTTGAAGTTGCCAAAAATTGAGTACTAGCGACATCTTTTCCGCTTTAGTGCTATCTATTAAATTTTAGTGATTTCCTTAAGGCATAGTTTTATCGCCTATTACCCCAGAGCTCGCTTTCCGACATGTATGCATTTAACGACATCTATCAACTCCATTTTCCGACCTCTCCATTTTCTCCACATCAATCAATCGCGTCGTACACGCACCACCTGGACAGGTGATTCGGATGCTGTTCGTGATAATCGTCGAGTTCTTTGTTTGCTGGGCACCGCTACACATTCTCAACACGGTAGGTATATTAATCCCATCCACCCCTCAACAGACGCACTCGAACGTTTATGGGATTTTTCCGGGGTCACACCACCCCGGAGTACAACGGGTGGTAGTAGAATATTGGCACGCACTGTTTAGCACACGCTAATGAGCGTTATCGACTGTGCTGATGGTGGTGCCTCCGGGGGATACTTGTGGTGGTAATTGAATTACCACCGTGCACCGCCGTTAACGGCATTATACGCACACCGTTTCGGGTGTGTGTGTGTGTGTGTGCGTGAGTGGCATGTTGCCCGACACTCAGCATCGGTAAAACCCAATCAACCGTACTCCTTACTGCCGGCGGCGGTGTATAACGTTCGTGAAATGGTCCGTTTTCTGGTAAATAAATTTGATCAATGTTTTATGCATCATTCGCTTCATTTCGTCCATCTCATACGGTTCCACCACATGTGAGTGTGCCGTTTGAAAAAGGGTGAGAAGAGCAGAAATCGAATCGTGTTTTAGAATGCTCCTACCCAACGTCCTTTTGTTTTGTTTTTTTCCTAACCTTCCCTCCGTCTTCACAAATATCCTATTAAAAAAATAATAAAAAACCCCGGGCCATCGAAACAGCCCGACCCGAATGATGCTTTTATCGTCCCACGTACAAGGGTTTAGCTTCTGGTGAAGATGTAGGGTTCAGTTTTATGAGATTTTCGGAAACAAAAAAAAAAACAACAACAAGCCGCCTCATTCTACCCGGTTTTGGTTGTCCGGAAATGAATCTTTATGAAGGCGCGTCAAATATCTTCAAAGTGTGGGGGGATGAGAAGGAACAGCGGAAAAGAAATGTCCCAAAATGGCACCATAAGATGGCGGGACCCGGACCAGCCGCGAACCTTCGGCGACGCAAGATTGATCGAATACTTGTTGAGTGCAATATTTCATAAATACTTCATTACAGTGATTTCAGTATCCCTCTGGAATTTTCTCCCTGGGGGGCGGTGACATCCAGAAGTTGGGGAGCTTCCAGATTTTTCTAAGTTACATTTTTGTTAACCTCAGCAAGAAAAAAAAACCCCTAAAAGCCAAAAAAAAAGGTTTGGAAAGAATAATGGGTGAGAGCTGTGAAAATACGGATTGCTGTTATTTATTGTTACTTTTATTGTTTCCTTCTGCTGGCATCCCACTGTACCGTCCCCGCTCCAAGAGATGATTGACGGGCTGAAACGCCACCACCAAGGGGCACTTTTCCACGTACGATCTCCTTCCACTAACTTCTTTGGTGAAAGTTTGGGGAACTATAAATCCATACACCACGACATGTTTCCGAGGCTGTAAACGTGGATCGCTGGAACTTTCCAGCCTTCATCCTAATGTCGGCAAAATATAGGTTAGCCCCCCCCACCGAAGGTGGAGATGAAAAATAATGCTCCGGTAATGCTGCAATCATAGTTAGGGACGGTACTATGCAGACGTTCTACCTCGTGCGCGTTACATTGGTTGGTTGTTGGTTCTGTTCTCATTGTGTTCCAACCACCTTGCAGGTCTATCTGTATTCGCCGTCCTTCGTCTACCAGTACGTGAACAGCAGCGGGATCGCTCTGGTGCAGCTGATGGCGTACATCAGCTCCTGCTGCAATCCCATCACGTACTGCTTCATGAACCGGCGGTTCCGGCAGGCATTCCTCGGCATCTTTAGCTGCTACCGCAATCGGTAAGTAAGCAGGTGTTGACGATGTCGGTGACAGTGCCGCTCGCTCGTCATCAGCCTGGAAACTGATTAGCACACTCTCAGTGGGCCGCACATATACACTTACCCTTATATATATGTATCTTCCTATATATGTTTATATATATAAAAATACATATATGTGAATATATTTATATGTATAGCAGGACCTACACCTACTCTCTCGGCATGCCTTCTCTTCCTTAATTCCCACTCCACCCATCCAATGGGCCTCCATGGCAGCTTCAAGCACCGGAGAAGTGCCTTCCATATCTGCGTTGCCTCTTCTTTCAATGTATCACGCACATTCTATCCATCTCTCTCTCTCTCTCTCTCTCTATTTTCTCTCATTTATCCCACTACTGCTATACTTCCTTTCATTCTCGACTGTCGATGTTTGACATGTGTACTGTGTACTGTGTGTTTGCCAATGCCAGCATGCCAATCTGCTGCTGTTTCTGCTGCACGTCGAAGAATGGCCCAATGGACGGGGTGGAGTCGAAGACTGCCGCCTATCTACGTCAGAACACCATCAACCAGTCCGGTGCGGAGCGGAATAACTCGGACATGTCCGGTAACGATTCCCTGGTCTACGTCGGGCGCGGACTTGTACAGCGATCCGGTAAGTGTCGACCGCCCCTTTGGTTATCTTCCCGAGGCCCACTCCGCCCGGTATCTGTGGCATTGCGTAGGGCAACGGGGCGGAGGGTGATGAGGGGTGGGGGGGGAGTGGTTTGAACGGGAAGACGGAATGTGTGCCGGGAGGAGGATGAGAACGGAAGAAGCGGGCGGCCAGCACGTCACGGTCATAGTATTCCTTCAGGCGCTGGTACTGCATTCATTCGATTCGTCTTTTTTTCCCCTCCTGTGCAGAGATATTGATTCTGGAATCCGAGGATCGGGTTTAGCACCGGTTCCGATCACGTGAACAGCTCCGTTTCGATAGTAAACTCCATCAGCAGTGCGAGAATCGCACAGGTAAGTAATACACCCGTTTCGGTGACTGTAGCGCCTTAATATAGGCAATTATAGATTTTTATTTCTATTTTATAAGCCTAAATGTATGCAATCTGTACTATAATGCAATAGTTTACATTGCGCTAGAATTTTTTCAAGTACGTACATTCAGGGGTAAATACCCAAACCTCCGTAAAAAAAAACACCAACGACTAAATTTACATGATGCTTGAAATGCATGCATACTTGCCGGCGTCCGCAAAAACTTGTCCAACGAGTATAAGCCCCCTCATGTTTGCAGTTTGCATATCCGTTCCGAGCAATTCGCTTTCACTCCCAACACCTTAAGCTATGCAATTCGCAAGACGAATCGTTCAGAATAAAGTGTTCCGAACAGTGTACATGAGTTTTTGCTTGTTTTCTTTGCCCATTCCCTTGCATCACCAATGTTCCTCACTTTTCGTTCGCAGATTATCGAGACGGACCCGGATGACGATTCGTTTCGGTTGCGTATCACGTGGTCAAAGCCCACCTCGGCTAACTACTCAAAGACTGCAGGCGGTTGTGATAGCGAGCGTTACTCGTAGAACTACAGCGGCTATTAAAACGAAGAATATGATGGAAACGACAGCGAAAACTGGGAAGATTACTCTACCGGGAGTTGGTACGTGTCGGTGCAACGTCGCTTACCGTGCATGGCTGGACATTCTTATCTGCCCCCATCCCGCAAAAAGGACCAAAGGCGTGTGTGGATCGAGCTGCGACGAAAAGGTGTATCCTGCATCATGGCCACCAGGAATGTTGGATCGTTTACCCGCCGGTCGGTAGCCGGTAGCCCTTTTTAACGATGAACCCTATTTTTGGCGGAGTAGAAAACAACGCCGTAGTCTTAATGTAGCCGTCTCACGTAGTCGTTTAGATGTGTAATATGATTGAAGTGAAATCAATGTCTAACCTTTGCTCCCGGGGTATGCGCGTACCGGAACAAGCAGGTTTATCGTTTTGCCAAACAAAAAAACGAAAAAGGTAAAATAAGTGGTACAGCATTACCTAGAGGGCATTAAGTGACCCGGACTCTTGTTTTGTTTTTCGGATGCGAATTGCAAAGAGGTGGACGAGATGTTACATACGGCAGAGTAGAGCGAGGATTTCTTCCTTAAGATGTTTGCTTCCCGAGTCTGACGGAGCGATTCTGTTTGTTCCCTGACAAGTGAACCCATTCCGAGAATGGGATGGTTGGGACGGAAAATTGATAAATACTTTCATAGCTGACTGTCGATCTCACCGGGTCCATAACCCACACTGCCCCTTTTCCACATCCGGTGGTTTGGATCTAATAATCTTGAGTGGATGTGTGTCTCTGTGTTTGTGTGTGCGCGTGAGCACCGGTGGATGGGTTACGGTCAAAGGAAAGATCTGGCAAGTCCTTCTACGCCGGAAAGCATGCAATTGTAATAGAATCGGTAGAAAAGTTTTCGCCCCCCGGACCGTATGCAACCATCTTACACGCCCTTTCCAGTGAGGGAAGGGGGAAAAACTGATAAAATCCCCGATAATCTCATGTGGAGTTTGAAAATCCTTTTCGCTTCTGTGAAGCAACTAGACACGGGCGCTTCGCCGAAGTAATAATGAAAGTCAGTAGCTGACCCACACCGGGCTACATGTATGCAAACCCAACAGAATTGCGTCACGGAACCAAGGATTATGAGATCACCAACCCAGACAATGTTTGCCGTGCATCGGGAAGATTTTATTTTATTTATTTTTATTTACCGCCAGAGGGCGTAAACGTTGTGCGTTATGAAAATGTCCCTAACTGTTCGTTTAGGTTTTTTTTTATATTGTTTCTACTTCTGCTTTTTGATGTGCACATGCCATAACCCTAAGCTCAGCTGCCCAGTTTGAAAACCTGCCCGGTCACACACGGTGCTGGGTAACGAGATTTGAGAAGATGTATTAATATTGCCTACATTTAGGCGGCTTCCTTTCCAATCATCTACCACCATCCTTGGGCTAGAGGAATAGGAATCGATTGTGCTCTTTTTTATATCTTCCCTTTTAGGATTTCCCATTCGTTAGGTTAGGAAATAAAGAGGCAAAAGAAAAAGATGTCTCCAACTCGCTTATCAGTTTGATAGTCAATGCGAGGGGACGGAAAGGTTACCGATTACAATCGCTATCGAGTTTAAGGCTAGTTCGAAGTTTGGCAGTGACATTCGGATCGGAGCATTTGTTGATTAGGTTCTGGCGAGCCAATTTCTGGATGCACTCCCTCCCAAGAATACGAGTGAGTGAAAACCGAGCAGACACTGGTGAGTGTTTCCCCACAAAACGGTGATGTAGGTAAGAGGACGGGCCAGTGGATCCTGCTATCTAAATTTAGGCGCATCCACTCTCCAATCGGTGTGATCTTTACGTGTAAGTATGTTTGAACGATAGCGTTAGTGGGGTGGATTCAAGACTAAGCAGGCGGAAGGAAGTACATAAAAAAGCTGTATCGAAAATGATCTTTAAAAGAAATAATAAACAGATGGGTAAATTTTATTGTTACTGTAATTACAAAGGATACCAAGAAATATATTTAAATATTTCACGACACATGTTGCCAACCAAAACGAAAAAAATGTGCAAAAAAGAAAAACCTTCACTCATTGTTGTTCTTTCATCTACATCCTGAAACGATTACGATTACCCGCCGAAACGAGCCGGCATATTGCTTCGGTGGTGCGTGAAATTTATGCTTTATTACCGTCCAAATTACTTCCGCTGGAAGCAGCAACCTGATAACCTTCGGTACGAAACCGAATACGGGAAGAGTAATAATAGAGCAAGAAGAGCATGTTGAGCTTGAGCGTTCTTCCCACAGTATTGGCCATCGCTTATCGGGATATTTTTATTTTATTTTTTGGGGTTTTTTTTTTGAGAAGCAG
The DNA here is from genome assembly GCA_000349025.1 of Anopheles minimus. Classification (NCBI taxonomy): domain Eukaryota; kingdom Metazoa; phylum Arthropoda; class Insecta; order Diptera; family Culicidae; genus Anopheles; species Anopheles minimus. The sequence goes on along the minus strand of KB664054.1, from coordinate 4,272,619 downwards.
AACAACCACAACGTGGAGCACGGAAGTGGATGACAGGTTCGCTGGGACGGAGGACGACGTTTGCTGAATTAAATGAAGTGAAAGCTAACGGAGAACCCCGGAAACATGGTGGGCGAAACGAATTTCTGCTGGATGGTAACAGATAGGCAACAAATGGCGGAACGCCCAGTCGCTACCCGAAGTTCTTGCATTATGGATGGAAGACTCTTGAGCAGGAGAAGGAGGAGGAGGAGGAGGTGCGAAGGACCAATGGGTTACGAAAGTGGTTCGTTTGTTTATCGCTCGAGCACTGTTTTGCTCGAAAGTGCGCTTCTTGAAGATGTTCAACAAAAAAAAAAACTCCCCCGCGAGAGGGGGGGACGAGAGGAAGCTGGAGGGAAAGAGATGACGCGGGAGAGGATGGGGAGGGTCGTGAGGATGATGTCGTTAAGATAATTTAACACGTGACGCTAGACGGGCACTCGTTAGCGGCCAAAGTTCGAACGCACTACCCCCTGAAAGTTATACTATACCGCAGTACATTTGTGGACTTTTTAGATGTTTCTATTTTTTTCTTCTCACGAACTTCCACCCCCGGTTAACGAACCAGCAATCAGAAAGTGATGTGCCATCGCGAAGGTGAGGAAAAAAAAGGCACTTGAAAGGCTTGTGTTTGGGCGCCAAGGTGAGGCGGGAAAAAAGAAGAAATAGAAGGATGGATTGAATTTTTCGCACCTTTTTATCGTGAGGAAGCCAATCGGGCAGTTGATATCAATAGAGGGTTGTGACCTAAGCCTTTCGAGGGTCATATTTTATCCCTCTCTCCCCTTTCCCCCTCTCTATCTTCTTCGACGTCTTCCGAGATACTGTCAGGGTTGGAGCTAATGCTATGGAAAATATGGGCAGGGCTGAGCATTGAATGTTATATCCATTATTGAGAAGTGTTTGTGTGTGTTTATGTGTGTGTGTGTGTGTGTATGTGTGTATGAAATCTTTCTTCCAAATAAAACACTCACACACAAATAATGCTAACTACTGACCCGGTCGAGTGTAAATGTTAATTTGCTAATTTTTGTTTGATGGTGCGTCCCAAGACATCCGTAAAAGATGAGCGTAAGTGAGCTGGGGGGTGGAAGGAATTGGAAAGGCCAAAAATTAGGCCAACAACAACCCCGAAACATGCGCCCGTGTGTTTTTTTTCTCCCGGGTCCTCACCGCATAAAGAACGGTTTAATGAATTCCGAACCCTCCGCGCTTTTTCCATTTCCATTCGCTTTTCTCGGCCCACGCTAGAATGGTACCGTTGTTAGGACATCGTCATCCTAAGTAGCCATTTTGTTTGGTGGGAGGTGGGGGGAGGGGCTTTTCTCCTTTTCTCCTGCTTCTGCTAGAACCATCGTTTAGGGAACGTTTATTTTCATTTCTTTTTTTTATGAAAGGAAGAAACAAATGCCACCATTTAGGATGGCTGAGCGGAGAGCAAAATTAGCTCCCAATAATACAGACGAATGCGAATGTGAGCAGCCCCGGTCATGGAAATCACCCATCGTGGATAATTTTCCACCGTACGGGCGTACGTAAATGCAAATTACGATCCCACGGGCAGGGAAAATGATCGTTCTGGGGGGTTTGGAGCAAAAACAAAAACAAGTGTTGTACGGTTTGCCTACGTTTCAGGGGCGAGTGCGCCACTGTCTTAACAGACATTGACAGGTTTGTGTACGGCGGTGTCGGCAGAGATCCGGAGATGAAGCAATAAGCCGACGGCTTGACAACGACGTGACAAACTTGTCCCGAACCTTGCCCCCACTCAGAAGGTGGAGTTTAATGTGCTTTTCTGCTTTGTTCTTGGGTGGCCATTCCACCGCCGTCCGTTATTAAAATGAAGAGCCCTTTTAGCCCCGCGCAAGGGAAGCTGCTAAACGCACCGTTTCCATTAAAGCCGCCCCGAAAACCGACGGGATGGGAGTAAGTAAGGTAATTGCGATAATTTGATCGCGTGCGACTTTAGAAAAGAGATCTTTGTGCAATAAAATTTTGTCATTTTATCATGCAGCTTCTTCGTTCAGGTTTTCTTATAACTTTCCCGGAAGTGGCAACCCTTGGTGATTGTAATGAAAAAAGCTAGCTCACTTACTCACATTTCAGCGAGTAAAACTGGTTCACAGATAATTATTTCTCGTCTTAGTCCCGTGTTTCATTATTTAACTCCCGGCGGGAAGTTTACGGGCTCGTTCTATTTTATCGCTATCCTCGACGCCCGATAGTTATGCCGTGCGCAATGCAGCCCGGCCATCGAGCGGACCATTTCCACCACCAAACCGAAACAAATGAACCGGGCTGTGCTATAAAAAAAGCAGCTCAACGGGGTAAAGCATCGTAAAGTTGTGCATGTTCAATTGAACGGGCAGGCGAAAAACTTTTACGCAACTTCGCATCGCAATGGCGTACTTTTGTATCCGCCGGACCGATTCCGAATGGGAATTAATTGGCAAACACTTTGAGCGGAACGAGCAAAGAAAAACCACCCCGTCAATGATGTAAGAGATGGAAATGGGTGAACAAGGAGGGGAGAGAAAAAAACTGCATACTGCATTCATGCGAAAAATGAAATATCTCGCTGAAGTTGGCCGGGCTGTCGCACGCAGGAAGGAAGCATCGAGATCGATAGATAATACACACTGTGACGAGTGCGACTACTGCTCATTTGCAAAACTTCACCATTAACGCCGTGGCACTAAGGGAGATGACGAACGATGGAAACGGTAGCGCGAAACTTTCCATCTGCGGGAAATGGATAACGAGGCGTCTAACAAACCGGCTATCGCCCTAACAAAACAATACCCTGCACATCGAGCGTATTGCCGTCCGATCACGCGTAACTGATTGAAATCACTTAAAACATCGAGCGGAAAAGGTTACACGTGCAATAATCATCACAAGTAATTTTCCCCGGGTGTTAGTTGCACACGATGCTCTCGAGGATTTGTGCCTTTGCTTGCGGTCTGTCATGCGGAATGCCTACCTTTCAGGGGTGGGATGGAACGAGATAGAGCAGATGCTACAGATCAGTGATGTCAAACTCAATTTTCTTAAACTATAAAATGTGAAATTGAAAAATATTTCGTCAGAATTAAATAAAGCGTTCCCACGAAGAAAACACACAAAAAAAACATTGTCAAACAAAACAAAATGTTGTCACATTTAGGAAGGACTGGAAGGAATGTTGTCAAGAAGTAATAGGATGGACTTGGTAATAGTAAGTAAGGTAGAGTAATAGATGGACTGGTCTCTGTGTGAGAGACCAGTGCCGACAGAAGGCATAAGGAATTCCGTCTCAAGAAAAAAATTTAGTTATCCTTGGAAAACATAATTTTCGACCGCACAATTCACTGCTCTTTTGGGGATTAAAAAAATTCTAGGAATCCCAGAAATGCAGCGAGTTTAAACATTTGTCAAAGCAAACAAATGTCTCAAGGCTGTTTTTTTATACTTTTGTTGGCCAGGAAGTTGTGAATTTTATAATGAAGTATTGACTCATTATGTTGGGAATAATTCTATTATCGCGAATTTCTATTTCTAAGGCAGTACTGTGTGCATCAAATGTAAGGGTCACAAAACATCTGAGACCCAAATTTTGACCATATAATTGACTATCCTGTGGAGTTGATAAATTCTACCGGTACAACTTTTCGTTATTTGTTTTGAAGGGCGTTTGACACGTCTGGCATAGATAGTGGCATCTTTCTTGTTCGTTTCGCTGTCGATTTCCAAGTATCGTTTGCAACGAAAGGAACAGCACAGCACAGACAACAGTCGGCTAGCAAACGAAAAATAAGGCAACAAAAACACATTACGAGATTCCTGCCCGGTCAACCAGCCCGTGTACTTGCTCATTAATATTCATGGATATATCACCCGTTGCCCGTTGGAAAATACGACGAATTCGTTCAGTTTTTCCGCACAGTACCAGGAACGGAACAGGAAACCTTTCACCACGGCCAGAGGGAAAGAAGGGAAAGAGAGAATGTAAAGGAAGATATGGTGGAAAAAGTACAAACCGGACAGAATTATGGCCCACTTTAGCAGGAGATCGATTGCGCCCGGCATGTATGCAATGGTTTCAGCAGTCTGCAAGGATGTTCGCTTCGGCGAAAGCGTATGATTGATTTTCTTTTTCTCTTTTACTCTACACGAACACTCACACACATGGTGGGGGGGGTGTTGGTTAGTATGAAATGTTGTTTTCTTCAACTTTCGGCCGTGCTTTGGTATCCGACGTTCGGGGAACGGTAGAGAAAGAAAAACATAACCGAATCAAATTCTGGCCCAGTTTGCCCGTGTGTTCGACTTCAATAGCAGCGAGCGTCGAGCGAAGCTGCTCCTCGTTATTATGAGCGTGGTGTTTTTTTTTCTTTAGCTTCTTCTCCTCCTTCGCGTTGGAATCTGGTGCAACAGATGTTGTCTCAATAACACACCGAAACCGGGACAAACAGGTTCACGTACTTTGGCTCGGGGGAAAATGGCTGTTGTTACCAGTTACTTTGATGATGCTTTTTCCCATTGCTTGTGTGTGTGTGTGTGTTTTTCATGATGTTGCGGAAATCCATTGGAAGGGGGTAATTTCAATTCAGTGCTACCGAAAACCAACAAACCCCAAACTAAACGGGCGAAAAGGGAAAGGAAAAACACAAAGCGAAACACCTCTTTTCGCATCGGCCCAGGACTTTCCCAACGTCCAACAGGTTGGGAGCGTGTAGTTTCGAGTTTTCCACGGATAGTCGTTATTTTTACCCATGTCTGCACGATTGCTTCCGAAAGGGTTTTTTTTTTGCTGTTATTGCACCGGTAGAACAGGTTGTTTGCCGGAGTTTCTTATACGGCTGATTGCAATGTTACGCTTTGTGGTTGTTGCCGTTTCAGGTTTCTCATTCTCGTTCGCTAATGACTTCCCGGTTAGACTGTCGCAAAACCTCTGGAAATTCAACGAATCGCGGCAAGAACCGAACAGGAGATGATCGAGATTTGGACCAAAAAAATTAAATATAGAAAAAGAAAAAAAGCAACTTTTGTGCGATAATTTTAAACAATCGAATTTCCTCCTTCCAGTGGACGCAGTTTTGCAGGCAAGTGGCACTCACCGTTGGACTAATTGGAAAATACCTTTGCTGCTGCCACCCCACCCTGCCCGGAAACGGGTGGAAGAAGATGTGACCTGCTTCCATTCTCTGTCCAGTGCAGGGCACAAAAAGTTTTCCGTGTTGTTGTTCCCGTCGAACACCTCCGGCTCCATTACGTGTCGGTATTATGGCTACCACAATTTGTAATGAGAAAGCACGTGAAGCGGTCGGTGGGTGTAGTAGTTGTTGGAGTGATCCCAAAACACCAAACCATACACCGGTCCCCCACCCTACCCACGTTTCCCCTCATCAACGTGCCACCCATCACCATCTGCCTAGCGGAAAACTTTTTTACCAACGAAACTTTACTTCTCAAAAAAAAAAAAAACCCCCCAAACCCCCCACGAACCGAGTGGGTGATTGGAAATGGGGCAAAAGAGGCGCGGGAGGACGACAAAACTCATAAAAGTTCCAAAGTGAAAAGGTGCCACCGATTCGCCGCCGCTCGTCGTGATCGTAAATTTGTGCCAGCAGCAACAAACGCCAACGCTAAAACCACCATCCGGGTCCGAAAGGTGCGCCATAGCTAAACGTTCCCGTGGTGCGGACGGGCGCGGGTTTTTATTCTATATCACCCCTCTTCTAACTCCCATCCCCGTTTTGAACGGATTTTTTTTCCTTTCATCAAACAAAAAATTTGTTGCATTTCCTTTTACCCACGAAGTATTGAATTAGGTTCGGTTGTTGAGGCTTTAAAGCAGGAACAACTTTTATTCGATGGCACAGTGTGCCGCGGATGGGGACATAATTTTTTATTCGTTTCGTTTTTTGGATGTGTCAGAATTTTTATAATAAAGAATAGACTTTGAATCACGGAGAAATAAATGAACAAAGTAGAAGAAAATAGAATAATTGAAAAAAAAAGGTTAACAACCTAATATGACCCAAATACCATATAATATGCGTATTGCATACCTATTGGCACAAAACGAAAAACATTTTTCCTTTTTTTGACACCATTAACATATTGATGATTTAATTTAATTTTTTTTTAAAAACAGCTGCGATAAATTGGTTTTATATAAAAATTTGAATTTCATGACATGGTATTTCTACCCACACATTTCCATGTACAACGACCACTATGCAGTGTGTCATTTTTCTTTCTTCTCTCTCGCTCCCCCGTGCTTTTATAAATATCTTTTTTTGCTTCGATTCCTTTTTTCTTGGTGGAATACAATTCCCCACGGGACGTGGGACAAAGGGGGAAAACTGGGACGGATTTCCAATTCTAATTTAGAGTTTCAGATTTATATCATTTCTTCTGTTTTTTTTTCCTTTTTTCGTTACCTTCTAGTTGTTAGTCTTCCTCACTGGCTACGGAGAAAGAGATACAGCGGAAGAAGTGGATGTTGCAATTGTTTTACTTTGACGTATCCATTCCGATGATACCAAGGGGAAAATTGCGTGTCGATAGGGAGGAATATTTTAGTCGAAAACTTACTTAAAGTCCAAAACCACTTAACTCATCAAGATCCTCGAACGGCAAAGGGTGTAAGAAGGCATAGCCGGGGAGCGGGAGGAGGATGATGTTCAGCAACAAACAAAAGCAGACGTACAAGGTTCGTGCCGTCTTTGTGGACAGTATATTACCCTCGGAGAGCACTAATCCTTCCTAACCACAGCGCACTCGTTATATGTATCCTGGTCACGGCACCAGCGCTTGCAACACAAAACATAGAGCAGTTTTTTTTTCGGGTTTCGCTTTTCTTTCAAATTTTACCCGCCGGTGGAAAACTTGCCGACAGCAGAACCGGAAAACCCACGGCATGATAATAATGTAATGCGAAATGCCAGACAACAGTGGCCACCGGCTGATGGACGAGCCGGCAATGCTGCCACGTCGAGACTGATCGAAGACATGGGGGAAAAAAAGGGCACGACCCGGCTTGTTGGCCTGTAGGCTGCTGTTTGCCTTCCATCTTGTACTCTAATCAAAAGCCATCGTTGAAGTGGCACTCACGGTACCCTGGCAGACAGGACCGCTTTCTTGGAATGATTTTTGATTTCCACGCTCACCGTTGCGTGAAAGGAAATTTTTTACTTGTTGGGGTTTTTTTCTATATTTTTTTATTTTAGTTTTCTTTTCTTCGCCCAGAAAATGGTCGTTTGGGGGAGGGAATTTGGGCAGGACCTGAGGCGAATGGGTCCATTCGAAACATCCCGCTTGAAACACCTGTCGCAAAATGGAGTGCTGGCGAAAAGCGATCGAAGTTTTCCTTCGCCGGCCATCAGTGGCAGCTGCAGTTCGTTTGGGAAAGGATTCCCGCTTGGCAATCTAATCAATTTCCCACCGAAAAGCTTTCCCTAAACACACCGCTGTAACGCTCCGGCTTAAGTTGTACCGCAATCATTATGTGATTAAATAATCGCGTTTGCACAAATGAGGAATGAGAAGAAAGAAGAAGAAAAAACAACCCTCCCCGACACCCCAGCCCGTCTGTTTTCTGGTCGTTTGTTATCCCACCGTGCTAAAGAATGCTAGCTGAATGGTTTGTTCTGCTCAATAAAGCAGAATGCGGGCGCCCCCGAAAAATCCAAAAATTCCTTGACGGTGAAGAAAAAAACCCGTCAAATTTCACACCCCGACGCACATCTGATTGGCGTCCACGAAAAGGGCGATGCGATGGGTTGGAATAATTTACAGGTTATCCAGGTGGTGAAAGAACGACTTCGATCAACCACACGCACACAAACACACCTCTTATAGTAGAAAGCTTTTCCTTTTTTGTCATCTTCTTCTTATCATTCATCCCTTTTTGTTACACTTGGTATCCACACTTTTCTGATTACGTTACGATTCTTACGAGATCATTGCGAAAATTCCCTTAACCTGCTGTCTCGCAAACACTTATCCCACCACGATCCGGACGACAGCCGTAAACGCCACAGCTTTATGGGGATATTCTTTTAATCCGCTACATTCGGGATGCTTGACAACCATTTTCCACCTTTTTCCCCCTTTTCATTCGCATCTAATGAGTTCATCGTTCTGGGCGATATTTCAATTTTCGCTCGCCAACTGTGCGACGGCTATTAAACTGTCCGGTGAAGGTTATACGGTATTGATTGCATACATTCAGGCGTTAATTAATTACTGGGGTGCTATTGAGCTGCGTTAACGTATTAATGCAAGAGAATGATAAATGTGGTTCGAAAAAAGTTTTTTTCCTGTTTTGAAAAAGAACATATTAAGCTCGATTTTGTTGTTTTTTTTTTTTTTTGTTTGGTTCAGTGTCAGATCCATTTTATTTGAAGTAATCTTTCGGTTTTTATTTTTCTCACAATTGTTATTATAACGCGTTTGCCGAGAGCCACCGCCACATAGCCCTTCCCTTTCCCTGTGCTTTTTTTTTGTTACAACTCCCTCTATCCCCTCTCGCATCCCCTTCTTTCCTCATTCTTTCTAACAGATTGTTTTTTTTTTTGCTCTTTTGTGCAATTTTTTCTCAGCTTCTAACCTCCGTTTTGTATTTTTTGTTTGTTTGCAAAAGACTTCTCTCACACACACACGTGTTTATATCGTGCCAAATCGATCCCATTTCTTATTTTTCGCTTCGACGGTGACAAGTAGTCACCGCTAGAGGGCGCCACACCGAAGCCAGTTTCCCGGGGTGTTGGCTCAGTGCGGCGAACATGGATTAGTGGTGGAAAGGATCCAACTGAAGGTGAGGGACCGAAACGGGACGATACATTTGAGGGTGTTGATATAGTGGAAGTGAGCGGAGGTGCGGAGGGAGGGGTGTTTTTTTGTTGTTGGAGGGAAAGGTGAGGAGGACGTAGAATTAAGAAAAATCGCTAATATTCGAAATAGTAACTACATCCACTGCTATACGCTCTCGCTTTCTCGCTGACTGTATCTCGCTCGCATCCTAGCTACTCGCTGAGTGTATGTGTATCTGTATCCTGTATGGAGTCATCTGCATATGCGTGCGCGCGCGCGCGTGTGTGTGTGTAAGGAGTTGTTTGATCTACTTTGTTACATTTGTTTCCATCTACACCAGTCAACAATAATACCTTCAATTCTGATACTGTTCTTTTTTCTTCGATTTTCTCTCCTACGCATTTATATTTAGTTTTATTCATACATTTCACTTCTTGTGTGTGTGTGTATTTTTTTTTTGGGGTTTTTAGATGAGAGTTCAAGAAATCGTTTATGCATTAAAAACAGTATGATCAAAACAGAAAATAATACACAATATCGTTTATCGTCCTTTCATCAAGATTGTTAGTGATTACGCATGATTGAGTTTTTAATAGATTCACTCTGTTGTGTGTGGGGCTGCTGAGTCTGGTGTGTTTTGTTTTTATTTATGTTTTTTTTTTTTGGATGGGAAAGAAGTTGTTACTTTTAAAGGAATAACTTTTCCCGTTTTCTATTTCCTTCTTCTTCTTTTGATTGTATTTCCTGTTTCTGCTTTCAACCTCTCGACTCGCTAGTATCTACTATCTCATCCCGTCGCGAACCGGGACCACCGTGCTTAACCGACCGTTTACACTGCACCGTTCGCTACTTCATGATGGTCTGCTTTACATATTCATTCGTGTGTTGCGGTGTGGCGGTATGATTCACCTTGTTGATCGCCTTATTGTGCGTGCACTGTAAAGCTTGCCACACTGGGGTGGAAAGCAAACCGGGGATATTGGGCTGTGGACAGCCATTGCGGGTGGGGTTTAGGAAAATGGGATTTGTGGGTGATTGTTTTTTTTTTGTTTGGTTCAAGGATAACAGTACGGGGAGAGTTCGGTAAGCTTTTCGCACCATCGCATTCCCGCTTAGTGCAGCGTCGAGTAGAGCGGCTTCGTCTCCGGTTCGTACTCCATCTCCTGCGGAAACACTACCTGGCTGGGTTTATCCTTGAGGTACAGTCCGTAGCGCGATGGGTATCTGCGAGAATGACGAGCAACAATAAAACAAAAAACAAGTAGAAGTATTAGACGCCAGAAAAGCAATAAAAAACAGATATAAAATAGTTAAGCTGCTCTATTCGTTATTAAATGGTTCCAGTTTTTTTTCCCCCAACGTTTACGAGCCTTCGTTGACTTCTTTCGGGTGCGGATCAATTGAACCCCACCTCTTTCCGGACGGAGGGAGTTTGTGGGGATGCTGTTTGGTTTTCTTTTTAATTTACCCGCACCATAAAGCCCGACGAAATTTACTTCGCGTGCAAACTTCAAATTCGGCTTAGATGACGAAATAAGATAGAGCCACTAGCATGTGACAAAACTTGCCAGTCTTCACGTTCTATTGCCGCTCCATTTAAACTTTCCCTCAACAAGTCCCGCGTGGACGTGTGCACGACATTAAGGATGATTCCGCGGAACGAGCTTTTCTCGTCTTTTTTTTCTCCGAGGAACATGAAACACAGTGGTCTTACAGGGGAATGCATATTATCTAATTCCTGAGACATACATTACCCGTGTTTATTTATGATTAATGTTTTTTAATAATGAAAGAAAAATAAAGAAAAAAAAATTTACGCGAGGGATGCATTGTGACCAATGTTGCTGATCGGCGAATCCCACTGTGCCTCAAGGCTGATCGTTCGTCGTCGCTGGCAGCAATCCAATATCCTTTCCGGACGGTCTCATGTCAGTCCCGGGTGGAGCAGACGCTGACGGCATTGGATATTTCCTATATTCAGCATACTTGGACGGATTTTCCAAACCCCCCCCCACCCCCTTCCCATCACTCCTGTGCCCTTCGGGCAATCAAAAAACTCCCAAACTTCATGTCGGCACAATTTACACTTTAAGCTCATCATGAAAGGCAGCCGAACTGTTTCCGTTTTATTTCCCCCGTTTTGTGTCGCGCGATTTTCCGTGCGAAACTATCTCGCGCAAGGGAAAAGTGTGGGCATCCGGATATGGAGGAATTTTCCAACACTCCCCGCTCAGTCATCTTTACACGCTTAAAGCTGTAAGTAAAAAAAAACCCCAGCAAAGGGAAAGAATTTTTCGTGAAGTGCTGCACCCACAAACTTTGTGGTGGGAGGTGTGTGTGTTTTTTTTTTAGTTGAATTTCTTAGCCATGTTTCTTTACCGTTTCTTCTTTCTGTGTTATTCAGGCTGGTGGCGTGCTATCATGAGCTTGCATTATGGCGTGGGTTGAATTGAATTAAATTATCCCCGCACGCCAATCGCGCCCGTACCGTGAGCGAACGGTTTTATTATATTTTTTTCCCCCTACAGTCAATTATGTACTACAAAACGTTACGATGGCGATTTTGAGAGCGTGCGAAGTGGGTAAGCACGGGAAATACATCATTCTTTGGTGGCACGATTTTCTATCCCACTTTCTTTGCGCGCTACTAATCTCAATGAAAGCTTTGTTCAATATAACACAAATACGCTAGTAACAAGATAATTTTGCTACACGCGTATCACAATGGGAAGGTATTTCCAGCATGCCGTTTGTTTATCTTGTTTATTTTTTGCATCTTTCGTTGCTTGAGCGTACGGAATTTATTCAACCCACCCGCCTAAAGCTATGCAACGCGTACAGCAAAACTATCTCGGTTTCCCTTTTTTCCGTCCGGCTGTAACTTTTCATACCAATTATTTACCATCCGGGCGCAGATTTCATTTGCAACCACCCCGGGGAAATGTATGTAAAACCACACGGTCTTTGTGTGGCATACGCGCTCGAGCATTTATGAAATTTACCATAACTTACCTGCGGTCAATTTCCCGCATCCGCTCCAAATGGTCAGCCCAGGCTTTCTCGGCATCGGCCAGTCTGTTTACGCTTGCTGGGGAGGAGAAAGGACGCGAAAGAAAGAAAAAAAAAAACAATCCAGGTAAATCAAATTATAACGTGAATATTTATTTGCCCCGGGCAACGCAGCGGGAATTTTCTGCAACTGGAAAACGCACGGTTTTCCGATCGTTTATTATCGACGTTATTAATTTTCACGTTTCAGAATGGGGTTGGTGTAAGAATTTAACGCGATTACGGCACGAAAGGTATGGAATGAAATCCTTATGCGAACAGTGCCATCGGTGGCGTGGAATTACATCGCGTTACCCCGAAAATGCAGGCGAGATAAATCAATTCTCGCAAACACTGTGCAGCAGATGTAATTTAATCAGCTTTATTTGCAAAGAGGAATATATCCCACAATGGATTTGCATTGCGCCCAGAATGTATGCAATCGGCATTAATTTGGGTGCTTAGCTAGTGTGAATGACGCTAGATCGCCGTATTGTTCCAACTAAACAAAAATACCTAAATATTGCATACATTTTGGCGCACCATGAGTGTAATTTCGATCAAAAAAAAGTATCACTTTTGTATCGATGTATCATAGATGGTTGGAAATTCCTGTAAAGGTGCTTCTCAATGAAGGAGCTCCAAAAGCGATTGCGTGAACACAATAACAAACCTACAACCAACCGGAACCGAACACGGTATGGGAAAATGACTTCATTTTGAACGCTGCTACTGTACGCTCCGTTTGCAAATATAAATATTTAGTAGACTAGTAATTAGCTACGCTATCCTCCTTGATCGCTGTTTCACCGATTTGCATATTAATCGGAAATGAAACTAGAAAATGTTTTCCTCTCACTCTCTCTCTCTGTCTTCCCCTCCCTTTCGCTCCTTTGCTTTCATCCAATTGGCCTAGCACCAGGGGGGAATGGTAAATGTGTTTGACTTACGTGCTCTCTGCGAACGCGTGTAGTGATGGTCGTAGATTGGCCGGGGCGAGTAGCCGTAGGTTTCCCGATGTACCGGCAAGTAGTGATAGCCGGGCGAATTGATGCGACCGACGGCAGTGTCCGGTTCGTCGAACAGCAGGATCGGTCGCCGGTAGGCCGGAGTGTCGTGTGCACGAATATCATCGGATCCTGTCAACGGGAGCGTACATAAAGTGATGTTTTTTTTTTCTAACACTGGTATTGCAAGATGTGTTATTGTTGGTATTTTAAGGGAACGAACAGCATTAGAACGCACCCACCAAGAGGTTATGATTTTAATTGCATAAATTTAGGCGCATAAATTGTGCTAGCATTCAATTGAAGTACGAAGACTGAATACAGCGAACTTCAAACCGTCATTTTAGAAATTATTTCAATGTATTAAATAATCATAATTCCAAATTTAAAAAATGGATTTTTTTTTTGCAGAAACTCAGGTGAAACGAAAAAATAAATTAATGCTTTAAAAAATCGATTCTACCATAATTCATCTCACCTGAGGAAAATACATAATTAAGGAAACCTTGCATGCTTTTATTTATCGGATTGTATTTGCAGGATTGTTTTTTTTTTCAAGCATGTTGCAAACACTCACCCTTCAAGGATCTGATGTATGACTGCCAAAACTTGGCCTTTTTGTTTGGCGTCTCATTCATGCCAATCATAGCAAGATGGTTCTTGAACATTTTGAAATTTGTTCTAGTCGAGTGTTTCGTTCGCTGTAAAAGAGAGAGAGAGAAAGATAAAGATAAAGAAAGAGATAGAGATAGAGAGAGAGGCATATAAAATAATTAATAATGTGTACATGAAGGTAAGGTGGTCTGTTAAATTGTTGGTAGAAAATTTACATATGAAAATAGAACTTTAGCAGACCACCACCCGAGACGGTACCCACTCCGAGCGTACGAACCGAAACCTGTCTTGCCAAGCGGCTGTTTACACACTCCAGCACAAACTATGAAAATAATGAAATGTTTACCGACCTCCCTCCAGGGCAAACGCAGTCGTTCGCCGGTCGGTAAACAGTGGCGGGACGAAACAATTTCATTTCACCAAAAAACCGGCACTTGTTGGACCCGAGCGGTGATGCATCAGTGGCCCATCGAACAGCTGGAGCTGTGTTTTAATTGCTGTGACAAATCACTTCCACCGCTGGGTGGCGATTTTCACGTCGGCAGACGTAAGTATTTGATCAACGAATTTACACTGATTGAACGAGGCGCCGGGAAAATGGCGAAGTGGAAAGAAAATCACGATCACACGATCTGAGTTTAATGGTGCAGCCCACCGAGGACGTCGTTATCGTTAATTGAGTTAAAAGTTGCTTTTTCTTCGGGATTATTGTCATATTCTTCAAAGCGGACATTACAGATCTTTAATGAGCAGCTTTAAAGGTCAAATGTGCGGTACTGCGGAACTGATTGAGAAACCTTAATCTCCATGGTTGATACAAAACAGAGGCAACTATCAATCAATCAATGCCGGTACAGCAAGCTGCTTTCTGTTGCTGCTTTCGCTTTGATTCCTGCAAATAGGGAGTTCCTACTTTCGATTAAAATACCATGACTCGACCAGAAGCAAGGGCAAAAATCTCAATCACCTATCCGCATCGGGTCGCTGTCCGAAATTGCGCAAAACAGTCAACCGAGTATGATTGAAATCTTACCCGGACCCCGCTCACAACCGCCTGAATATATGCAATCTAGCGTAACCATATCTGTTACACCACGTACGTAGACACAATGCGTACGAGCCAAACAGAACTTTGAGAAATTGCGAGTGAGTGTGAGCAAGAGAGAGAGAGAGAGAGAGAGAGAGAGGGAGAGCACGTCCCTAAGGATGGTTTTGATGTGTAATTGATTACTTCCAGTGTTACGCGATGCATACCGATATTTTTGATGCTGCAAAATTCACCAACTGTTACGTCCGCATTTTTCCCCCCCCCCCCCTTTCTCTCTCCCTCACTCTCTCACACTCTATTACACTGGACGTCCAGTTCATGTGGCACGTTCAAATGAGCACCCACCAAACGCAGGGAGTTGAGCAAAACCATTGAAGTGGGCTCCATTAAATTATTTTTCCACAACCGCACCACTTTACATTGGCACCGAAGGGTCCGTGCCCTTGGAAGCATCACAAGAAACGACTTCTTGGTGAACGTTCGCCTCCTCCCTCCGGTACGATAATGGGTGGAATACGAGCAGTAGTTTTGCAGCTTCACCAACTCTACAGATGGTGTTCTTCAAGGCGGTTTAACTCACCACAGCGCACGTGTACGTGTGTGCGTGCTGCTTGTAGGGAGGAAAAACCTTTGGTAGGAACGTGAGCAGAATCTGTGCTGAGCAACACATCAGCAGCGCGTGTGAGGGTAGTTCTGAGTTGGCAGTGTTTAAAGAGCATCAGCACTGCAATTGACACGTTCATGATTGAAGCCATGTTGAGTCGTTCCCATCCCATCCTGGGTTCAGGGTAAACGAGCTGCAGGACTAAAAAGTGCTCTACAGTAAGTGCACGCCTGTGTGTGTGTGTGTGTGTTGATTCATTAGAGCAACTCACCAAACCACCAGTTACAAAACACCCAACCAGCCAACAAAGGTGTGAACAAAAGCCAAGCACCATTTGTGGTCTGGTACTACAGTTTTACTAACAATTATAACCCGCAAGGGCTCATTCTAAAGTGTGCACGGGAAAGTGGATAACGCTTCATAACGATTGTTCTAACCCGTGTGCTGTATTTTTTTGCTTCTCGCGTTGCTCATCCCTCCAACTCTGTCCAACAAGTGGCTTTCAGGCCACTCAAACTATGGCGTGAAGGTACTTTGTCAAGTTTCTCACCTCTGACAGGTTGGAGGTTGAGTAATGTGCTTGAGCAACTTTATACCGACCAAAGGTATATTGATGTACGGTTGGATGCAAAAGCCACCCCCCCCCCATCCCTCAACAAACACAGGCACACAAGTGACGGAGGTTCGCCCACATATGTGAAGAGCTACTAGATTGAATTTTGAAATTCCAACTACACCCTCAGCGCATTCTCAAAAGGTGCGGACACCTACGCAGCGGGAGTATCAAGCACCGAAAAACTCCGGCACACTCCGGACACAGTTGAGGGGCTAAAAATAATTCCCCCCACTATTCCAACCGGGACGGTGGAAATCGTGATTCATGGATAGTAAGGGATGGGAAAAAAAAACCCAGCCACGAATGCAATCTAAACCTGCCTCACTGGGAGGGTTAAGGATGGGAACGAAAGTGGGCCAACGGGTCCCCACTGTGCACCGATTGGGTAATATTTTACATCACCAATAACTCAAAAATCACACACAACACTGTAACTGGATGTACACCTCAACACCTCGAAAACTTCACTAACGAATGATCACTGCGCAGATCGCGGAAAAAGCTGGAACTCCGCTTGCGCTGTTGTTCGCCTCGGAATTCGATGCTCGGTGGGTGGGTGGTGTGATTGATTGTGGTACCTTGCGCTGCCTCAGCCCCAGTAAACCTACTTCAGCAAAGCTTAAGCCGTTCGGTCAAAGGATACGATCGTTATCGCCGGAGCGTTCACTGCCAACTAGCGAACCTGGTCGCTCGCCAGCGTACGGCCAGGGCCCAAACTGACCACTGCATGCAAACACACACACACATACACAAACACACATCTACACTCACTACCACCCACTCACATTCCAACCTCAACCCCCCCCCTCTCCCACTCCCTCCCTCAGGGAAACATCTCGTTCCTTCCTCTTCCATTGAAACAATTTTGCTGGTGCTGGTGCCGTGACCAGGATCCTCTCAGACATCGGGCAGTAGATCCAAGGTTACCGAGCAACATGGAAGAGGGGAAGATAGGGGTTTACGTGTCAGTCAGCAGCGAACAACGTTCACTCTCCAAACTGTGGACGGAGCACCCACCGCTGACCCACCCGCCATTAATTCCCGCATCCATCGTTATGAGATGTAGAAAAAAATGCCGTGGAATAGTGCGCCGAATGGCGAAGAAGATATTTATATCCGTGCGCTTGCTACGGGTTGCAGTTGGACGAGCGGCGCGCGTTACTGCACGTTGGAAAACCATGGATAGAACGGGCAGGTAGACACACACACACAAGAGAATTGATTTTCTTGAAATCTTCCTCGCTCCCATCCTCCCATTAGCTCACTCAGGGTTAGGAGAATCATTTCAACCAATGAATCGCTCGAATGTCGCCGGACGCTCCGTAGAGGGGATATTGGAGGAGTTCGGTGTAGGCGATGACATCATGGTTCCAAATTTAACAGAGATGGATTCTTCTACGTCTTGGATCGACGAGTTATATCCATGTATTTGTGCGTGTGTGTGTGTGTGTGTGCGATAATTCAAACAGCGCCACCGTGTATG
Organism: Anopheles minimus; assembly: GCA_000349025.1. Taxonomy (NCBI): domain Eukaryota; kingdom Metazoa; phylum Arthropoda; class Insecta; order Diptera; family Culicidae; genus Anopheles; species Anopheles minimus. The sequence goes on along the minus strand of KB664054.1, from coordinate 4,255,375 downwards.
GTGTCAGACGACGCTTGCTTTACGATACGATCGGTTTTGCGTTGTTCCAGACATTCTTCACGGCATCGCAAGCCTTGGGAGCAAAAGATCCCAAAAAAGCCTCTTAATTAGCAACGAACCAAGCCAGTACAGCCTCGCGCAATCCAAGGAAGCGCTCATTATATTGACATCCAATTAGAAATGTCTTCCCTGGTGCAGTAAAGATGCTAATTAGTATCGCTCGTATAGCGCTCATATTTGTCTTTTGATTGTTCTCTTTATTTTGTTTTATCTCTCAAAAGCAAAAAATAAACATTTGACTGGCACTGCCGCTTCAACAAACAACAAAATCAACAGGTTTAATGTCGCGTCTAGCCTTCGCCGTGCCGTTTTCGCCATGATGGCATCCGCGCTGGCTGAACGGCCGCTAGCGATGCATAATAGCGCACAGGTGATGCGGCAGTGTGCAAACGGGCACGTTTTGCGCACGCCCGGTTCCTATTCTGATCTGGCCACTGGCCTAACTTGGGCGGCTTGGAAGGGTGGAGGAAGTGTCTCAATTTTTTGCCTCACCTCGCAGAACCAAACACGCGAGGAACTATTTTTGGACGCTTTGTCCAGGGGTTTTGGGCTGGGTCCGGTTATGGTTCGACATTCCAACCCGACTGCTTTGCGCGTACTCGTGCCATGGAAGTGAAAGGTGTCGAAGGAAACGAACAGAGGTTTGATATATCAGTTGCGAGTGAGCATATCTCAAGGATTTTTGGATCGGTAGATTGATGGCAGTGCTTGGAAAATATCGTCTAAAGTCCACGGAAATTGTCCAACATGTTGTTCAAGAACGCAAGATTTGGAATAATGTTTGAAGGACCTCTGCGGAGTTCGATGACTTGGAGGAATGTACACCAAACCCCGGATGGGAAGATGTGGTTGATAGCAGGTGTAAATAGGAACAAGCGCTTCCCAATGTCTGGATCGAGTCGAGTAATCTCACTGTGTATTCGTACACTGAGGATTCCTGCCGATAAGAAGTTTGTGAGGTTCTTTCAATAAAGAGTCGTCCACCAGCACCTGTCCTGCACTTGGCTATCACAATCACGGCTTTCTTAGCCTAGCCAGAAATCACTATTGTACCATTCTACCTACCGTCTCCAATATCCCCAGTAACCTCCCCCAATTACAACTGTGCACTATCTCCAATAAATTTAAAAAAAATAAACAACACACAAACAATCTCCAGAAAATGGCAATACCAAGTAGGGTAAAGTTCGCCGGAACCAGCAAAGATGATCCGTCAACCACGATCACAAACACACTCACACACGCGCGCACGGATTATTCACACGATCTCGATGCTGCACTGATCAGCCACAACGTTTAAACCAAACGGAGCCGAAAAACAAAATGGATCTACCAGGAAAATGTGTTTGCACCCTGCTTGGAACGATTCTATCGTAATACTGATCGTGTTTCGATCACGCCCCAGCCAAGAAAGGTGCCGCCATGGCTGTCTCAGAATACGCAGCACAGTGTGCTTGTTTGTATGTATGTGTGTGTGTGTGTGTAACTTCCTCTGGACGACGATGGACTGTGGGAACAGCTTTTTTTTTGTCGAATACATCTATTGGAAACGAAAATGAAAACAGGTACCAAGGAAGGAAGATGGTGGGGGGGGGGTGTAAGGAGGGGGTTGGAAGGGGGTAACATCCTCACATTTCCTCACGTCCGTACGTCCGGCAGCCTTGAGCGGTGTTAGTGTTGGTAGTTTGGTCGGTGCGATGCACAAAAAACCTGAACCGATGCCAAATGGCAGAAATAAAATTCATAATAGAAATCATTTGCTTCCCCAGGCTTCACGTTGGATCGCCATTTTGGTTCGTTCTGTTTTTTTTTTTTATTACGCTGATGTGCTTGGCAGCGCAGCGAAAAACAAACGCCCCGGGTGGGATGCACTTTCGTGCCCTCGTTTAATTTGGTGTTTTTTCTTTATAATTTCTCCCACCACTCCCCTGCTTGCCCACTACCATTACTGGCAAACGAAGCGAAGGGGTGTACACGCGCTAGTAAAAAGAAGAAAACAGCTTCTTTCGCCCCCCCCTCATTGCACCGAAACTCATCAAAAACAAAAACATAAAAAGATGCTGCTTTCACACACATATAAAAGGGAAACGTGTGCAGTTGAAGTAAACTCATCCGTGCAGCAATCAAAAGTGCTGCCCGCGGTATAGCGTAAACCTTCCCTGTACTCGTTACTGCCCCCCCCCCCCTCCCCCGCCCCGGATGATGCATCCTTGAGGAGTGATTGTACGCGAAACAACTAACCGCAATCCAACCTGAACGGATTTTACCCCGTTTCGAGAACGACACACTGTACGCTTCTGTTACAAGGGCACCACATCGTTCAATCCCTTACGACATCGTCCCTTTTCCATCGCTCCATCTCCCCTGGCACTCTCTCTCTCTCTTACTTCTGGTGCTTTCATTGAAGCAACACCTATCCGCGGAAGATATTATTTATACCTTCTAACATTTTATTCATTGCAGCTGCTCGTTTGCCACCACCTCACACACACACACATATACAAACATATTTCTCACCCCCCCCCCCATGTTTTCCTCCCATCTGGTTTCTCCCTTCCCCCCCATTCGCTTTTTCGTAAAATGCTTTGTTCTACCGCGCAGATGGAGGCGCCCAGTGATGGAGACGCCCGGTAGTTTATCGGTGGACGCCGCGGAATAAATGTAACAAAAAAAAAAAAACTCCCACTACCCAATGGCAATTTTATTCGCTAAAATAGTGCGCGCCATGAAACCACTTTGTTTCGACCACATTCGGTGCGCATTATTCAACCGGTGCAAAATTGACAGGTTAATTTTTCGTGCATTAGGTCGGAGCAGTGGGTGGAGATGCGCGTTTCGTTGGAAAGGTGGAATTAAATGGTGTTTTGGCAAAAGTTTTAGTCGAAGTGAAAGTCGAAGTATGGAGCAATCGAAAATTTCCGACCCGAGTTAGTGGCAGGGTGCAGCCATACGATTGAAATTAAGAAAAAAAAACATTTACAAAAAAAATCAACATATTGTTAGTTTTATTATCAAAGGTTTATATTTTCAATATTTAAAAAGAGTTATTGATGCGAAAAAGTGTTTTAGGAGAGTTGTTTGACAAATTACAGGACATTCACAAAAAAATCAATACTTCTTATTCATTCAGCTTCAGTGTACAGAATTTATCTTGCATTATTTAATTATTATTACAAAAAGCAAATGAGGACTTTAGAAGAGCCATGTGAATTATGTGGCTTTAAAAAAATCATGAACCTTTATTCACTCACTTACAGTTTCACGGATTCATTCAGTATTCACTGTGAAAGTCTCACACACTTTAGCGTCTTCCTTCCTTCCTTACCCATTTTTACTAGCAGGAACTTTTCCACATCGACTCCTGCACACACGTCTGATGCTTGAAGCTGTACAGTGTGCCAGGTGCACATGGCATTTCCTGCGGCGTCCAGGTTCCGTTCACCGGTCGACATTGGTAGAATTTATTCGTCAGCTTATGCACCCAAAGCGTGTTGATCTGAGCGTACGTAATGCAGCGCGGTTCTTCACAGGGCTCCGCGGAAGGAGCTACTTCCGCGCAGGTACTCCAGTAAGCGGGCAGCACACATACCTGTCGGCTGAAGCTGAACAGTGTGCCAGGTGCGCATGGCATCTGCTGCAATGACCAGCCGCCCGTCACATCTGGACGACACTGCAGAAATCGGGCCGGATTCGGATCGACCCAGAGTGTGTTGATTTCATCGTACGTAACACATCGTGGCGTTGGGCAGAGCGTGCTGACGGTTCCGACCATTACCGCCCCAAGAATGGACACCACAAACCCGATCGATTGGAACTGTCGTCTATGGAACATCTTCCGGATTGTATCGTAAATTTTAATGTAGCTTTACACTTTGTTTAGCAGTCACGTTCACGCGCTATTTAGATCGAATTAAATCGAGCGTACACCGTTGTGGCTTTAACCGAAATGATGCCCCCAATCGGGTAACCGTTTTACTTTTGTATTGCGACCGTATGCCTGAAAACCCCGAAATCCGGTTTCGTTTAACTACTTTCGCTCGCTAATTTCGCTTATCGGTACCATAAAGTGTATCAGGTACCGGTGCACGGTATCGTGCCACACTAATCTTTATGGAACAATAAATCAAACAGCAGCAATAAAAGCACTCTTCTTTTGGGGGCCCGTTTAAAAGATTTCAATAACCAATTATCGGATAAACTTCTCTTTTGCGTGTTTGAGTGAGTTATCTACATTGCCCAGGTAATAAACGTATAATCAAAGCAAACAGCACTAAACTTGTGCTATCGAACTACATTAAAGTACATGCGTGATGATGGGGTTTTAAAAAAAATCACCCTGCTTATTATCACCCTGTTACTCATCCGTTTGCATACAGTGCGTAACGTTATTATATGGTCGTTGAGTTTTTTTTCGGTATATTTACAATTTCAGATCTTTTATTAGTTTGTTTTGTTTTTTTTTTAGGAAGGAGATTTTTGATATTTAATAAAACATGTTCCAAAAGAATTAATCTTCAATTTAATTACAGAACATTGAAAAATATAGTTACATTATTCGACCAACTATTGGAAAACGTTTGAAGAGACTGTATGTGGAAGGAAAGTGAGAGTACAACTACTCCCTACGGTTGTTGAGGTAAGGCCTCGAGCAGCTGCACAAGTTTGGTGAACATTACGCCTCGGTTTTTTTCGGAGTGTGTAGAGCTAGTTTTATTAAAACTAAAGAGCAATATCATAGTTCTTAGTTTTAGGAGGCACGGTACCTATTTTGCATCTTGACCAACCTAAACAAGAAAACTCGATACAGTACGCCTAAGTGCATGTCAAAAAGTTTAAACTTCTATTTATTGTTCTCTGGCTTTATAGATATTCCGTTTCGTATATATCTTCCACTTTTCTTTTTATTGAAGAAAAAAAACGAATGATCTTATAGCTCTAGTACATACTGTATTCTGGTTTGTTTATGTCACGCGTCTAAGAATATTTTTGGTTGATGCAGTGCAATACAATCTTCAAACCTTTGATGACCTAAATTGTCAATTAATCATACTCAACACATATACAACGCTCCAATTGAAAAAGACTTTGTTTATGCAGTTCGGTGATATGACATTTGACAGAGCGTTTTGGTATCTAGTAGTATTCTGCGACGTAGTGTTTGTCAGGGTCACTGTATGTTTTCGAGATAAGATAATGCCTTGACAAAGCACTCTGGGAGCTTAATGGCGATGCTCATCGGAAAGTGTGTGCTCTCTGTCGAATCACAACAAACCAATCTAGCAAATTAAGCACTTTTCAGCGACATCCGGATAACCTTGAATCCGTTTCATATCCGTCCCATTCCGATGGAAAATGTCACCCAAAAGCATGGAGTGTATCATTCTGCTGCTCGCTGTAATATTTACTTTACCCACTGCACACAAATTCTGGCTGACATCGTCTGGTAGGGGTTTGCGTCATGTGTCGTCAAATATCCGGTATCTCCAGTGTGGGTCGCGGAAAAGCAAACTTTAATAACGGAATGCATTTCCCCCTGAACTCGCGTACCATTTAGCTGAAATAATGGTAAAAAGAAACAGAGAAAAACTCGACCTATGGAGAATATCTTGAGGTCCGAGGGAGGAAGTTATTTAGCACGGGCAGGGAAATGGACATCCAAGATTTTCGGTCCCACGGTGTGTTGGTGTGTTTACGTAACACGTTCGGTTTCACCGGAACGCTCTCAAAATAGCATTCCGCTCGTCCGACGCGATCCGGGCATGTGGAACGGCTAAAACTCAGCTCTCTAGTGCGTCCAGGTCCAGGCAGTAGGGGCAGTGTACGGGGCTGCTTTTGGTGGGTCAGGGCCACCGGTCCCGAGCAGATCATTTCGAAGGGCGCACGTTGGGTTTGCAGGGAAGCGGATGACCCCCACCTGCCACAGCAGTCTTGCGAATGAGGGTCGACATTAATTAGGTGTAGAGATGAGCAGGTGCGTTGAAAAGACACCTTCACTCTCCGTTGGGGTCGGTTCGTTGACTGACCTAGTAACGCATGTCAGCTTACGCTACATTGAAGAGGTTTCTGGTGGTAAAACCCTTTTTGCTAAACCCACCAACGTTAAACGATACGTGTGTAGTTCGAATGCTATCAAATTGCAACGAGCTTAAAACTTGAATTGCGCCTCTACGTCAATGTCTAATGGCATCTTCTCGAGATAGAATTACAAACAAATTACAAGTCGCAACCAGAGTTTCAGAGAAGTGATAGAAATTCCTTTCACTGCTCACTATCCAGCTGTAACGTTTGATGGCATTGTTTGGTACGATATGCGTGACGCAAGCAGATGCATCCGAGCCAAACACACACACACATACAGCTGTTATACGAATGTCCAACTCGCCAATAAAAAAAAACCCCTCCGACACAAACAAATTGAAAACCATTCGACGAATTCGAAAGCCAATATTTCAGCAATCGAAAAATCCCACAAGTTTTGCACTTTTAACCTGCTGCATCCTCTGTAAGGGACGGTGTTGGAATGATTCTACAGAAAACCGGCTTTATAACACACACACACACACACACAAAACACACGCTTTCAAATGGTTTTTGTTCATTCGTTCACACTGATGCATCAGCACGAATCACTCAACCAAACAAAAAAAAGAGAAACAAACAAAAAACATCGGGTTTCGAAACCAATGTTCCTCCGTGTTGGGAAAAGTGATTTTTGGAAGTGGAATTAAGTTGTTTTTTTCTATTTTACTCCCTTTACTGCTTTGTTTACCGATCGTTAAATGCAACGCTTATTAAATACCAACCAGATTCAGTAGAAGTAGGTAAAAATGTGCTTTCGCTACACCGATTGCATAATTGTGGGCGCTTCGGTTGACCGTAGGTAAGCCCTGAAGGTATGCAAACACTGTAACGCTTTTAATAACATTTTCCACTGGCATATTTTATTTCCACAACGCAAGTGGTTTGCTTTTCTCGACATACTATCAATTCCGTTTCATTTGCTTCCGAGCAACCGAGTGGACTTCTTTTATTAATAATTATTTTTCTCAAAATTTTTCGCTTTTATTTATTTGCTGCGATAGGGTGTATTTTTTTTAGGAAGCTGATAAAAATAGCAAGTAAAATTCATTTAGTTTTTTTTTTGTTGGGGAGGTTTTATTCCATTGCACGATACACTCGACAATTTGATCGCAATTTTTTTATCGTTCAACTGCAGCCACGATGCGTGGAATGGTTTCAACAAAATAAAATTACAAACGGCTGCTAGGCAAAATGGAACAAACTCTAGCCCCGTCCCTTTCCCCCGGGCTTCAACAATGCCATAATATTAGAGGATATTCATTTGCGGGCGGTCAAACGGCGACATAAAAGGTCAGACCTATGGGAGGGGTGTTGCGATGCGCCAAGGGTGCCGCATCCGTAATGAAAAGGGCGTACGAAACAGCCTAGTAATTGGAGCCAGCCCCATACCGAGGTTACACCACCGTCTCCGTTAAGCGGAAATAAAGAAGTGCAAAGAAGGAAGGCAAGAAAAAACCTCCTTGTTTCCGGGCTTCCAGACGACATGAAACGGAGGGGGGGAGGGTGAGGGAGGGAGAAAGGGAGGGGTAAACCAATCGCAGTGCAACAACACACCACGCTAGGACTAGAGGGTAAACAACGGACAACACTTCAATAAAGTGTTACACCAAGCATTCACGGCCGCGCGACTCCCGCATAGTGAGCTGAAACTTCCCTCCCTCCCCCCTGCCCCCCTTCCCCCCTGGTACGACTTCAAGCCGAATACAAGCGCCTTGAAGATGAAGGAGAAAAAATCCTTTTTTTTTTACTTTACCCATTTCGTGGCTTTAACATTGCTTCGCTGACACTTACGCGTTCCGCCATGAGACCGCCAGAATCCCCAGTGTGGGAGACCTCTTCCTCCTTCACCCCCCCCCCCCCCCCTTTCCCCCTCCCACCCTCTCCACCCCTTACCGTACCGTTTGTAGCGTGAAACAATCTTTCCAAGGGATAGCGAAACGAGTAAAAGTAAAGCACCAATGGAGGGAGAGAGAATGGAACAAAAAAAAAACAGGAGAAAAGTCGACAAAAAAAACAGGGAGGGGATTCCCTTTCGGCACTCGGAACCCTTCCTCCCGACACCCTCGAGGGCACGACCTTATGAGTGTGCGAAGGGATCAAAGCACTTCGCTCGGGGGGGGGATTTTTATGCCACCGGTGTGGTGAGGTTTTTAGCATAGTAAGAAGCAGTAAGATTTTCTCCCAAAATTGCGTCGGTGCAAATAAAAGTGAAAAGTCCGGGTCGTAACGATGCTAAGAAGAAGAAGAAGAAGAAGAAGAAAAGAACAACAGCAACACCCCCAGCAGCACGAAAAAAAAGGGAGAACAAAAGCTATAACCCTCGACAGCTCGTTCCCTTTTTCGGCTATGTTTGGGGTTGGAGGTGTTTGTTTATTATATCTTCTTCTTTTCTTCATGAAAGTCAATTCACTTACACACACACACACACACACACCCATATCTATGATAACCACCAGAAGAAAGGAAAGGAGTAGGAGAAAATGCAACGCACAACAGCAAAAAATGGCGTAGAGAAATGTTGCTCCAATAAATTATGCTGCCCAAATTACATTCACCTCAATTTAACGGTTCAAGGTTTCTTGGTCGTGATCGGGTAAAATCAAACTCACCGCACTGGGGTTCTGGCAGTCTGGAGCAATGGGCGGACAAAGACAGACCGTAGGGAACGCACGAAAATGAAAACTTCCCAAATATAAACACATTAGCCTGAGCCGTACGATCGAGCTGGCGGCGTATATGATCGTGATGATCTTAGATGCGTGTGTGTGTGGGTGGCTCGATAAGGTCGCCCGCCAATGACCTTGATCAGGTGTTGAAGGTGAGCGAGACCAAGAGGGAGGGACCATTTCGAAAAAACATCTTGAAATATACTCACCATGGCAGAATTGACGAGGCCAGGAAAGCAACCTTCACCGAAGAAAGATAGAAAAATATTTTCTTTTAGTGATTATCTGTTGACTCACCTGTGCTGTTTACGCCTTGGATCGGAAACTCAGCATTTATTTTTCCGGGTGATTCACACAATGTTTCGGTGTGTTTCAGTAATAAATTTGTTTTCTTTCGACTTTTATTTCGTTACGCGAAAATATCAGATCGATGATGTACGTGTGATGGAAGGCCATCATCATTTCAATAAAAAGATCTCCCGAATCTGAACAGGAATGGGAAGACAAATCCATACATCAGAGGTGTTTGAGGTTATAAGCGTTATGGATTCCAGGTACTGAAGATTCTCCGTTTGAGAGATCCTAGAAATTTAAAAGTTTGGGCAACTTTACACATCACTAAGGATATATTGAAGTTGTCTCCAACAAGTCACGGATGTCCTTCTATAACTCAAAATCTTCATCTTTATCGCGAAGTCTGCGTCCAGAGTTCTTAACTATCAGATAGTTGCTGTCTAACACCACTTCGGTACACGCGAACTCTTGGGAGAAGCATCGTTTATAGACAGTCTGTGACCAGAGTTCCCCAGAGAAAAAGCACTAAGCCTTTGAGTCTTTCAGATTTCTGATAGATGTCAGGTTTTTTTTCTTGTTTCCTTGTCCGCTGATGTGTCTGGCTTGATCAATCTGGTAGGATATATTGGTGATGTCTCCAATCTGTGTACAGAGTTCCCCAGAATAATGCACTTAACCTCTGAATTTCCAGATAGCTGATAGCTCTCCAATAATTGCTATGTTTCCTTCACCTTTCCATTGTGTTTTTTCTGTCTTCTACAACTTCCAAGTTGCCCTCAAATCTTCACAGAGACCTCATTGTCCGTCTTGTTCTCTGAGATCTGTAAAGTTCCTGTTTCCACATCATCTTCAGCTATTGATACGAATTCTTCACAGAATATAGTCTTTTCGATAAAATTTCCTTCTTGGGAGGTCAATGGTACAAATCAATCTTTTTTTTGTTGTGGGAACGTGAGTACGCATCGTCCCCAAAACGGCCCAATGACGAACATTTTGTTTTCCAATAATTCAACGTCGATAAACCGATGTAACGGGCGGGAAACAAACAACCGAAATGTGCCGAGTTGTGTTTTCCGTTTCCTGTCCCAACACCACCCCGCCCTTCTCCCTCCCCCCCTTTCGAATCGTGAGCAATCCATTATCCAGTGGTTTTACCCCGATCATGCCACGATCCACGGTTGTCTGTTTTACCGCGCCGAGTTAATTGTCTATTTATAAAGCAATGAACTCACACGCGGTTTGTTGGAGAGCAATGACGACGACATAGTACACGATCCCGGCTACCTTACCTCGGCGGCAATATTTATTCCCACAATAAATCTGGCCACGTTCGTCAGCCGCAAGCAAAACTGTGGACGAGCTACGGCAATGCAACACACACAGCCGACGGACTGACGTCAGCGATTGAAGACTGACCCGTGCTGACCGTGTGCGAAGGGGACGCGCTGTATGACAGGTCGGATAAACAAGATACCCACTCACATCTGGGTGTTGTTTTCTGGGAGGAGGATAATCTCCCTCCCCCCCCCTCTCTTCCTCCTCTTTTTCTTGTGTGATCCTTCCCCTTCAATTGTGTATTGTTACGGTACGGGCGGGCATCTGTGTGTGCGCAGTTTGTTTTGTTTTGCTTTGCTACGGTCGGCGTTCGGCCAGATTTACGTGCCGATGACAGCTAGCCGAGATCACCATCACGGACGTCACGCGGCACGAGCAGTACCGGCGAAGGACCGTGGACCGCATTACCGTTGTATGGCGTTTTAATTGCGTGCTAGAATTTTAAACGCAGCATTATAAATCAATCGTTTAGGCACTAAGCGTGATTGAATGAAATGTTAACCTGCCTGTCACATATCTGCTTCCGAAGGCTTCTGTTTTAATGGCAACACTTAAAGTCTTAAAGGTAGCGGAATCGATTTAAAGCCGGCACACCACATCTCGGGAAAATTGTTTTCCAAGTGTCACGCTCTGCTTGTTTACGGTGAAAAGCAAACGCTTAACCATCGGGAGCCGTTTCGTAGTGCAAAAATACAGAAATAAAGCAAAACTGGGGAAACTACGGATATCATAAACTTTACGATGGACGCTTAGGTTAACAGATAACGTCCTTACAAACAAAGCCTTCCTGCCGAATGGGGAACATGACACATGCTGCTGGCCCGTAATTTGACGTTCTTCCAGCAATTACGGGGACATCGATCGGAAGGCGTTTTCCAGCCCGGTTGATTCTAGTCTTTAATGGATTTTTCAATCAATGACTGGTCCATTCTGAACGCGCCATTTTTTATTTCAAATCACCCGTTAAGTAATAGAATTGAAGAGGAACCTTGTTCTAGATTTATTTGGCACGAAGATGTAGGGATGGAAAAATCCTATCCGGATCTTAGTTGGTATTGTTCCGTGTTTGATCCGAAGCATTGCTGTTATTGTTAACTAAACTCATGAGAAAACAAAATTTTAATTAAAATAAAATAATTGAACTGATCAAAACATTAAACAAAAATTTAATTAAACTAACGAAAAAAAAAACTAAAACTAAGAAACAATATTAATAAACTAAAGTAAACTGACTGAAACCTACTAAAACTAACTCAAACTAAATAAAACTAGTCACAGCTGCCTAAAACTAATTTAAAATAAAAAAAAATTAATAAATACTGACTAAAACTGACTAGAACTAACTAAAACTAAGAAAATAAACTAAACTTTGACGCGCAATTGCTTAAAAAATTGGATATTAGTTTCAAGACTGCCTTTTCAACAATATATCAGAAAAAAAAAATCCTTCAAACAACGTACCCTGGAAGGCTTCAATCTATCTTCTTGCTTCAGATCCCAACAACGGATTACAATCGTGGCAGATCCGGAATCTAAAGATTTCAAATACGTTTTCATTAGAAGTCCGAATTTCCTCCTTTCCAAATGACCAATTTCCTATTACCTGGAAATTGGAATAAATTTTAATATCAAATATCAAAGGAACAACGACAGGTGGAAGCGCTCATCAAACTTTGTGCTTAATGCAACAGAATGTAGCTAAAACATCAACATGATTGTGCAATTGTGAAGGTTGGGCAATAATAATATTTTCATACATTTGTGCATGGTTTGCGCCCGGTCGAAACTTTCCATCCATCATTCCGAACGAACAAAAACCGCATCAAAAATGCCACATCCAATCGACCACAAAGATGTCGAAATGGAAATCCCACCCACACGTGCAGTTTGCCTGTTGTACGCAGTTTCAATTTCCACGGAATCCATACATAACTAACCCGAAGGAAAATATAGCCCCCAATGATGGTACGGTCCGGCAAGACAAACGCGCTGGACGAGTACATTGTCTGACCGTTTTGTTTCGGTGGTGTCCCAGCTTCCCAGTACCCGAACCAGGTACGGTATATGCTACCGAACACTCATTAGAAATGTATACTAAAGGCGAACGTTTTGTACGGGCCGTTCCGAACGTTGCCGGACGGTAAATTACATTCCTTTGGGGTCCGTGTTGGCCACCGGGCGCCACTGGCAAAAGGCAGCGCCATTATTTCGAGGTGATTTGTGGGCGCATAAGTCAAAGTATCGTGTGGTGAGGTGGAAGCAGATAGCAGCGTAAAAATAAATAAATTAAATAATGCAATAATGAACTACCGCCACACCGGTAGTATCGTACGGAAAATTCTTGAAACAATTAACAACAGCAAAAACCACAACGAAGCACAGTGTGGGCCAATTGAGTAAGATCACTGTGTATTATGAGGTTTGTTCCAGTACAGTGTGTAACGTTATTATATTTTTACTAGATTTATTGAAACTAAAAAAATACTTCTTTCTTTTTATGTTGTTTTAAATCTGTTTTAAACTCCTATACTTAGAGGCTTACTAGCTTGTTTGATTTCAACTACCCAGTGATAATTGTCAAGTGTTTTTTTTATTCTACGTCATTCTGCAGAGTGTTTTTTACATTATTTCCGATACATTTTTTAAATATGTTGCGTTGGGATTTTCGTATAGTTCTCTAGAAAATAATACATTTTTTTTCTACTGTAGCGATATTTCCTTCGTACAGCCAAAAGCTTTTTTTTATTGATATATTAAATTATTATTGACAAAAGTTAGAATGATAAAATTAGATTTTGAGAACCGCTGTTAATTTTATTTATTTGGATATAAAATTAACACTGACGTCATCTATAAACTCATGTATTTATGTTTTGTATCTTGTATAACAAGCATCAAAAATGACCAGACATAATCGAATTGATAAAACTGTACAATTAATTTTCTATAATTGTATTAGGGATGATTAAAAACATTAAAGAAATTATAATACAGAAAAAAAACCATAATCCAAATAATCGAATTAATATGCACACAAAATCATAAAAAATACGGATTCTTTTAATTTAATAAGCAGTACACGATACCGAACAACCATAAAATATATCTTCAAACTGTTTTCTTACCTCCTCATAAGTAAAACCAAAATACTTCAAAATAAATGCCTTCATTTCCTGCCCCTCTTCTCCTCTGAAACCTCCACCTTTTAATACATTCCTTTTCTTGAGTCTTTTTTTTTTTGGTTTGACTTTTCTCATTACCGGAACCTGATTTCATGCCCGACCTCAACGGGCGACTCAATTACAATCCTCCCCAATCTATCCTCAATTCCTCTCATCTCTCTCTCCCCTCCCCCCTCCCCTTCTGCCGCTCGCCCACCAACTTTCCACATTCATTCCCGGGGAAACGTTTTATTTTCCGGTGTAAATAAGAACAAACCAAACAAAAACGTTACACCCGCAATGCAAGAGGATGGGAACATTCCGTTCACCCCAATCAGGGGTTTTTTCCCCCTTTCCTTTTCTTTCACCATCCCTCTATTCCTCCCCCGTTTCTACAGCTTGCTTAATTTAACGGGAATCGATTCAGACGCAAAAACAAAACAAAAAAACTTTCCTCAGGTCAAGCAAAACAAACATTATCCGTATTTAGTGAGGCGAACAGAAAGAAAATGTATGCGCAAATGTCTAAGGGGTGGTTTTTCTTTACTTGCTTTTTATTTTGGTAATTAAAGTAAAGAGCCAAATTTTCCAATTTATCTAAATTGAGCACTAGGGGCGCTGGACCAGCTGCAATGAGAGTGAGAGTTAATTTAAAGCCATCCAGCAGGTGAGCTTTCGTGGGACGGTGTGGAATAAGGGGGATGAAGAAAGGAGGAAGGGGAATGGGGGTTATCACAATGGGGAGTAGGGAGCAGGAAGGGGAATAAATATAATCTGACCATCGTCTTTTACAGTGGTACATTCCTCATATGGGCTTTCATCTGTGGCATGCCAACTTGCAGCTGAGTTTAAGCCGAATAGCAAGCCGGACCAGGGCAGCGGAGTGCCAATGTTTACATGCCATTCTAGCGGATGCGGGACGAGTGGGGAAAAAAAACTCGACACAAACCTCACACAACACAGAGCCAAGCGAATGACGGTTTGTCCTCCGTGTTTGTGTGCGTTTTTTTTTTCTTTTTGTATATTCAAGTTCTATTTTGAAATAGAAATAATTTAAAATTTTTCTGGTAGTGAAGCACGTGTGGAAAGGAAACGAGCAGCGCGTGTGTTGCGCTCGTACCCGTATCGGTGGTTGACGAATAAACAATTTTTCCCATCGTGAATGAAATACCATTCCCGGTTGCTTCATCCTTCCCCTGGTTGGTTCTCTTCCCCATCCGCAGCCCGTTCGGACGTTGTGGGATTCGTTTAAACGTCCGAAATCGAGCGCAGCATTTCCCATTCGGCCGGACGTGTACACCCTGACCCACCGCAACCGCACGGCAGCAGCCAGGGGCCGTGCCGTCTTCCGAAATGGTGATTAAGAGTCATGCGGTTAAATTTAGCTCCATTGCCGACCGAAAATAAAACTCCCACGCGACTCGTGCACGCGCGCGTCCACTGTCGGCTGAATGTTGGGAGTTCATGCGTTTGTGTTTTTTTTTTTTTTTTGGTGCGTCTTTTTCCTTCTACGTCACCATGAGGGATAGTTGGAAAAGAATGATGACGAAGGAAATAACAAAAAAAACACACACACAAAAACAAAAATAATAAAACATTTTATTCTGCAAACAGCATTTCTTCTTCTGGCATTTTACTCCTTTGGCCGGATGTTATTTGGGGACATATTTTCGAATTGCATAACTTCAGGCGGCGGTAGTGTTGGCGTGCTATACCACTGTTACAGCACGTTCTGCTGCTGGATTTTTTGTTTTATGTTCCTCACCAAGAATAACAAAAAAAACATCTCCTGGAAAGCTATCAAGCGATGGAGCACGTTTCAGGTGTTAGTACGCTTTCGGCTTGCTAATCGCTACGCATACATGGGCCGTGTTTGGATTGCTGCTTGCAATTTCACCGCCCCAAGGACGAATGTCTGAGGTGACGATGGACAGACGAAAGTTTGCCCCGCCTTGTTTTGCTTTTTAAATCTGTCGCACTGTTGTTCCAACTTTTGCAAAGCATCAACTTCGTCCAGTCTATCATTTCTTTCCTTCCCTTTAGCGTTCTTTAAATCTACCTTTTAAAAAAACAACAGTAGGCTGTCTGTCAGGGTGGCTTGGTTTCGGTTCAAAAGTTTGGCACCTGTCGGAAGGATTAATTTTAATTTGCACACTCCAGCTCCAGCACTCCACCCCACTTTCCCTTCCAGCACACCTTACTCAGTAACCGGTTGCTTAATTTGGATGAACAACCAACTTTTCTTAACATTCTTCTTCCTCGGGAAAGCCAAACGCCGTCGGGGGTCCCACTGTGAGTGTGAATCTGGAAGAAGTTGGTTAGCAAGAAAGCCGAAATCAGTGTTAAATGAGTTCCGAAAGAAAGGAAACGTTGGTTAAACTTGTTGCTTCTCGACGGTACCTTTAACTCCCCGTTAGGGAGCCATTTTTCTTTTTCGGGTTTTAGTTTCTTTTTTTTGTTGTTGTTGTTGTTGGGAGGGATGGGGGCAACACCAATCAGGGTGAAAGAATTTCAAGAGGCTGGGTACAAATCCGTGCCATACTTCATATGTCAGCCGAAGCGTAAATAATTAATCGGTAACGAAGTCAACGAGCCGCTGAGCGGATAATAATTGAGCGTCGCTAGGGGCACCCCCGGGCAAAAAAAGAGGTGAACTGAAGCGCGTAAGCTGATCATTTATTCAATCGGGAAGCAGGTGCTGGTGTTACGGAAAACCGGATTAACAATGACCCGGTTTTGTGACGGTTGCGTACGGCCCGGCACACAAAGGTTTGCCGCGGTGAAGGATCCTTTAGAATGGGGCCAAGAAAATATATGTATGGGTTAGCAGTACGTCACTAATTAACCGGATTTGGGAAGTAAATTAAGATTAAAGAATAAGCGATAAATAATATTTTTTAAACAATTTTGGAAGCACGATATTATAGATTACTGTAAGTTATTTTAAAGAAGAAAAAAGAAGATAACAATAAAGAGCGGAAAAGACATAAACAATAAAAACTAAAACTGAATTTTGCCAAAAACAAAAACAATTAACTCAAAATGAACCATAAAACGAAAAAAAAATCCATGCCGTATTGCTTCGAAGAATTTAATATGATTTGCTTATAAATATTAAATAAAAATGAGCCTAATGAATAATTGAAAAAAAAATGGACAAATGCGAAACAACATGTAAACAAAAGAGGAGTAAAATGAAGGAAAAAATGATTTATTCAAATCAGTAACGAGCCCCGAAGCTGATACAAAACAGACATAATGATAGCTTTAGTACCAGGCTAAAGTATGCTTCGCTTACGATTTTAATTTATTCCTTAACATTATTCATTTTTATTTTCCTTTTTACGTTAAAAAAAGTACCCGTCAAGCGTAGCGGGGAAGGAAAAATATCCCCAAAATCGATTCTAGGAACCGTTTAAACCCTTCTCAATCTGGCCGAGATGTTCCACTGGCTCGAACGTTGCTTACCAACGCATTCCGACCAACTCGACCGGTATTACTCTGACCTTGACGCAGGAACGCACTTCAGCGGGCAGCAGTTCATTTGCCGGATGGAGGCGCCCAGTCGCCCACACGGCGCGCACTCATAAATTGAACGCAGCGCCCAGTTATCTGCTTATCCCGTTGATTTGTGCCCATCGGACAGCTTATCGGTGAGTGTGGCCCCGCGACCGGTAAGTATATTAGTCGCCGACCGAACGGAAGGGTTTTTCTCGCTGTTCGGGCAAAACAAAAAACAAAAATCCGGTGAAAGTGCTTTTCCGTGTTAGAGGGCGTGTGTAAGTCCTAAGGTTAGGTTTCACCTTGCTTGAAAATGTATCATTCGTCCCACATCTTCCCTTCCCTCCGTATAAGCTAAAAGCAAAATAAAAACCATCACTGACCAATACGCGTCTTTAACATTACTCAACACGTCTTCAAACAAACGAAAAAAAATAATAATAATAAAGGGCTAAAAGTAGCCAAACGTCTCCAAACTGGTAGCCCAAATGGGAGTAGCGACTATAACCAGCGGCAGAAAATAGAACCAACAAAACAACCCTGAAAAAAAAGGATCACTTTCAATGCGTCACCCCGGTGTGCGATGCTCCGTTCGTTCTTGCCCGGCGAAAGTCTCATGAAATATGCAACACATGGCACGGCACCAACCATTCGCCCAACCTGGAGGGGAAAAACTTTGACCGAAACATGCAGCCACGAAAATTCTCCGTGCCGCCTAAAGAAACAGAAAAAAAGGAAAAAGGCCGCCAAACAAACAAAATGTGACACACGCACACGGTATCCGATTTTCATCTGATTTTTCCTGGTTCCGTGCGAATTTTAGGAAAAGCCCCGACTATGGCAGACAGTTTCCGTTTTTTTGTTTTTTTTTTTTTTGCTGCCTCAATTCTTTCCATTCTATTCCACTTACGACCTGTTTCATGGGAGAGGTTCAGCAAGAAAAAAAAGGGCATCCCACCGGTGGCAACCCTAAAGAATGTTAATTTTCTGCCTTCCTCGCTTGACGCATCGATGACTTGACTCGATTTGTTTCCTCGGCGGGAGTTCAAATGGCGCAGGAGAAGGAGTGCAAACAAGCCCTGGGAAAAGGGGGGGGGGGGGAGGCAACGGTACAAAATGATCAATCCGGGATGGAGTAAATGTTTGTTCACCCTACTTTAGCTGATCGAGTTACAATTTGAAGCAGTTGAGAGATTGAATATATTTATTTTTGTTCCTACACCTCCACACTGTGCCAGTTGTGTTTTTTTTAGGTTGTTGCATCCTGCTATTTTGGAATTATCTATGCAGTGAAAATTAAATTTTGCCGAATATTCGGATTTTAAAAATGTTTATGATTAAATATAAACATTTAAAAAAAACACATTTCTGTACACATTCGGATTATCCGGCCTGCGTATCATTATTTTTCATTATTCCCTGGATAATCGAAATCCCTCTATAGGCATCCATTTGCAAATATCATTACTGAAACGAGCAACGGAAAAGAGACTCACCTAAAACTGCACAGAAATGCTTACTATTAACCTGCACATCAGCTGCGCGTTCGCATAATCGTTGCAGCCATTTTGTTTACATTAAGTGATTTAATCTTGAAACGAAAAATGGGAAATGCAAACAGATCCATACCAGATGCCGAGAACGGGAGTTACAGAAACAGTGTGTAAGTACAGATAAAACTCTACACACCTCTTCCGTTGGAGAAAGACAAATATCTAACATTTGAGTGTGTGTGTGTGTGTTAGCGCATCTCTTCAATGTGTATAAAATCATCTCAATTTGTTTGAGCTACTACCATTTTTTTTTGGTGCACATCTTTTGCACTCATCTCAACGCACAGTGAGCAGTTGGAAGAAAATATTTGAATAAACGTCCTTGCTGGGAATTTGTGAGTTTGCGATTCATTACACAATGTGTTTGTGAACCTGTTTTTTTTTACTCCATTTCTGTTCTGCTCCAAAGCAAAGGTTTAGAGTCTTGAATGTATGTATGAGATGGATACGAGGATGCTGGAATTAAAGCTGATGTTAAGAATCCGTCGTACGGCCGTCCAGTGGTCAATGCCCTATCCGGCAGCCGTACCGAATGGACCGGCAACATAAAGGCTTCCATGATTGGTAGTAAGCAAATTTGCTCTCCATTCACAAATCTGTAGCTAATGCTCTTAGTTGGGTTGCTCCGGATGTCCAAGAAGCAGTGAAACATACATTTTTTTTTGTGGCTCAGTAGAAGCATTTGAATCCGAGTCTTACAATGTTTATACACAATGTTCAGGAAAAAAAATCTCCATCTTGTTGGGTCGGTTTTCCAGCATGGCCCTTGGGGACTGCAACCTATTAGACCCGCTCCATTTGAGTTTGCTGCATCTCTTCCCTGACGATAATGATTCAGCGTAAGTTTTCCCACACGGCTAGCGACGGCTTTTGCATTCAAAAATCTCCCGTCATCTTGACATTAAATATATTACAAACAAAAAACTTCCACGTATAATTTTAATTCTTTGTCTATGGTTCCTTAACTTCTTCTTTTTGCCCTAATTTTTTGTTTGTATGTATGAAAAAGAAAAATTAAGTCTCCAATATTATACGCTTTCGACAAGAAAATTATGAATAAAAACATATTAATATAAACACAATCTAACAAGCAGATCAATATTATCATTTACTCCCATTAAGTATTCTTTGATACATGCCAACTCGATTCTAATTGATATAAATAGCGCATTCAAAGACCTGTATTCTCTTCTTATACAAAAGAAAAGAAAAGAAAAGAAAAAAATCATATTCAAAAAAAGAAAATTATATGACGCTTAGTGGTGGAGACGCCTGGTACCCATGGGAACGCTTAGTATCAATGGAGACGCCTGGTACCCATAAGGCTGCCTCGATATTAAGACTTGAATTTGAAAAAGCTAACATTCATGCACTCATTCTTTTCGCAGAAAGATATATGGATTTCTACGCCCTTGAAATTTGAAGTCACCCTAGGTAATAATTCATGGTATTTTTTTTTAAATAAAATTAACTACTACGTCTTAGACTTTTTACGACATAAAAGTGACATTTTAAGCTTTATTTCCCCGGCAATAAATTCCGATCCCCCATGCAGAAAACCCAAAGAAATACTAAAATCTTAAAATGATTCAATTTGTCCTACCCATTGCATACCTTTCGGCGTATTTTGATTCTTTCGATTATCGTTCTTAGCGCAAAAAGGTTGTAGATTAAACAAGATGTGGTTGCTTATCTTGTGGTGTACAGCCGGCATTGCAAAGTTGTCTAAAATGCGTTTTTTTACGGCTAAGGTGCCAAAAGCGTCGTAGGTTCCAGCATATACGGACGAACGTGAAATTACCGTCCAGCGTTTTTTTTTTTGCGAGTCATTACATAAACCACAGAAGTGCCTCACAAGTTGATTATCGCTTATAAAAGAACCCCCACACGCACACACACGCGCGCATGTGTATGTATAAAACCACTTATTACCGATTTACTCACGTTCTACGTAGAAGCACATGAGTAGTCGACATTTTCCTTCCCCCAGTCCTATACCCATTGTTCGCAGGTGTCCCGCCGCGCGCTTTCTGCTGCATCTTTCCAACATTTGCAACAGCTTCATTTGGCTTTTCTTTTGTGTTTTCCATTTATTTTTATCCCACCCTTATTTTTTTTGTTTGCGTGGTGTTGCGTTGTCAGCTGCTTCAGCATATTCCACCGCGCTCGGCTGATCATTCGGCGGGTGTTCGCACGACCGGTCACATAAGCCATCATCGTCGCCATCATCAACCTGACATCAAAACCGGTCGTACGTTCGCTTTCTCACTTTAGTGTAATTTTCTCTTTTCCCATGGCGGTCTGGGCGATGCCTCAGGGGGGGGCGAGTTGTGCTACGTTCCCGACGTACAAGACACACACACACGGTGCACAGGGTGACGGTGCCAGCCGGGACGAACCGTGCGAAAATTATGTTCTATTTATACACAATAATCGTAAAAAAGCACAAAAAGATGAGTTTTTCCGCCAAAAATCCAATCCGATCCCGCTTGCGCTGGTCGTGGCACTTGGTTTCCGTATCTCTTTTTCCTCCAACACCCCCCCCCCTCCCCCCCAACCCCCAGCTGATACGCCCGCAGTCATTGACGAGGGTCTTAGGAAACTCATCAAACGCACACCGGCCCAAGGCGACCACCTTTAGTGTCATTTCGTAGGTTCCGCCACCTTCGAGCGCACCTTTATTTGCCTCTGAGTGAGTATATCTTCCCAGTGCGACTGCCCAGCTTTCCACCACTGACAATGGCCCACCGCTGTGAGCTAGTTGTGAAGATATTCGTTGGAAGCCCTCACTTTACTAGCCCTGCTCTGTCATCGCCATTGATTTCTCAAGGAAAGATTTTTTGTTTCCTCCCCACAGTGTTCTTCGTGCGACGCTGTGTGTTGTTCTGTGCCGTCGCATACCTTAAGCCAATCAAACCGAAACCCTAAACTGTTGGGGAATCACTGCGGGGTATGTGACACCCAGGGGTGGGACCGACAGATTAGTGCGCCGTAAAGTTTTACCCATTTCGGGCTCCGTCAGCTGTGCTGCTGGTGGAATTTAATGGGCGGATAAGATACTCGGACGATCTCTGCTGCCTGCTGGAGATGGCATGGAGGAATGGGAGGAGTGGAGGTAGATAAATTCGCCTACTGAGCAAATGTACACGGCCGCCCCTCACGCAACCTCAGGGGTTGCAGATTTCTTAATTTCATTTCGCGCTTCGTAGCCCACGGTATCGGATATCAGGCCTGAATACCGAACCAGCAAGAAACTGGAAGACGCTACGGAAACTCTCATTGTTCAACGCATTCCAAACTTCACAACCAGAAGGAAAGAAAGAAAAAAACGCAACATTATATCAGCTGAAGATAATGAAGTCACGCAGACTGGTAAGTGTGGCGTAGAAATTCCAACGGAGAAACCAGCTAGAGGAAAACCGCCACGGACCAGATGGTTGAGTAGCCAATCGATTCTGCCCAATCGTGCGTGGCTTGTTGGCGGATCTTCACCACCAAGCATAATTGACACCATTCCTACGCATTCATCTACGGCTCGGAGAGAATCCTTCATTCCTACTACCCAAATGTCCGTGGAAATACAGGAAAATTCAGCGTACCAAGTGAGCCCTGACCTCAACAATTCACAGCTAACTCGGGTTGGAATTTGTTTCCCCAAACTCCTCTGCAGGCTGAGGCAGTTTCTTCAAGCGGTGAAATAAAGCAGATACAATCTGCACTATCTTCCCGGGAGGCAGAGATACACGTTTTTCCCTGACGTCAGCAAGTCCAGGAATGTCAGGCTTACGGCTGTGCACAGTAAAACAAAGATGTGTTCATTACAGGAACTCATCGCAAATTTCGCTTGAAACATCGTGGCCTGGATTAGTGTTTATTTTTCAATGTTCTACTGTATCTTCATGTTCTAACGATGTATGAATCCTTCTTTTTCTACACAATTTGACATACAAATTATCATCATCCACACATTGCTCGTCCTAGCACGGAATGTCATAAATGCTGTTTTAGTAATATTGCTCCCAGCACGATTAGTACGCATCATGTTTGATGGATGTAGGCAGCAAGTATTTATTGCTTTACTGCTCCCACACACGCACACATGCTGTGGAGGGAGTAGGAGGAAAGAGGGGCTTGGAGGGGAATCTGCAGGATAGAATATACATTTACGGTGTACATTTACAAACGAGGTACGGTGGGTCCAAAAATGGACATTTTGCGTTTTTATTAGGAAAATACTTCTATTAGAAATAGCATATATTGAGTAAATAAAAATTTAATCATTTTTTGCTTTGATCTCAACCTTCAGGGCGATTAATTTAAATAATTAAAAATGTTAAAAAATGTCATACAAAACAAAAGTCAGTAAAAGATCAATTTAAAATACATATTTCCAAACATTAAGAATTTTTACATAATTATCTTTTAATTGGAATTGAAAAAAAAACTCAAATAGGAAGCTTCTATTGGATGAAAAAAAACAGATCTTTTTCGATATTTATGGCTGGTTGCTGGTTGGTTCGACATATATAGCTCATAGTAGAAGATTTCGATTTAGTCCCACCAAATCCCATAGTGGTTAGCTTCATTTGTTACGATTTTTTAAACGACAATTTTATTTGCAATTCTTTAATTTTACAGGATATAATTCATGTTAGCCATTTCATTTGCTTAAAATAAAATAATGGAAAGAATTCTTTTTTAAATTCACTAAACATTGTTAACTATTAAAGTTGCTTGTGTATAATATTTTTAACAAATATATTTAAAAATGAATCCATATTTTTACCCAATATAATTATCAATTTTCTAAAATAATTTGTCCAATTCCCTACCTACTGTGCGATAGTACGAAGCGCAAATTAACTTTTTAGCTGCAACAGGGAACGTATCGAAATGCGCCCATCGTCTCAGCAACATCCGCCAGCAGCAGAAACAACAACAAAATCTGAACGAGTGAAAAACCCCCCGTGGCACTAAGTGTCAGATTTATAGGAATTTCTGTGCAAATCTATATTTATCCGCACTCTCTCCACACTCGCGCGCGCACACACACACACACACGTGCGCTCGCGTGTATGCACATACGTACCGGTGGCGGGTCGTTTGCCACTCGTTACGATTATTGTTTTGGCACGAACGGTAACGCTTGATTTTCAGCTGAATATTTCATCGGAAACGACACGTAACGCGACAAATGGCATATCATCGCTGTTTGTTATGTTACGATGGTGGATGGAAGAAAGAAGGGCGGGGAAGGAAGGATAGGAAGGAAGGATGAAAATAAATACAATCTAGCGACGCAAATTGTAGAGAAGCAAACCAAAACTTCAAACCACCTACGATCATCACGGTTGGGAAATTGTATTTTGTGTACGCTCCCAAGAAGCACAGATTAACGTCATAATGGTGAGTGGTTCTAAAGCAGGGAGGGGGTAGTGAAAGAGAGTAAGGTAAATACAATTTGAGACAGGAAAAAAAAAACATACGTCCGAAACAATGACTCTAGACTACCGTTCTTTTCCTTCCACACCATCGCCTGTGGATGTGATCTTGCGTGAAAGTTTCAGCACACACGGAGGGAGAAAAACGATTTCTAGCAATTGTCAGTTATTCTGAAACCGGTTATGATGCGCCAGATGAAAACTAATAGCAAATCGTCCGCAAGCGAGCGAACGAGATGGTATGCTAATAATTCGCTTTAACCGGCGGTACGTGCCACCGGTTGGACGCGTAGCCTTGACAGGTAACAAGCGTGCCGTCGGACATCAGCAAACTGACAGCAAACTGGCAAAATGTTTGTGCCATTGAACTGACAGGAGTGACGGTGGCTCGCGGACATTTTTTGGGGACATATAGACAGATGAGTTTTACAGTGCGGGGAGGCACCAGAACGTAGAGCTTGCTTTGTGTAACTCCACACAAAGCGAACACCCCGTAGGTAATCCCCAGGGGAACGTATCTGTCGTGAGAATATGTTCAAAGATGATGAGATTGTCAGCTATTGATAATTAGCCGAGTGAAAGACGATCAAATGAACGTTACAACACCGCAACGAAACATACCGGGCTGAGCCCGACAGAAGATTGCAGTGTTTAGAACTCCTCCGTTCGTCCTTAATTTGACTCTAATAGCATTAGCAAGTTTCCAGCACGTGCTTGAAAAGGGGTAATAGTCTACCAGCCTTTTATTGCTTCACGTCCCAAAACATTTGCTTGTTTATCCGGACATAATACAACAACCGAACGCTCGAATAGCCAAAAGCAAAAGCCGGGAAAGCGGAGACAAATAAGTAACATTCCACCTTTCTCCGGCTATGGGGTAAAACATCTTTATGAAACGATAATGTCGCACAGTCACAGATTACATGTTTTCTCTGGTCTTGCTGATGAATATTAACGATTAATGTGAACGCGGGAGGAAGGCAGCTTGAAATGGGGAGGGAAAAACAAATAACGGCAAGCCCGTTAGCGTTTTCGAGACCGGTTTCTAAAACCGACCAATCGAACCCACCACCATGGCTACCCACTTTGTTGGAGAATTTTCACTTACTTCCCAATCTCTCGATGCTAGTCCTCCACCTCGCATTCCTTCACTATGGGGTAAGCAGTTGAAAGCGCGGTAAAACTCAGCTCCACTAAGGGGAAGAAAAGAGAGAGGGAGAGAGAGAGAGAGAGAGAGAGGAAAGTGAGAAGCTTTTCGCTTTCAGCGACGCGTGTTTCACTGTGATGGTTTTCATGAATTTATTTATTATCTGCTCGATTTTCTTTCTGCTGAGCGTTTGGAAATTTTATTTTCCTTCCCAAAATATGTCGATTAAATTGTACGGCGTGGAGGCAAAGTACCGGAAGCGTGGGTCGTGAACAGTGTGGAAGGGGGAAGGGGGGGGGGGGAAGAGGGAGAAGAGGAAGCGTTACAAAATATGGAAGATGCGAAAATAGTCCAGATGTGCCGATAAACAGCGTACGGTGAGGCGTGTACTATGGTTACGTGCAAACGCGCACCTACGCCGGAACACCGGAAAAGGAGCGAGGAGGGCTGAGGGGGGAGGGAGGGATTCGCATTGTGCGCACATTGCATGATGGAAATGCTACACGTTCTATGATGAGAATTGTATTAATACTTCCAATAAAGCGCATATCGATACATTCCAATGCACGCCTGGTACGTAGCAATGGTTGAATGCGATTTGGTGCCGTGACCAGGATTCACTGCGGAATGAATGCAATATCACGCCACTATAGATCTGGTATTAGATTTTCAAAATAACGTTTTTTTGTTATTTTCTTTCCCATAACTGAAGGCGAATAAAATCTGTCCATTTGCGTACAGCCACCATTGCACACTGTCCGACCGGAAGTCAATGAATCACTCGCGTCTCGATAAAACCCGAATGCGTGCGATTCGCCAGGGCGAAGGATTTGCGTTCAAAATGGTCAAATTTATCGCTTTAAAATTCATCGAAAAAGCCCAAAATCGTTTAGCCAGTCTCTCGGGGGGAGGAGAGGATGAGGAGGCGTAATCAACGACCTTCCCTCCCCCCCCTTCATGGTTGCTTCCTCTGCATGTAAACAACCCGAATGGAAGGCAAAATATGTTTTGCCAAATAAAACCAACGCAAAAATGGCGATGAAGATACCCATCACTAAAGCCCGAAAGCTCATCCATTTAGGGTTGCGCCGGATACGCACAAGTGCCTGGGACGTCCCGTTGCGTTCCGAGTTTTTTTTTTTCATTTTCGATGCACACGCGTCTTCTAAAGCGCGTCACGCGAAAGTGAAACAAACGAACCAAATGAACGGAAGACACTGCCAACACACGCAAAAAAAAAGCTTTCAAAAAAAAGATGTGGAAAACGACCTGTTTAATGACGTGCCTATTAAGGAGGGTTTATAAAGTGAGCCGCTAGGGTGAACCGTACAGGTAAGCGTTATGGAAAATTGTAGTACCGAACAAGCGAATGGAAGGAGCGTTAAGCAAACGAAGTAACCGAATAAACCGCCTAAATGTAGGCAACGTGCGAGATGAATTTAATATACCACGGCTGAGCGCCACAGGGCTGGGTGCCAGGGTTGGGAAAAAGTTTTTCAATGTCACGTTACGGTTTTGTGGGCGGGGGGGGGGGGCTGGGCGGCCAGTTTGAAGGTGTTTGTACTAACAGCGATATCCTTCCCATCGCCACATCTTCGTCTAACGCTTCTCAAGAGAGTTAAATCCATCTGCTTACGGGTAGGCACATTATGCGAAGGCTTGTCTCATCGCGTTTTTGTGAGTGTCTCCCGATAGTACCTGTAGTACCGGCGTCGGTAATTGTTGCGCGGAATGCCTCCCCCCCCCCCTTTCCGTTGCTTAAGAAGCTTTTCGTTTGTTGTTTCGTATTTTGGTTGCTTTTTGTGGACTTTCCCTGCCGTTGGTTTCAACTCGCCAAGCGTGTAATGCCACGAGATGTGCTAAATTGATTAATTGTACGCTCGCACACGGAATGCGTTTACTACCGATACCGGTGAGCGAACACACAAGAATGCGTGATGAGGATTAGGAGCAAAATACTCACCCAGCTACCCAGCACTCGCACGCCGTTGGTTTGAAGTAGGTGGATATGATTGCGCTTTCCTCATGCACGGTTACTGATATGCTTTCCCGAGGCGGTGATGGGTTTTTGTGTCCGGATTTAGCGAATATGGTGTGAATTCAAAACTCAAAACCGAAAAGAAAACGTGCCATTTATGTCTGTGTGAGCGCGACGAGGGAAGCGAAGGAAGTTTTCTGTGTTATAAACGAGCATGACTGTGGAAATTCGTAGATCTTTCCATATCGAGCAAAATGCAAAACATGTTTTCTTTTTCGCACGAGTAAGATTATGGTTTCTTCGCACGGGATAACAAACTTTAACCACCTACCATCACGTAAACAGAAGTCACAAGGTATCGGTTTAGTACGAACGCGGCTTGTGCTAGATTAATAAAATTTAAACCCCGATGTGTGGATTGCATACATCGTGGCGCGGAATTTAAACGAAAGCTACAACACGGAAAACACTAAAGCGACTGAAATCCACGATAGCGTCAAAAAAAAAACAAAATACATGGTGTTATTTTTACGTTGAAATTTGTCATTTTCACGCACACGGTGTATCGAACGTGCGTGGGCTAGCTAGAACAATGCGTATCGAACGAAAATACGCAGCACTTCCGGTGCCTTTAATTCCAGCGATAACGTAACCAGCCCGGTGTCGAACGGAACCCAAAGTGTGGGGGGGCATGAAACCGTTCGTGAGGAACGGACATTTAGCTTTGAAACGCGCCCGGGAAGTTCAAACGTACGCGAGATGACGCGGCTTGATGTTGGGTGTTAAACAACTCTTAACCTCCCGATATACTCACCTTATATCATGTGCGCTCGTGTTATGCACATTGAACTGTCTGGGGGTTACGAACGGAATAAAAATAAAGCGGAGTGAAAATCACCCATCCAACTACAGTCCGTAGCATCACTATATGTTTGAGACTGGGAAAAGTACTAAATTTCACACATTCAAAACGATATCTCTCACTGAAGAGTTTGATGCACCTCACTAATAATTCTCACCGAAAAGAGACATCTCACGTAGAAAGCTATTTCAAAACTAACCTCAACTTAAAAAGGAGTCTCACGGTAGAACCTCAGCAAGAAGATGTATCTCACAAAAGAGCTTAATCGAAAATAGGCCCACGATTAAACCACATTACGAAGAAGTATCTAACAGAAGTATTTTATCAAAGGTATCTTACTAAAAAACATTCTTAAAAAGAGCAGAAGAATTTTACAGCCAAGCCCTCTCTTCCCAATAATAATAAAAAAAAAAAAACAATTACCTCCATGATGACTGAAAACGCAGCAGAGTGCAATTAAATAAAAACCTTGGTAAACAGTTTTATTTATATTCTCTTCAACTTCGTACTTCCAAATAGCGCCATAACAATTTATTCAATTATTATTTTAAAAAAAACTGGTGACCTTATAGTTATAGTACGCACTGTGAATCGTCCTGTCCACTGTGCGGTAGACCGTTTCCACACCATTTCTCAACGCACCGCGGGTGAATGTTAGTCCTTGAACGTCCTTGATTTTGGGGTAAGTGAATTTTCACACGTTAGCGCACATAACAACTCCCTCCCCTCCCCTCCCCCCCTCCCCTCCCTCATCCATCCCCGGCTCGTGGTCGTCATCGATAATCGCTCTGGTGGAAAAGATTGCCACTGTGCCCTTCCTGGACGGAAACACTTGGAAGGGAAAAAAAGGGATTTATTCTCAAGCACCCGGTCAATCATCGAACAACGCAATCCCCTATCCGAAGGGCATGCGATGGATGAGTGGGAGGAGGGGGAAAGGGGCGTGTTGGAAGGGGGTTGAAGGTAAAGAAACACTAAACCAGAGCACATTGTCGATGTGAACAAATCGAACCACACACCAGTTTCCCCCAAGTCTGCTGTCTTGATGTCTACTCGGGTATGGGAATGGAGTTGGGGATGAGTTCCTCCGACCAGGGGTGTGACATCGATTACCGGACATGCTTTCGGGGCCACGGTCGAGTGGCGGTTTACGAGCAATAAAGGGGACCCTTTTCACTAGCCGCACTATCACCGCAGCTGCTGACGTCCACAGTTGGGTCCGTTTTGGCAATGCGTTCGAGTTCCGTCCTCACCGTAGCCCATTCCTGCCGTTCGGGATCCTGCCAAACGAGCGCGGGAAGAAGTAATGTGTATCATTATGAAGCTACCGATCCGAACCGGCTAGAATTAGTGTTCGTGTGCTTGTACCCACCGATAAGACACCGAGCGAATGCAGTGCACTGAGCGCTGTGCCGAGTTCCAACAGTAACTTCGTACGGAACGTTCCGTAGCCGGGTTCCAGACGGTCCGCCACGTCAAGCAAATCCCGGCAAAGTTCTATCGTACGCCGGATAGTAACTTCCGTCGGTGCTGGGAGAAAAATAAAATCCAATAATCGAAAAATCATGCCGAGGAAGTGGCTAGCCTTACCGTTCGTTGATCGGTTTGCAGACCGGGCGCTGCTTAGCAGCTGCGTAAGCGCATACTTCGCCTGCAAGATGTAAGCGTTCCAGCGATGGAGCGTTGGTTCGTGGCGTGCCAGGAACGATTCGTACGCATCCGGATCGGATCGATCCAACGCGAGCAAATCCTGCTGCAGTTGCTCACAACGTGCCACATACTTCTCCGGACGTTCCTGGTACGAGCAGCGCTTGTTTTGACAGCGCCATACCGACCTATAGTTTGTCGGATCGACGGCCAACACCAGACTCGGCGTTCGGCGACAGTTGGGACATCGGTATCCGCTCGCCTGCGTACCATGCTCCGTTGGATCGGTGCAGCGTTCACAGGCGCAATCGAAGCACTTCGCCTGCCGAAGTGCCAACCGACGCTGAACCGTACCTAGCAGAGGTTGCGTATAGGACGCATGGATGACAGCACCCTCCGGAATGTCAACCGTCGCCACCAGCACCATATGCAAACGATCGTCAAAGTAATGCTTCGTGTTTGGCCGACAGTCATGCGACAACATCGCACCTAACGGGTAGAGTCCACGCACCTTCACATGCTGCTCGGGCAAACGGATCTCGTAACAGTTCGTATCAAGTATAGCACTCAGCTCCAGCACCGTCTGCTCACTGTACTGCTTCAGACCCAACACCGTGCGCACGAACGGCACCAAATTGGAGCGCAACACCCCGTACAGTGGGCTCGCCAACCGTTCCGTCAGATGCGATTCAAATCCCTGCACCGTTGCATACCTTTCAGGCGCAAGACGCTCCAGCAGCAGTACACGCAGCGGTACGATCACGCAGTACGCCGATTCCCGATGTTCCGGATTGGATGGATGTGGACGAATATTTGGACGATAGCCACTGGCAGCTAGCACGGCACACTCCGGTCGATGTTGTGCCGATTCCTCGCAACTCGAACCACACAGAGGCCAACCACAGCGGGTACACTCATAGAAGCGGTCCGCACCATTTCCCGACTGTCGCTGCAACAGTGGCATCAGGTTACGGTTACAACCGAGACAGAGTGGCACGTTCGCTATCTTTGGCCCGACCGCGTACGGTTCATCGCGGTAAATTATCTCACCCTGCTTGATGGGTCGCGTTGCCACCAGATGGCGCCCGAGTCGATCATTGCGTACCATCTGCGAAGGTGAAGGGGTTCAAACTTGATTAAAACTTGAAAAACACGTCAAATTAACAGTATTGTGTTTGGGTTCAAAACGCTTAAAAGTATGCAACTAAACAATATTGCATACATTTAGGGTTGGAAAACCCTTATATGTGGTTGCATACTTGTAGAGGTAATAATTAGAACACGGTTTAATTAATGTTTGAGACCGCAACGAAATTCTATTGAAAAATAATTTATTTAATTGCTAAAAAAGCTAGAGAATATGATTTGTAGAAAATTGTAGCTTTGTGAGCACTAAATTTGTTGAAAAATCCTTTTTGACATAAATTGAAGATAGAAGATTTAAAAAGCAGCCTGGAGAGGACCATCAGTTTAATTTAAAGAGCTTTTTTATTCACATAAATTCACACTGTTCAACTTATGCTAGATGTATTGCGTTTTGCATACATTTAGGCGATCGTAGAGATTTTTTTTAGAAATTACAAATAAAATTATAGTTTTTGATGTTGATGAATTAAAAATGCTACTTTTTGCATACTTCCAGGCGTATATAGCCATGAAAAAAATTTATACACGTGCTTGTAGATGCATTTGTTTAATTCAGGGCGTAAAATTGTGGTATAGTCAAATGAACATAATTTAATTCATTTAAAAACACATGTATTTTGATCTCAAAAACATTTTGACGCCTATATGTATGCAACCGAAAAGACCAGGTTAGATTCTCTCCAATGTATTTACTCCACATCATTAAAATACGGATGGGAAAAATATATCAAACGACTAAAAATATCAACCCTTACGTACGGCTTAATTTAAGCTGCATCTCATTTCGATGGCTTCGTTTATGATTGTTTTGGGTGTTTTCTCGTTATTGTGTGCGTGTGCCGCGTGGAAAGCGTACCGGCAACCAAACCCCATCAACACTTGGAATGAACTGCTTCTTTCCAGTGTGTTCCGGTCATAAATGGTTGGCTCGTGCTGATCTCGAAGAAATTCTCACCACAATTTTTGATGAGACTTCATGGCACCAGGGCTTGGGTTGATGTGTAGAATTTGATAAAATCACAGCCCGCTCCAGCGTTCATCCCGGGCTGTATTTATACGACGTCTCGGCACGCAACGCTTTCGTACACGTACACGTACGCATCGTACGCGAAAGTCGATTAAATAATCCTTCTTCCTCGCGTCGGTTTCGTCACCCTTTCGGTTATTCTGCGTGCCGTTATACATTGTCACCATTCGTCCCAAGCGAGCAGACGATACGAGAGGGCGCTTAACCACTCATTACACACACGCACACAAACACACGTGGAGGAACCATCACGCCTTGCTTTTTTTTCTTAGGTAGTTGTCGGTGCCCTTAATCGGTACGGTAAGGCATGATGGCAATTTAAAGAACTTGATAGAAGAATTTCTCATCCTGCAACATTGTTTGTGGTACAAAGGTTTTAAAAAAATAGACTCACACGCGCAACCCACACACACACGCGCACAAACATATATACACACATGTGTACATACACCAAATCTGGTTGTAATGGGGAGGGTTGTAGCTTTTCCCGGATTTAATACGCGTCTCTAGAGCGGACGGAAAACATGGCCACATCTCGCTTGGGCATGGAAATGAGACACGGCGAATTCATTAACTTTCGGCTTTACACCAACGGCATGAGGACGGGAGGCAAGGGGAGAGATATTGGGGATAGGAGAGTTACAGCCCCGGGAGTTCATGGGGGGCACAGTGTTGTAAAACTTCTGCCGTGATTTTAATACTTCCACGTATCGGATAGCTCACCCGTTAGGTGAGACACTGGAGAGCGTATCCGTATCTTAAACATTTGTTCTCCAATATAATGTCGAAGCGTAATAGCAACTCTACTTTATCCAACTGACCCAAATAACGACATATCAATTCTGAATGATTTAGAAAAAAAAAACACCTGACGGACTATTTGTATCTCGTCACGGTCTGCCAGACGCCGCAGCTCAAACTTGCTCCTCGACGTTTCAACTCCCACACTAATTTGTCCTCTTGTCCACAACCTGAACCAAAACGACCTGACGTAATTAGGGCTGTCACTCCACGGGGGAAAAAAAACGTTCTCTCCTTCCCCGGGGGTCATCACTCACTTTAAACCGACGACACTGGTCACGGTGCTGGGCTTTCCAATCGGCCCGTTGGTGGTCGCGACCACAGTAGGCAACCTGCTGACAGCCCGCACAGCGATGCGCCGCTGGAGCGCTACAGACACGGCAGAGAGATGTCATCACGGCTCACTACTGGCGGCACTGAACTGACGATGGATCGCAACCGTGCCGGACCCACCACGCTGTCCATCAGCGATCGAACGTGAGTCGTAGTGCAGCTCGGTACTGTTCTTATGAGCGCACCACACCCACAAGAAGATCAGTGGAGGTTTCTTTATTTTCGAGGTACTATAAAAAGTATTACGTTTTGAGCGTTTGCGCCTAAATGTATGGAATGTTTGGCCCAATCTTGCCCAGTGTTTCAGTTCCTGAAATTATTCCTCTAATGTATTTACTTACAGATGAGTTCTATTTAACATCTTGAATAATTGCATACTTTCAGGCGTTATTTGGTGCATTCACTCAGAATTCACTATTTTTCGTGAACTCAACAACTTCATACCTCTAATTGAATTAAATATGCAGGAGATGACCTCGAACTCTTCAGATATAGAATATTCCTCCTGCAAAGAAACGCATTCGGCAAACCTCAAGGGTTTTAGGGCGCATTAAAGTTGGCTTACTGTGTGGGCATAGTGCGCCGGCGCTCTGTTGATGGGGGTGGCAAACTGTTTGGACGGCTCGATATGTGCAATGCACCATATGTATAAATATAACCGACCTTAGGGGAGAAAGATGGTCCCAAGATTTGCGGACCGTCCGATCACAGGCGGAACTCACATTTCTCCAATTCTCTCTCACGCTCTACCTTCGGTTTTTTTTTGTCTCTCACTTTTAATTTTTATTCATTTCACCCATCCCAACCGACTATCCTGCCGACCACTGTGTCTCCGTTCGAAAGTCAAAGGGTACAGCGGGCGACATTATACAGCGGCTCATTAACATACTGCAATGTTTGTTGGAAACCGATCTGTCTACGAACGAACCGTACACATCATAATGGTTGCACCAGCTGACCGTTATGAGTACTATTTTCGACACGTGCCGCCACAATGTGTTGGCCACCCTGCAGCAGATAATTGGACGAGATGTGGTAGACCCATGTCCCAAGCGAACCGCAATTAACGCAAACGTTTTTGTTGCTCCATTAAAATTACTTCTGACATTGTGTTTGTTTTTTTTTTCGAATGGGTATCATTTTATGTATTTTTATGCATCCGAAGCACTCTGCGTATGTTCGTTCCGTGTACGGGCACCTTAACCAAGGGGTTAACACACAAAACAGCGCAACGCATATTTGCATCCGCTCTCAGCCACATTTTACAAAGTAAGACCATGAATGTAAATTATTTTTAGCTACCATTCCATGGTTTTCAGTTGCAGCAGCTTGTTTATAACGCTTCAAATATTGATCCAATTTTGTTACGATTGTTTTACGTGACTGAAATCATGATATTTTCGGTAAATAGTCACTCTTTTTTCAAAGTTTCAATCTCTATTAGAAATTTACGTTTAAATACGTAGCTTGTTTCTAAACCTTTTAAACTTAATGCTCGTTATGAAAATAAAATAAAAGCATTCATTGTTTGGCTTCGTTTACGTGTCATATTTGTGTAAATTACTTCGAAATTTAAGAATCTTATTTTCAAATTTGTTTTTTTTTTGTTAAATACTAAATTACTCTCCTTAGTTGAAAGTTTATTTGTGAAAACAAATCTCGAAAAATCATTCGAAAAAACTTCACAAAAATAGGGATTATTCTGTGGAGATTTGAACATGGGAGACAACGAACGTTTCGGTGAAATAAGAAAACATGTTTAAGGCCACAGTAGTGATGGGACATTTCCCGAAACAAAAACGGAGCGGATTGATTGAATTTACTTTTTAGAGCGATCGGAATGATTTTCGGAATGATGATCGGAATGAGGTGATCGTTCCTACGAGCGATATTTGGAGCGTTTGTTTTGAACGGTTTTCATCAAAGCATCGTTCGTAAAATAGATTAATAAGAACTTATGAATGGTTTTTAAAAAGATATTTAGAAACTTATTCGGTCACAGGATCTTATAGACGATATTTTACGCATGTTCATAAGAATTTATGAACTATAATGGGAACGCTATTGGAATAGAACTAAAGAATGATATTTTTTTTAATCTGGTATCGTTAACCTCAAATGTGAAGCGTAAGTAAATGTAAATAAATGTAAGTTAAAAAATATTGTAAAACAAATTAATATAGAATGTTTAAAGCAAACGAAAACAAAAGCGCTTAAATGTCACAATGAAAATGCACAAAATGTTTTTTTTTTCATTTAGTTTTGAACTTTTTGAAGCTGAGCTTGGATTTCAGAGTAGTGATGGGATTCCACAACTTCTAAACTCGTCGTTATGGTGAGGCGCAAACTTTTATTCTACTGGAGGTTTCGAAAAAGGCTTGATCCAAGACTTATGCGACAAATAAATATTGCAAAGGAACGAATTTCGTTGGGACAGCTAGTCTTACGGGAAGCACTCATATCGGTCAATCGGTTAACACAATTTAAATCCCCTTTTTCAGATGTAACTCTCCCCGTACACTTACTATACGATATAATGTTTTCTCCATAGCCGTATCGGGTTTTGCTTTGTTATTTGCTGTTTTTGGTCACAAATTTCACCACCTCACACACGGTTGCGCGTTACAAACAAAACTAATCAATTAAAAATCGCGTATAAATTTAGCCACGCGAATCCACGCGTTCGAATGAATGGGGTGGCACGGCCCCGGTTTGCTTCGGGCGCATTGTGCGTGCACGAAGATATTTTTATTTCACACCCATTCCGTCGTAGTAACCGAGCCGGGCCGCCTCACGCACAATCGCCACAAATGCGGCGAGCGTTTCCCGACCGACGGGTAGTATCTGTTCCGCCGGAAGGATAAACATGTCGGTCGAGTCTGGTGGGCCGCGGAGCTCGAACGTTAGGGACACCGGTATGCCGCCGGGTTGGTACGCCCAATCGATCGAACCACCGCTGGACGGGTAGATGGTTTCGTGTTTACTGCCACCACGGTACACCGTCCCGTTTACTGCCGTCAGTGCTTCGATCGCTTTGTCTGTGATTGACTGTAAATCGTCGTAGTTGGGAACTTTTTCCGCTGTGTGGCCGTATGGGAACATGAGCAGCTGAGAGTACGAGTGGAGTGCAATGTACGTCCGGATACGGGCCGGATCAACGTTTTTCCGAAGGAAGTTTGCAATTGCAAGTGATTCCGGTTCGGAAAATGGACCACTGCCGGAAAAGTCGTAGCTGCACGGATCATCGCTCGAGCCGGTACCACCCCAGTTACTGTCGAAGTTGCGGTTCAAATCCACACCACGGCAAAGCCCGTACGGTTTGCGGTTCTTACGCCAAAGCCGATCGCCGGTAAACGTAAACCGGTAACCGTCCGGATTGACGATCGGGAAGACGTACCAATCGTATGCGGTCCCGATCTCCTTTACGGCCGGATCCTCCGACGTGATCAGCTCGTGCAGCAGAAAAGTGACAGTTGCTGGGGAAATCCACTCCCGCGCATGTATTCCACCTTCCACCACGATCGCTTTATTGTCCGGGCGTCGTGAAAGCTTCACACCCTTAATAGGGCGTCCCTCGTAGCTCTGTCCAATATCGAGTGTAGTTACAAACTCGGGGTAACGCGTCGCAAGTGACTCCATCCATGCGTAGATCGTTTCCAGCTGATAGTAATGCTCCCAACCCATCTCGTTCGGATCCGTTGTGACCGGTTTAACCGTGGCCGCTTCACGATCAATCAACTGCTGCATATTACGCTCCAACAGCCGTCCATTCACCCCGTGCAGTGTGAGAAGATCCTCAAAATCGGCCACCTTGCTAGCCGACACCATTATCGTTAGCTGCTGGCCGGGTTGCCGGGCGTGACCATAGAACGTGCAGCTATCACTCTTCGCCTCCAGCTGCTGAAACAACTGCACATGCTCCTCCGTGGCCAGATCGACCCGATACAGCCGGTAGTGATCGTACCGTGCGGCACCATCCCCAGCAACATCACCTTCAATCGATACAATTACAGCAATTAGGACAATCACCACAACCCGAATGGGAACTGCTTTACCAGACATCTTGCTGGCGACTGAAGCGATCAATCCGGTCGAGAAGAAATCAATCAAATTGAAACTGTCCCTCCACTATCAGACAATTTGTATTTTTTTTAACCTGCGTATTAAAACCAATCTTATCTTGGCAACCTGTTGGAGCAACAACGTTCACACAATTGACCGTCCAAATGGGAAGAATGACTGGGATTTTAACGCACGGTAACCGTCGTATCACTTTATCTCGCGGATGCTGTTGAAATGTAAATAAATAAACCGTTCGTTTTTTTCTTCTTCAAAGTGCACTGTACTAAAAACCGCTGCAGTATGGGTCGGTATGGTACAAATATGGTCACGTCGAAACATTTAGCGTATTTCTGTGTTTTAGTGAAAACCCGTATAAAGCTACAACACAATCTCCCTTCATCTATTGGTGTGCTATTAATTTCAAATGTTCTATATTGTTTCAAATCATATAAACCGGCTTTCTGCAGATTTGGAATAGATGAAATTGTTGAAAATTATTGAAAAACATCAACCAGAATGAACACGCACAAAATGAACAAATATTTTTTTGCATTTTTGTCCTATTACCTCCCCAGCGTGCGAATGTCAAAGTTGTACTAAAACTGAAGTCGAGCAGTTTAGTGCTCGAATCGGGTAACGGACACGATGACCTTGCTGTTTGCCGTTAATGTTTGCACACTTTATCACAAACATTATCTTGGAAAGGATAAATCCATATGTTAAACATTTTAAAATGACCATAAATTTACAGTGGTAGACATCGTTTAAACAGCTTTAATATTGTTCAAAACACACGCAACGCAGAGCTTTATAGTTCCTGCCTATTCGTATCGTTTTCGTAATATCCTAGCCGTGTACCTTCGCCCAGCATTGCGACAAAGGCTGCCAACAGTTCTTCGGCGGTGGGAATGATTTCCACCGCCGGAAGTACAAACATGTTCGTGCTGTCCGGCGGTCCACGCAGCTCGAACGTGTACGCTACCGGCACGCCGAGCGCACTGTACACCCAATCCACACTGTCCCCGGACGATGGATAGATCGTTTCAATCATCGCACCGGACACGTATTTCGTGCCGTGAGTCTGCTCGATCGCCTCCACACCCTTCCGTCCGATTGCGACCAAATCGTCGTAATTAGGGACACGATCCGTCTTATACCCGTACGGGAACATTACCAACTGCGAGAAGGAGTGAATCGAAAAGTACGTCTTGATGCGCAACTTTTGTACATTCTCTGTAAGAAATCTGACCAAGGCTCGCGTTTCCGGTTCACTCGCCTCACTACCGCCGGCAAAATCGTACCGGCACGGATCCGAACTTGCTCCCGGCCCGTTCCAATCGCTCGCAAAGTTACGGTTCAAATCCACGCCACGGCACAAACCGTACGGTTTGGTGTTTTTGCGCCACAAACGATCACCCTCGAATGTGTACCGATACCCATCCGGATTGACGACCGGAAAGATGATCCAATTGAAGTTGTCCGCCAGCTGGCGAACATCCGGCCGGTCCGAGGTGAGCAGCTCGTTCAACACAAACGTACAGCTGGCCGGTGAGATCCATTCACGCGCATGTATTCCACACTCCACAAAGATCGCACTGTTGGCTGGGTTCTTTGCCAACTTCACACCATAAAGGGATTGATTTTCGTAACTAGATCCCAACTCGATCAGTTCCAGAGCGGAATGGCGTGTTAGCTGCAACCGCAACCAGGCATTGATTGTGTCCAGATGGTGATAAAAGTGCCACCCAAAATCTTCCGGCGGAGTACTTTTCGGTTTGATCGTGGACTGTTCCCGATCGATAAGATCCTGCATGTTGTAGAGCTACAAGGAAAAGAGATGCTATACAAACGCTGTAAGTGAGGGAAGCCCCAAGGTTAGAACCTTACCAATATCGTGCCCTGCAGTTCGTATCTTGCGAGCAGTTCCGTTATTTCGGCTATTTTGTGTGGTGCCACCATGATGGTTAGGTTTTGGTTGGGCTGTCGGGCATGTCCCATGAAAGCGTAGCTGTCACTTTGCTCCTCCAGCTGTTGCAACATCTCCACCTGTTCCTGCGTCCGGATAAGGACCCGATACAACCGGAAATGATCATATCGAGCCGGATCGGCACTGGCCACCGTTGTCAAAGCGAAAACCAACGCGCACACTAAAACCCACCGGGAAGTTTCCATCCTGGACACAACCGGTACCGCTGCCAGCTGATCAAGAAGTGGTTCCTTTTGTGTGGACCGGCCTCCTAAAGCCGCAGATTCCCGGCAATCGCCGTGACAGGTTTTGACAGATGGAACTGTTTACATAAGTCTGCGACGATAAGAACAATCGCGATTGTGCTATCTCAGTGCGCTTTGCTTTGTTTGCTACACACACAAATCACACTCATGCAACGAAACCACAAATGTATCTCCCTAGAGTTTACTCGTTTACACGCGTTTGGTATTTAAATTAGTCTGTTTAATTTCAAACAAAAATTACATTTAAAACATATTGCAAATAAAACTTTGGAAGAAGTATGAGCTTGGAACCGATTTGGAGTTCATGCGGCATTTAAAGCAATGAACACTAGATAGCCAATTAATTTTGTCATCCAAATATTGAACTGAATTTGGCTGGTAACATAAATAATAGCTTACTATTTGCAAAGAAACACTGGGTCCGTTCGGAGTATTATAAGAAAAAAAGCACATTTGGTGCGCTACTGTTATTATATTTACTATATTCCATCGCGTAACCCTAATGCAGAATGTTTGCTTTAAATTACAATCTTATCCTCTCCGCTACTCGCACTATAATTGATACATATCTTCCTAGTGGTTTTAAGCTATTCAATTCAAATCAGTCACTGCGCTGATCGTTTGCTGCCAGCGGGCATCCGTCCAGACCGAAGCTGCCCTTTTTTTATCACATCGATTGAAGCACGACGTCAAACTCATTATCGTTGGATTGGGCCGGGGTTTTGCGTTGTAGAAACGTTCCAACCTTCCGCTTAGAATGTAAAACAAATCTTCTTACGGGTGGAGTGTACAGTCTTATGCTACCTGCTGGTCCCGTTCCTCCTCACGGGCTTCCACGCTAGCCTGCTCGGTGCTAAGCTTCTCGCCGGCCAGTAACCGTTGGATGTCACTCAGCGATTTGCCCTTCGTTTCCGGGACCATCACAAACACAAACACCGTGCCAAGCAGGGAGACACCCGAGAACAGCCAAAACACACCCGCTTCGCCCATCGCATCCTTAAGATTGGTGAAAATTTTCGTCACCAGGAAGGCAAGTAGCCAGTTGAACACACCGGCCAACGGGCTGGCGAATGCTTTCACATTGTTTGCAAACAGTTCACCCACCATTAGCCACGGTACGGGACCGTAACCGATCGAGAACATGGCAATAAAAAGACAGACGGCCAGCACAGCCAACCAGCTCAGGTCGTCCACCTTGGCGGGGTCGTCCTGTTTCAGCTGGAAGTAAACCGCAAGCAGGATTGTCGAGACGGCCATCATGAAATCGGAGACGAGCAGCAGTATACGACGGCCGACTTTGTCCACCACAACAGACGCAACCAGTGTCGCCACCACCTGTATCCCGCCGACAATGATAGACGCCGAGCTCATCTCCTTTCCACCGTTGGCACTGGCAAAAATGGACGAGTTGTAGAAAATGACCGCATTGATGCCGGACAGCTGCTGGAAGAACATTAACCCGAGCGAGATGATCAGGGCCCGGATCGTTGCCTTCTGCCGGAGCGCGACCAACATCGGGATTGCTTCCGCTTTCACCTTCTCATCCGCC
Organism: Anopheles minimus; assembly: GCA_000349025.1. Lineage (NCBI taxonomy): Eukaryota > Metazoa > Arthropoda > Insecta > Diptera > Culicidae > Anopheles > Anopheles minimus. The sequence continues at coordinate 4,214,499 of KB664054.1, read as the reverse complement.
TGCTTCAAATCTTCGATTTCTGCCGCCTCATCGTACTGGGCGCCTCGGAGCCATTTTAGCGAGCTGGACGCTTCACTGTACCGTCCTTTTTCGACCTAAACGAGAGTGAGCAAGTGATACAATAAAACGTCAAACGTTCGCGAACACACTACCGGTACGAAACACTTACGAAGTAGTAAGGACTTTCCGGCATGAAGAAAAAGATGGCCCCGAATGCGAGCGGTATCACGCCACAGATAATACTGAGCACCTGGACATCCACGCCGGATCCGACCGCATACACGAACAGAATGCCTACCGTCACCATCAGCTGGAAGAACGTACCGAGCGTACCACGGATCGATGGTTGGGCGATTTCCGCCGTGTACGTAGGTGCCGCCACACAGAACGCACCACCACCAACACCAAGGAAAAACCGACCCACCATCATCATGCCCACGTTCTCCGCGAAGATAATCAGCAACCACCCAAGTACGAGCGGCAACACCATCGTCAACATGGACCATTTCCTGCCAATCATCTTCATCATGTAACCGATCGGGAAGCACATCAAAGCCGCACCCAGGTTCGAAACCGAACCGATCCACGAGAACTGTTCGTCCGAGATCGGAAATCCATACTCGCTCTGTTCGGTCAACGGTTTGTCGGTCGGTGCCGTCCAGCCGAGAAACGTACCGGCCGCCAATGCACCGCCGGATGCAGCCAAACCGGCTAGGTACTGTGGCAGCTTTCGGCCGGATTCACCCGCCACATTGTTCACCACAAACTTGGACATTGCGTCGCGCGCCTGGAGGAAGAAAACGAAATCAAAAAACAAAGTTGGTAAGTTTTTTTTAAAGAATACAACATATTTTCATCCTGCTGAAGATATTACATTTTCCCCTATACCATAATCGGCCCGGTTCGATGGTATGGCGGGCGTTAGCAGTGGCTGCCTTTCGTCGTCGGCCGACATGTTGCTTTTGCGCGGCACTGCACGTTGCGTTGAGTATGGAATAAGGCTTCTTTTAAAATTTATTTTATACCCTTCAGGCAAGATACACTTTTTGCAAATATTCTAACAAAATGGGCCGATAAACGTAGGCCTTTGTTTTGAAATGATAAGATGCTTTGTTTGTATTTTTATCGTTTGACAGATTGCATTTAGTACAAATCATTGCTGAAGCGGTGTCTAGACGTATATTTATTTGAAAATTAGAACATTCATCCGTTAACAGCTAATGAACACGAGATTGATTACAAGCGTGGTTTGCTAGAAAGGAATGGCTCGCCTGTAACTTCGGCTATACCATGTTCTGACGAGTCTGATTGCAGAACAACTTTTCGTGTGAGGACTGATTATTCAATTACATGGTATCAGTGTAGTGAAGTGAAGCATTTTTATTATTTATTATCGAATGAGAACTCTATTCCACCTTTTTACCGTTCTTTTCTTCTGTTGCGGCACTTCATCCACCTGACCTCCCTTATCTTATCTTTCTCTTTATTACCTTATCTTCCATCTCTTATGAATCTCAAATACCTTCCAAAAATAATCTGTACATTAATCTATCAATATTTCTTCTACTTTACCATGGCAAATATGTAATCAACTTATGAAATTACCCGACGCAAAAGCAGTCCAATATGCAGCGTACGCACGGCCAGGCGTATCTTGTACTAAAATACGCACCGCATATCGCTCGTCTGCACGAGTACTAACTGGAGTAACTGGAGCGCATTTTCCGGTACAAGTGTTCCCTTTCATTGCAAGGAAGATGTGTTTCTTTTGTAAACGAGAACAGAGAGTTCTCAACTGCAGAATAAGTAACAAATTTCGGTTTGTATTGTACAAAAAACAAGGTACAATGCGAAAAAAAAAACAAAATAATTGAACAAACAGCAAAACCCCCCACTTGAAGAAACGAAACACACCGTGCGCGAGCGGAGTATTTGATGCCTGCAATTAGCATTTAATTACCAAATCCCGATCGAACATCATTTAAAAAAGATGATGGGATTTTTTTGTTGTTGTTGCCGTTAGATACGCAATAAGCAAACTTAAAATAACCATTAATGCACGTCCACATTGTCTTCTGCGCAGGTACACAGCTAATATAGATTCGTACGCATCTTTTCGTTTTCGAAAAAAAAACAAACGTTTTTCTTGCGAAAAAAAAAAGACACATAACTTCCTGTAAAGCAATGGTATGCAGGGTTCGTGTGAAATTTTACCAACCAATTTGAGAAAAAAAGATTGCAAAACATTATTATTTATACATTTTGACACTCCTCGCACCGTTTGTTGTATTACCCGGAACGATAAATGATATTGAACAACAAACTGTCGTCATTTTTTTCGGCTGCTTATTGCACCTGTTAATCGTGCCTCAATTTGGCAACGAAGCGTTTAAAATGCTTTTAAAACTCATTCCGTGTTATGTGCGTGTGTGTGTCTTGTACGACACGGTTGCTAAATGTTTATCGTACGTACGGTACTGTTAATAGCAACAGTTAACGGTTAACAATGCAACTCGGTACACGCGCGTTTGGCCTTTATTGTAAGTAACAATCGACAGTAAAAACACAAACACACACACACACGCACTAAACACACTCATAAAACATTGTCTCGTTGAGCGTTGTAATCCCCATGCTTCGAACTCCGAGATTTCGATGCTTGTCGCCGCAATGAGCGCTAACGAGATAAGCATCTTCCAATAATTGCTAACGCCCGAATGTATGCAATATCAATTGAAATTTCGCGCCAAATATTTAATCGCCGTGTGGGCAGCTTTTTTCGTTATTAAATGGTGGAATTGATATTTTCACACCTGGCTCTGTATGATTGGCACGGTCCCTTCTCCCTACTCCACAACTGCACGCTTTCTGCACACTCATTCGCAAGTGCACGCAAAAGTGCAAGCTATTTCTAACGTGCAAGCGAATGCATTCCAATGCACTTTCCAACCGGTCTCGCCTATATTGTTTCGTCCGCCCATTCACCCCGCATTGCATCTCCCCACTGTTGTGTCGCGGACTGTCTTCACCTGTCCAGTTGATGTGATGTGAAGCTGATGTGGTTGGGAGGGCGTAAAGAATGCATCCACGCAGTGCAAACAATGCGCAGATTTTTTGTTTGACTGACCCGCCACTTTTCTAAACTCACCCGCTTGAGTACCGTCTGCACCATCGTTCGCTCCAAACGTTCTTCGATTTCCGGTTGTTTGTATGCGTTCTTTTTGCAAAAATTTGATTGATAGAGAATTTTGAACACCAACAGACACTAAATCTCCCCAACAACTGTGTACCTGCACGATCGAACACTTTCAAACAAACGCTTTTTTTCGATCACTGTTGCGTTGTGCGGCAGAGCGGTCTAGCGCGTCGGACTTCCGTCGAGGAACTGAAAGACGATGTTCGCAAATCGACTCCGATGTGCTGCTCGGATGCGAAACCACGATCACGCCCGTCCGTCGCGATCCCCACGATCAGGGAAACCCCGTGGAAGCCCAAAACCGACTCCGCCATGTCTGTGTATGCGTAGGTGCGACGCACACATACAACCTTGGGGAGGTAAGCTTTTCCACGCTCTCCACTTCTTGCTGGTGAGGGAAGGTGGTATTGGAAAGAGAATTTTACCGCGTGGTGCATCGGAACGGTTGTCTGTTTGATTTACAACGACTTTATATCCAAACAACAGTAACAAAAAAGCTTGTTTACTACCATTTTTTATACTTTTTCTTTTTATAGTTAGATCATTCAGTGGTTCGTGATTGGAAAATGTTGAATGGAGTGTAGCGACGTTTAGATCATTTACTATTTTTTTTATTGTTTAACATGTTTACGTCTAAACGAAAATAACATCTTTTTTATGGGTGATGGAGCTAGAAAAGCGCAATAGCGGCCATTGCTCCTTCCAATCCAATGTCACCGCGACGACATGTTTACGGAGTTGTTGTTTTATTGAAATTACGAAGTAAATGTTGTAACAAGCAATACGTCTGCTTCATACGAAGAATACGTAAAGAGCGAAAAAAACAAAAAAAACTTGCATATGTAGGTTTACTGATGTCTGTTGTCACATCTTCAGAAGGTCTCCCGATGTCAGATACCTTCCTATAACGCTTTGGTTTCGTGGAACTTTGCAAAATAATGTTTTCATCACAAGCTGACCATCAGCCAGATTCGATATAGCGGCAGGTATCTCGCTCCACGCAAGGTGGCAACCATTTTTTTTTTCATTCAACTACCGGAAGTGTTTCGCTCGAACGCTCCACACGACCCTGCACCGGACACCATCTCGGATCTCTGCGGCAAAGCCGCTTCCTTCCGAACTGTTGCTTTCAAATAGCCGGGCGCCCTCTGCAGGCCACCTTCGGACAATGCCAAGGTCGGCTTGAAATGTCCGACGACGTATAGACGAGCGGGGTTTTCTCTCGTTCAGTTTTTCACATTGCAGTGCACCATCGCTGGTCCGTTGCAAGTCCGGTTAGGGTGGTAGGGCATTGCAATATCTGTCCGAATACTTTATCCGAGTGTTTACACCGGTTCGATAAGGTTGTGCATGTCCGATAGGGTGATTGTGGATTAATCCCACCGCGTTGCAGGTGGGTTTTACTTCCTGCTTACTCACGTTACTCAGACGTGTGTTCGACACGAAGTCATCCACAAGAGCTTATCTTTGATGTACTTTAAATGCGAGAGGACACACATCCGTCCAGAACTCACAGCGCAGTTTATTTTGCATATAGAATCAAACATCCAAACCAAAGGCAATATAAGCTGACGACCATATTAGATTCTCCGGAACTATATCACCCAAACAAACTGGGTCAGACACTCGAAACCATCGGTGGGTGGGCGGCGTTAGTAAATCATTTGTCAGTGTTCCACTTCAGTGTATAAAAGCCCTCGGCAGTACCTGGTAACTACACCGCGGGAACTCTAATAATACACCGGTACAACAACAATATAGTGCCGATAGCGTGTTATTGCAACCTGCGGATGTTTCCGCTTTCGCCAACCATTTCGCCGACCGATCCCCATAGATAACTGAGGCAATCAATTAAACATGCCATAACACGTGCCATAATCTCTGTATGCTCTTCACACAACACAACAGGCACAAACAATTGATTCCTTTTTTCCTTCCTTTTCTTTCTCCTCTGCATTATACATCTCTGTTGACATTACTAACCCATCAAAACACCGTATCACCGCGGTGATTAATCCATTGCTCCATCTCTTCCGCCTCAGCGTTCAAGAGTGACCGCCTGAGTGGTGTTTGCGATAATGGACAAACTATCTCGCATCCGTACAACATTCTTCCGAGATTACGAAAAGGGCAGAACCAATCGATGCGACCACCTGTTACGGTCGTTGTGCGTAATGAGCGCCATATTAGCTTTGAGTGGCTAGGGAATACTATTACTGACATCTCAAGGAATGTGCTCCACCAGGTTCGTTCATAATTGCCCATCACCAGTGCACACACACGCCGGATATCTGATCAGTTATCGCCGCTATAGAACGGGTCGATCAAATCTTAACCGGAGAAGTTTACGATCCCAAATACAGAGCCAATCTTGATTATCACAACCTCCTCAACGCTTTTATCGTACCGGGTTCGTGCCTCAGGCGAAGCTGGTAAAGCATTGTTACGAAGATAGTGACCGCCCGTCCCATTATCAACCAATAAAGATTAAACGAAAGGATGTGGGATTTAGATAGCCGGGTGCTCTCTTTCTAACCTGCTACAAGGTTGTCTTGCTTGCCTTTCTTCATAAGCAAAAAGGGTTAGATAAGAGAGGCGAGCATTTCACTCACCGAAGCCTTATTCAAGAATGAGTGATCTGACACAATCAGCACTAGGTGTCTGGTGATATATGGCGATACGGGTATTGGACCGCTTATGATCGCCCTACTTCCTATTCTTCTGCTATCCTTCGTTCTGTATCTTGAGGTATGTGCGACAATTAACAATGTTCCCAATTATCAATCCGTTCGGGACGGGATGAAGGTGACATCCGAGGCCATAAATAATGCAATACCTGACCGGTCCCATTGTTTGTCAGCCCCCCAACGTGGGCCCTCTTACATCATCTGAGGTTATCTTGCCCCATCATCCCAAACCTTCCGGCGCGCGGGATAATGAAGGTGACATTCGGGGCGAGATGGATGACACACCAGCACCAATGTTTAAAACGCTGGAACACCTTTAATTGTTCGGCTTTTACTGCTGATAATTTGAATATCAATGAAGTAACACGGTAGCTTGCATGTCTCGCATGTGCGTGTGTGTGTGTGTGGGTTTGAAAAAGAAAGAATGAGGTCCGTACTCGCATTACGGTGACGTTGATGTAGTATGCCCGCAAATGGTCACTCAATGGTGCTGACAACGATAACGGTGTACCGATAACGGTAGAACGCGTATTTTACCTTCCCAATGTCCCCTTTTGTGGGGTTGCACTCATACCTTCGCGAGGTCATTTCCGAGTGAGCTAAGGAATGTTTGAAAACGAGTTGTCTGATCAGCGCAATAGATCTTAATACGGAGTCTAAATAATTCTGAGTACTTCCCCAGCTTCGCAAGCCACAAATCGTATAAATATCTTACAGGTATATGTAATTTCAATATTGGTTGCGACATCTCAGCTGTAAAAAAAGAACCTGATGACATACTACAGGGACATACCAAACCCCCGTAAAAGCCCCAAACCCGTGCGGTCTTCCATTAAAAGCATCCATTTGGGAATCCCGCACTTTACGATCGAAACATGATATCTGTACGGTGGGCAGGTGGAATTTCAGAGCTATTAAGCAGGAATTGGGTGATTTTCTACCACACACACACACACCGCGTTCGGTGTGGACAAAACGTTCGGCAGCATATCATTAAAAGGAATCATGCAAGGAGACACTCCAAACCTGGTAGCCTTTGGGTGTTTTGCAGTGGGTAATAAGATAATGGCGAACCAAAATGAAATGGCACGCAACGACGGACGAGATTGGGGAGTATAATGATCGAAGGAACCTTCCGCACCCGGGCGAATATCAGATCGTGATGGTGTTTTTCTTTACTTTTGTGTAGTTCAATGGCATCTTCACCTGATGGCAGCGGTGCCACGGTTCGTACGATCGGTAATTGTACCGCACGCCTCAGGGTTGTTGCTTCTGCACGGTACATCATATCAAGGACAAATGAAAGTTGTCCAAACGGGAGGCTCGTCCTCTTCGGTGCCGTTGAACTACGCGCGATCGAGAACGGCAACCATACGGAACGCTACAGGGATCCCGATCCATGAATTCGACGGGGAAGCCTAACCTTTTACATTCCCTAACTGCGAGGGAAGAATTTTTCTCGAGTGACCTTGAATATTATGCTTCTAAAACCAACCGGTTCGGGAGTGCCTCCTCTCCACACACCAGTGTGCTGCAAATGTCTATTTTTCTGGGGTGTTTTTATAACTTTTTTGTTTCACACCCTCTTCCATCGAAATGCTCGATTGATTTTGCAACCAGCAGCAGGTTTTGGGTGCTGGCAGCTTGTTGGAATAAATTGGAATAAATAAATGGGATCATTACTGGGCCGAGTGAGCAGTCCGAGCACGTGCTGCCGAGCTTGCGCCAAGATGTGGGGTTTAGAGGTAATCCTTTAGAACGATTTCGACGCAATCGGGTGTCAACTGAAGGTTACGGCGAAATTGTTTCAGCTGTTCTAATCCCTAACAATCTTCACACATTTTTAATTCCAACATTACAGACTATTCTTCAATATCTCGGACCATTAACAGTGCACTCAATATGATGGGATACTGTAAAATGAGGAGCAAGTTTGCTATCTTTCCGAGGTGTTTCGAATGGTGTGCTGAACAGTCTACTGTTGCATGTGGCAAACTTCTTAAACCACGCTCACGTACCCAACCATCCATAATGCGCATCTCCTCACCAAACACCTTACCTGAGGTTCCGCCGAGTTCCGTTCCGCGTGTGTTTATTGCAGAGCACGTCGCACAAACCAAAACTCCCGCGTGTGTGTATGTCCGCGGAAAGGGACAGTTATCGTCTATACGGCGGGGGCTGTTGCCGATAATGATCTCGCAACTCCAAAACCAGCACACTGAAGATCGATTTAAGCAACAGCAGTACAAACGAGGCACGAGTTGATCGAGGAAGCGTTCGAATGGGCACTGAAACCCAACCGTACCGGTCACATCCGTTTTACGGACGGTTTTGCGCTGGATTATCAAAAACAAAAAAACAACGGCGAGTAGCGGCCACGGGCCGCCTGCACTGTCACTGTCACACAACCTGCCAGCACCAGGCACCGAAACCGAACGCACACAGGCAGGGTAAGGGGGTATCCCTTATCGAAGATAACTTCCAGCGTATCAATACTCGAAGCCAATATAATTGAGTCTTATCAAAATGGGTAATTCAACGCCATACAACGCTCTAGTACCTTCTTTACTGTGCGCGCTGCATTGTTTTTTTTTTGCATTTTCCTCCCTCATGCTTTGCTTTACGCTCTTGCGCAAAGTACGATTACATCTCTAACACAGAGACAGGCCAGATGATGGGGTTGAAGCACCCAAATATCTTTACACGCTCCCCGTGCGCGGTTATCATCGATTCCAATATTCTCAAGTTTATAGACCGACCTATAAATATTGCCGGACAGTGTATATTGTATGAGCAAGGCAAAATACACCAAAGCAGGGCAGACTAGATTCTGAGAATGCCTGCGTTGATACGCACACTTACGATTCGCAAGCGTTAATTGCCCGGCCAGGGGGCCCCTAAATGTCAATCACGGACTCCCCCATTTGCCGCATCGGTTGGATGGGAACTCTTTTATATCTTTTGTTTTTGTGCAGTAACTATGACCGCCCGGCAAGATTACATCATTTACTGCCTTTTATTCACAACGCAAGATTAGGAGCGTAAAAGGTCGTAAGCTCGGGAATGAAAAAAGGGCAGCATGCCTTCGAACGATTATGCAATTGCTACGACGCAATATAAACAAACCTATTGCTCTGCAAACCTTTAACTTCCTTCATTTAAAGTCGTCAACATTGCTGAGCCTTTGTGACGAACGGATGTGAATGTGAATAGTCCGCATTTCCGAATTGAAAGTTTATAAATCGACCGGGAGCCGTGATTCAAGAGTTTACTTGAAGTCTTGCAGGATTACTGAATCTCTGAAGATGTTCTCACTAATGATTCATGAAGCTCGGTCTTTTTTTCTTGTATGTCCTTCTATTATTACAATCGCTGAGTTTATAAGCATAGTGCCGAAATGAGAGGAAATGGCCGTGTAACGTAATAGAGCTATTAATGATCTTACTAAAAAAAACACACACACTTAGTTAAGTTAACTGCAACGCAAGTATGATTTATGTGGCCGATGTTACGGTAAATAAATGAATATGATAATTAATTAATAAGCCATACACTTTACCCGGCAAATACAACGTCGAACATCGATGGCGGTTGCCATTCGACTTCAGACGGGCTATAAATTCACGGTTCACCTTGTTGTGGCCTGGAAAGTACGCACACTCAATTTTGACTCCATTTTTTGGACAGACGTGGCTCGCACGCGCTTCACGGAATGTTATATTTGGTCGAATTTTATCCTTCGATGATTTATGTTTTAATGCCATAAATCTAAGTGTTCACCCAAAAAACATAAATGTCTCTGTTTCTGAACCGAAATCTTCGTATGAAACTTACGGGCGCATCTGAAAAACAGAAAACGAAAACAAATAATTAAAAATCTACCATTTGTTTCTCAGAAAACTTCAAGAGTCGCTTACGTATGCAAACAGTACGGTGGCAGATCCGATACAGTTTTCGTCACCTTCGGCGTTCCGTTCTCCCCATTCTCTGCGGGGTACCACTGATTGTTTCAGGATGGGACGATTCAACGAACCGCACCTCGTACTTTTCCGACCCTCCACGAGGATGACGAGACCAAAAGTTCCAACGGCAAGTCCTCCTTTTTAACGGATTCTATCCCGTCGACGGATTCAACCTTAGGCAGTACAAATCGATCTTACAAAACCATCTCTGATGCTTTCTCCATCGTCAGAGCTATGCGTGGTCTGCGCATACTTCATGTCGTTGATGTCGTGTTAACGGTAATGTTGGTCACCCCTGGTCCCAGGAAATCCTGCAGTGTAGCGGTCGCATTTTTCGGCAATAGCAACTTCCGGAACTGGCGAAGCTCGATCGTTTTCTGTTTCCGGAGTGGATGAAAATGTTAGAACAATACAATCTACATTTCTATTACACTTATCGATAGGTTTGCGTTTTCTCTTGTTTTACAATGGGATCATTCGTTTTAGTCAATCTTATCATTCTGTGAGATCGGTATATTAGCTTTGTGTTATCTCTCATATTTGCGCAGTGTTTGTAATCATCTCCCATTATTCAATGTGCAAAATAGAGCAAACTTTTATGGTTACAATTTCTCCCACGCATCAGTTTAAAATTGTACACAACACGAAATGAATTGTCAACCTTATTTTGTTTTGTTTAGGTACAGCTTACATCGATTAACAATCCAAAAATTAAGCCATTAATGTTCTATTGCTTTCCTGTTGAAAACCCGGAAAGAAAAGTATTTTAAATTGAAGTGAGAAAAATTGTAGCCCTACATTTGCTTTTTTATATAAGTAATTTAGTTTAATTATGACTTATGCTCTAAAAAAGAAACATACCATTGCATTGCTGGCATTGAAGCGCGTTGGTAAATTGCGAACCCCCTGGATATCCGAGTTTCGAACCGTTTTGTTAATCCTTTCAACAGAAAGGACCCGAAACGGGGGTGTCAACGCCACATTTACCGGTCAACCAAAATATACAATCGCATTTCGTATGCACACACACGCGCTTTATAGCTCTCCGCTTGTAGAAGATATTGCACCAATAAAGAAATCCAGCTTTGTTTGATGGCCAAATATTGGAAATGTTGCTCCCTTCCATGATACCTGTACGTTTTGCAACGACGAATCACCGGGTACAAAATGGCGTTTGCATTCTGTTTCAATCTTTAGCTTTAATTTATCGCTGAACATTTTTACTGCACTAGGGGTTTTTTCGCTAACCTCGAAAGCTCACAACTTCTCTCGCAAATGGTACAACCAAGAATGTTTTTTTCTTATGAGTACAACGAAGAATGAGAATGATCATTCATGGCTCGAGCCATGACAATTCGCCCCGGTTTATCGAGTGGTGCTGGCTCCGTTTCCATACGGATCGTTCCGTTTACACGCGCTGGTTCAACATTGTTCCATTTCATGCACATTGGCATGTTTAACCCTTTGCTGACAAAACGAATAAAAGCTTGTTTGCGTCTTCTGGGAAAGCAATGTTGAAAAATGATTCCAGAAAAATGAAATGCTTCATGAAAATGATAAAAATTTTGTTGAAATAAAGCAATACTTCAGCAGTATTTCAGCAGTAAAGTTTCTTTTTGATGAAACGGAGTTTTGAAAATGATTGCAATGGCCGTCTAGCAATGCAAAGGCGAGGTAAAGATGAGCCAGCCTGTTTGTTTTTTATTATGACGTTTCATGTTTGACAACGGCCAGCGAACGGCAAACCAAGAATCGGTACGCCTGCTATGATGTCTATGCAAGATCCGAGCGCGAATAACGGAACCGTACGTAAAAGTGCATCAGACTACCACAGGAGTTTAATCATTTACTCACTCTCTATGAATTGTTGCGGATCAACCTATGCAGGTGCTACGCCGGTGCGAATCTCTAAACAAATGATGGCAAAGGCAAGACGGTACCATGATTTCCACAGTCGAAAATCGCAAGGGGCCTTAAATATTTAAAGAAGGGCTCGAAAATCGATTATCTTCATCAGATTCCAAGGCCAATATGAATCTTTTTATGTAAGTTCATCAACATTCTACGAAACAATATGCAATAAAGGTTCTTCCTCAGAGCTGCATGAACCGTTAGAGAGAACATCTTTAGAGATTTATTTATCTTTTGAGAGTGAACTCATGCTTCAAATGCCTCTTCTTAGAATACAGACACCACGAACTTCAAGATTCGCGCACACTACCTATAAATTCGGATTTCATTACACTTTTGCAAGTGAATCAACATCCATTTAGTACGACATTGTAGTGTTTCAGTATAATTATCTATCTTACAATAATATTTATCATTTGGAATAGTTTGTTTGTTTGTTTTTTTTTTGTCTTGTTCTGGGGGATGAAACATATGGATGGATTGATGGTTTCTTTTTCTTGTCTTCTTTTGGCGTAACGATTTACTCTGGGTCATGCCTGCCCAGTCCTCACTGCGGGGGAACGGTCCGGATGGGATTTGAACTCCGGTCTTGCCGGGTGGGATGAGTGCCGTTATCGCCTTGCCACCGGACCGCTCCTTACCGTTTTTTTCTTGTTTGTTCTTTTATTGTAATCGCTACGATTATAAGCAAAATAAGGGGAGGAAAACAACATATGCTAGCTACAAGCAGAGAAAAAAGGATTACAGCCAGGAGCAAGAGAATCGATAAATGGTTTTGTAATGTAATAGAGCTTTTAATGAACTAACTAAAAATAAAACACACTTAAGTTAAATTAACCGCAACGCAAATACGGTTTATGTGGCCGACGTTACGGCAATTAAAAGTAACGTAGATTAGAAAGGCCCTGTTAAAGCCCTATTTGCATGGAAAGCGATTTTCTCGGATCTCGGAAGGACTATTCTGTATCACGTGCTTTAGTTCAGATCCAGTCTCGGTACGTGGAAGCCCCAGTTCTAAAAAGGGCTCTGTTGGGTATCGATGCTATCAGTAGTAGGAACACGTACAGCTAAAACACATACATTGCTCAAATGTATGGAACCTGTCACGTTTGGTCGGTGTTCCCCATCCCCCTCCCCGTCCCCCGACCACTTTACCCGAGCAGTACACTCTCGTCAAACACAACGCCGAACAATTCCCGACAGGCATCGATGGCGGCCGCCTTTCGTGCCAGCTTCTTCGAACGGCCCTTCCCGATAAAGTAATGGCCGTCCGATCGCAGACCGGCTTTGAATTCGCGGTTCGCCTGATCATTGTTCGAACCGAGATCTTCGTACGCGATTTGCGGGCGCATCTATAAAAAAATAGAAAACGAACAAACAAAACATTAAAAATCCGCCTTTTTCCTCCTCTGAAAGCTTCAGGTGTCGCTTACGTATGCAAACAGTGCGGTCGGATGACGCTTGGTTGCGTTCGGTGGCAGATCCGCTACGGTTTTCGTCACCTTCGGCATCACCGACGTACTGGCCGCCCCATTCTCTGCCGGTGCCACTGATTGGGTGGTTGTTTTAGGGCGGGACGTTTTAAGGAACGGCACCTCGAACCCTTCCGCCTCCCACTGGGCGAAGAGTTTGTGCAATGCGAACGAGGCCAAATGTTCCATCGGTAAATCCTCCGTTTCGAGGGATTCTGTCCCGTCGGTGGATTCAACCCTGGCCGGTACGCCGTCCACATTATCCGTGGTGGCGGTAGATTCCTGCTTCAGTGAAGCAGTCCGCTGATGCTTGAGGCGTGTCATCTGCGCAAAGATCAGATCGCGCAACGCTTTCTCGGATGCTTTCGCCTTTGCCTGGTTTTTGTTCGGTGCGGTTGCTTCGTACTTGACGTTGTTTATAACGATCTCTGCTTTCGTTTCCTGCCCGTTCGTGTTCAGGGTAAATTCGGCCATTCCTGGTCCCTGGAGTTCGTGCAGTGCTACGATCGCGTTCTTCGGCATTAGCCACTTGCGCAGACGACGAAGCTGGCGTGCTTTTCGTTCCTTTTCTGTTTTTCCGGAGAGGGTGAAATAGGTTTAAATAATACAATATAAAGGATCCGCCATTTTTTTTTTTCAAAATGCTTTGAAACGAAAAGTACAAGAGATTCTTTCAAACAAAAATTTTTGGGTACTCCATGGCTAGTCGTGATTCCATATAGATGAAACCATATTCCAACGAACCGAAAGAATTGACCTTTCATTTCATAGCATTTAAAAAAAATAAAAAATAAATCGTATACATCGTTTTCCCTTGTAAATTTCAGAAGTAGTATTCAAAGAGCAAAACCTAATAATTTCTTTGGTTTCGATATATTAATGTTCTAATGAAGTTTGTAATCCAGCCATACTCCTACACCCTTTTGTAGTAGCAAACGGTTTTGTGCCGTCTTGGATTATTTGATGTGATGAATGAAGTAAACAAAACTATGACCCTACTACATTTGCTCCTTTTTTCTCGTAACTAATGTAGTGTAACTATAGGTTATGGTATAAAAACGAAACATACCGCATCGCTTACGTTCCAGTGCGTTCAGTGGTTTTTTGATGAAATGACGCGACTCTTTCACCTCGGCACGGATGTTGCTGCCGCCCTCCTGCGTCGTATCGCTACCCTCACTGCTCATGGTTTCGGTCGGCAGCTGCTGCTTTACCGCCTCCATCGGAACATCCATTTCCGGGGGCTGCTGGTCGACCACCTCCATCTTTAATGGCACAGTGCCGGCTGATTGCTGGCGAAGAACAAAACAGATCATGAAAGCGTACCGTTGCAAAGTAATCATGGCGACATCATTTCTGATCCGTGGTGTTGTACGCTTCTCTAGGTGTTTGAAATGTGTTGTCGTTTTTTTTTCATTTTTTTTTTCTTGGGTATTATAAATTCCGATGGAAAACAACAAACGAAAAGGATCCTGTTCTGGAATGCCGTTGTGCAAGGGTTGCCCGTCGCACGCACCCAATTATGGCAGCGCATGCGCACACGATGCTGGGAATACAACCGAGGGACAGTGAATAGCTAACTGCTGGCACAATACGCGCACGATATCGGTGAGTGTGTTTGTGTGTGTGTGT